>OW679196.1:168640628-168890031 GCA_940337035.1 Agriotes lineatus | reverse complement strand
TTAGCATAGGACAGAAAAGAGTGGAAAGTGTACCACCCTTAAACGAGGGGTGAGCACAGCCCTAGCTAGCTCTAACTCTCGGCAGAAAATATGGTGTGAGTAAGAACTAGGCAGTAATCCTTAGGACTAAATACAATCTATGAAGCAACAACATTTTGGGTACCTGTCGTTAAACACAACAAGAAACAATCACCACCTACCTTATAAGCCTTGCACTTCAGCCTAAATAAAAAACAAATGAGCCAAGTTAATGTAGGATCGCGGCATGAATACACAAATAAAATATAAACCAGTAATGTTAAATAGACTTTTAATATTCAATAACATTTATAAGGCACAGGCTATTACATAAAAGCCTAAATTAACGCAAAATAAAATAAATTAAACCATCAATAATATTGAGTCCAACATATGATCTTTGCAACATAATGATATTCGGCGGCAATGGAAACCTTCAAAGGAAAGATTCATACAAAATGATGTAATACTAACGCATCAAGCTTTGCAAACAAGATAGACTGTTATCGCGTACAGTTTGGTAATCGAAGGCCTTCGTAGAACTGTTTATTCTTAGGCAACAGCTCTTTACCAATAAATTAAACAGCAAGCTGAAAATCAATGCATATACTTATGGAATGTTTTTGGAGGCACTATCTTGCGATCCTACATAAGACCGTGCCAGCCCCTGCCTGGAAATGATTGTTAGGGCCCTGAAGCTCATACGAACGGCTGCTGTAGCTGGAGGAAAGTTAAGCTGTCACCAAAACTGCACGCATCTAGCACTCACGCTGCAGAAGCCGTTTGCCATGATGTATCCGGCCAGAAAAACTGATCGCTAGAAACCCGACCATATCAGCTTAACACCAGGAAGCAGTTGCTTATAGTAAGCACATGAGAGCATTAGGCATAAAAGCCGTAGATATGGAAGCAGTCGGAATTGAAGCAGATCACATGGAGGCAGGCCTAATACCACGAAATTAGAACTCACAAGAAAAAATCTAAAAGGAAAATCTCACCATAGTTGGAAATCGGCCTGATCATGCTTGAAGAGATGCCACTGTGCATTCGTCTATTCAATTACTTTTGCGGCCCAGCCGCCTTCGACGAGAGCTGGTTTTGACGAAGGATTAAAGGGGTGGCCTTACCTGTTTGGCGAATGTTGTACTTGTTATTTTGCCAAGTGGTAAATATCGGCCTAGGTTGGCTAACTAGTCGAGAAGGTCGAGGTTCCAGCAAAGCTGCAACAAAACTATGGGAGAGGGCGCCAGATCCTCGATGTAGACAAATCCTTGGGTCGGACCTCCGGAAGGTCAGAGATATGCCAAACAAATCAAAATAACAACGGAACCAATAGCTAGTAACAATCTTTATTTGGTTCTATAGTGCGGCAAATTAAAACAGCGAATTCACACAAAACACATACCACCAATATACATAGTAACACAACAATCAATACAAATTTATCACAGTAAATTACCAATAATATCACCAATAATAATGTCACATCCAAAGGTTACAAATACATATCACAGTTGACCTAAGAAACCCACGCATGGTGCCATAACAACTAAATCGGCCTGAAGGGCGCTAGGTAACTCGTAATCACCTCAATAGTGTTCAAAACTCATATTAATCAAATACACGCAGTAGCATGTAACCAGTGACGTTCACCGTGAAGCGGGGATCGACACGACACGAGGCATGACTACATTAACTTACAAACGTTATAAAAGAAGACTTTAAATAAGCAACACAGGGGTTGCCAGGTCCTAATAGAAAGTCATAAACTGTTCCCTGAAGCTCTAAGTACTGCCTGCGGGCCTTCTAAACCCTAAACTAGATTATCGAAATTCAAAAACGGGAAGCTAAATAGTCTCAACAAAAATCTCGTAGGCTGCATTATAGCCACAACAGTCCTATTAAATTTGACACTTCAGGTCACCTCCGTACAATAAACACGGAAAACAAAACACTGCATTTTTAATATCACACGAACAAAGCCACTTATGTTTATCAAATACGTTTTTATTATATTTCCTAGTGTATTGTCTGTTTTTAGTTTTTACTTGAAATTCTAAATTCATTTCCGGCTCCGGCCTGCCCAAGTTTTTAATAGCAATTTTATTCTCAAGGGTGAAGGACGAAAAGGAATTACCTATGCAACAAATTCTATACGGAAAACGCGTTCGCCATATCATTAACGTAAAGTGAGACTGGCCGTTGACTGAATATTTTTCATTCAACTGCATTCAACGCCTACTGCTATCCGTTGTCAGAACAAAAGTACACATTTCCGTGACGTCACATATGGTGATTTAACACTGCATATGAGGTCAAAGTCCAAAATATCTCGCAGATACAAAATGCGCATGTCCGAATTGTGTAGCCAACGGCGCGGCGTTGGGACCCATCACAAAACAGTAACTAATGGACCCATACAGACATCATACACATTCTATACTATATTATGCTGACCGCCAAAATCTCAGATTACTGTAGAGATGGGCAAGGAGTTTTAGTGTAGAGATGCGTGCAAGTCTAGAAGCGTGATGGCGGAAATTGGAAATAATATAAAATTTAAAATATTTTTATAAATTAATAATTACAGGGAGTGCGCGCGCACCTGCGTACCTTAAAAGGAAACGCCACTGATTGGAACAAAGCATGGAGGGAGGAAAGGATACCAAAAAAATGGGAAGAAGCTCTAATCCTACCAATATACCAAAAAGAAGATAGCAAGCAATGGTGGCGAGAAGTAGCAGAAACCAATAACATCGTACTGGCAATTTGAAGAACTTACCAATTGGGCGCTACTCGCAAATTCCTAAGCAATGCGATCCTACGCTTGTTCCTGAATGTACCGGGTTAGGTCGTTCTGTTTTCTTTAAATCTGTATAGTCCGCGATTCGTGTAGAATTTTGATGTCATCAATCCATGAATCATATGAAAATGATATAGTTCAGCTTTACATAATTTAATATTTATATTAGATCAAAAATATTTCCTATGAATAAACTAAAATTAAATGTTAGTAAAACAAAAACTATGTGTGTCAGTAGTGAAAATGATTACAGACATGGGGTGAACAATCAACGATTTGTTAACATTGAGGGTATAAATGTACAATTTGCAGAAGTGCTGAAGTATTTGGGAGTGGTGGTGGATTATAAACTTAAGTTTCAACGATCATATCAATCAATTATATATCTAGGAAGAAGGAAGATGTGAGGTATGATATATAAACTAAAGAATGTGTTGACAAAATATGCATGCTGTATGTTATATTATATATTGATTTTACCGATGGTCTAGTATTGTTGTATACATAAGATACATTGGGACAGTATACCATCTTATTTTGAGAGATATCTAGTACACTGCAGGGACATATACGGATATATAACCAGAGGAACAAATAACTTACGTCGAAACTGCAATTAAAGGAGTGAGTAACAATTTCGTGTTTGTGAAAGGATGTTACAATTCAATTGCGCAACCATTTGATTTCGAAGTCTGTATTAATTATTTCGTATTGTTATGCATCTTTTTGATTCTGATGTCTTTGGTGTTCAGTTCGTATTTCGCGCGCTAGCGCCACGCCTATTTCTTTGGCCTTGCAGTGCAAAGTTTAAAGAACTCGCATTTGTTTCAGAGCGTCCCTTTTCCACCTCGCTCGGCGAAACGACATGAAGTCGGTTAAGCGGTATAGAAAGTTTAGAGGATTCATGGACTGCCGTTTGGTTATTTGTGTGATGCTTGTCTACGCTTCTTGGGGCGGTTTCAAGTCCCCGAAACATGTTATGAGGGAATTTTACTCCCACATCATTCTCCGGTGGAATTTTACGCTACAGAGTGTTTCGCACATGCCTGGAATTTGTCCAGGGTAAGTAGAAAGTTCGCTTCGAAATACATTTTATTTCATTGTATGCTATCGTGGACCTTTTCCTTTCTTATAGCAGCCCCTGCCTGAGGGCCGATTTGGGCTTTAGTTGCAGTAGCGGTCATTTTTTCTACGTGCGGATGCTTCAGGCGATATAGGGGTCTATTTGGATCGTCGTGGACGCTTAATCCCTGCTGCTTGCGCTTTGAGAGCACATGAAGGACCGACATGGAGGCCTATCTTCAGATTTAAGTCTTTCCTGCAGTCCGTTAAGTTATTTTAATGTGTGCAATAATACTATTGCAAAATTTGTGAAACTTTAAGTAGTAATTGTAATCTTTTGTTTGAGGTACCTTATATTCATATTTATGAATTATTAAACATCATAACTCTATAATAAAGCAGAACACTTCCCAAGGTCAAACATGCATGCGCGTGGTCTATGTGTAGTTACGATTGTGGGCGTTGTCTTGATATTAGCAGCGTTGCCAGACCTGGTACAATTCTACGAATCTGGTACATTCTGAAACCGTTTCTGCAAAAGTATATTTTTAAAACGCGCATGCATTCAGTCTGGCAACCCTGCATATTCTGACCCGAGTGGTGCCGACCGACCGATGCCAGCGGTGACGTAACCGATCTTTGCCGTTTATGTTTGGAAGTGTGGTTAAAGTTTCGAAATAATGAATTGGAGTAATTCTTCTTCAGCTTTCCAGCATTTCACCAGTGGAAAGACCAAATTGAAGGACGCACTTTGTCATCGTATGGACTTCACACTTCATCTAAATTGCTGGCGGATAGCAGTAAGAAACAATATTACAACTGTCTTCGCTCCGTAAACTTTTTGTGTGTTCTAGGCAAATTAAAACAAGGTGTAACTTTTGAGCACATATTAAATGATATTCGTGATGCTGGATTGACGAAAGAGGAATCACAACAAATCCTACCTTTATAGAAGAAAGACTTGCACAATATCGCAAGAGATTTTCGTATAGAAAAAGTCGCAGGCAATTTGCATAACCTCCGATAAAAGAACTGGTGATTATATAACTAAAAATCATAACATTGTAGTAAATAGTGAAGTAGTACAGTGGAGTAGTCATGCAAAAAACCTAGGTATTATAATAGACGATAAATTATCATTCGAATTGCATGTGAGACATATTTACCAAATGTCATTTATGAAATTACGTACTTTGTATAGTTTAAAATATTTATTAGACGAAAAAACCAAACTCATGTTAGTTAAGGTGCTTATTTATCCGCATTTATACTATTGCACTATGGTATTTTTTCCAAATCTCACAGAATACAACAAAACTAAACTACAGCGAGTACAAAACGCTTGCGTAAGATTTGTCTGTAACGTTAAATACCAAGAGCTCAATGTAAAACAACGTAGTATGCATAGGCGTAACTTTTATACACTCACCGGCACGAAAAATGGAGCACTTGCACTGCCGGATACATATGTAAGCTGATGATCTTCAGATATATATAGGTAACAACGAAAGTATCAAATTTAAACATGGCTATTCGTAAGATAAACGAGGATTTACATAATCTTACTGTCTGGTTTAGCAATAATGGTCTTAGATTAAACGCCAAAAAGTCGCAGGCAATTTGCATAACCTCCGATAAAAGAACTGGTGATTATATAACTAAAAATCATAACATTGTAGTAAATAGTGAAGTAGTACAGTGGAGTAGTCATGCAAAAAACCTAGGTATTATAATAGACGATAAATTATCATTCGAATTGCATGTGAGACATATTTACCAAGTGTCATTTATGAAATTACGTACTTTGTATAGTTTAAAATATTTATTAGACGAAAAAACCAAACTCATGTTAGTTAAGGCGCTTATTTATCCGCATTTATACTATTGCACTATGGTATTTTTTCCAAATCTCAGAATACAACAAAACTAAACTACAGCGAGTACAAAACGCTTGCGTAAGATTTGTCTGTAACGTTAAATACCAAGAGCTCAATGTAAAACAACGTAATATGCATAGGCGTAACTTGGGAGGGGCAAGGGGGGGCAGTGGCCCCCCAAAATTTTGATTTTAAAGTGCAAGTGCATCATTTTTTTGCAATTTAGGTTTAAAAATGTTGTGAAGTCTTGATTTTGCCCCCCCCAAAGTGATGCCCCAAGTTACGCCCATGGTAGTATGTATCTGTATTGTATGTTTTTGTATACTCTGATCTGTACTAAAACGCCAAGATATTTGTACGACTTGTTGAGCAAAAGATCAGAAGTTCACAATGTAAATATCAGGTACAATAGTTATAAGCCGTTCACGACCTTTTTGGGATAGAGTTGGCTATGATTTTTTCTTTTCATGTTGGACTAACTGATTCGATGATGTAGCGGATGCAACTTTTTTTTTCTGTCAGTGTCTGTTCGACATTTTCTTGCCACCACATTGCCAGATTTAATATTTTAATATTCGTAAGAAAATAAATGATTTATCAAATGTGTAAAAATAATTTTAATTTCCGTCAAAGGAAAAGTCAAAATGCCCAAAACAATTTTGTTGCAAAAAAAAATTTCCACTAAACGATGCTACTTCCAATTTAAGAAGGACAGACCACATTTAAAAGAAAGCGAGTCGATGTGGAGACTAGAGAATATCCGGCAACAATGTACCTATTCAGAAAATATAACCTTAAACTGAAAACAACCTAACCTAACACAAAAATTGTCAATTTCCATGAGGGAGTTTAGTTGCAATAGAGGTACTGCCAACAAAATTACTAGATGGTCATAGCCTCACCTGACCCAAAAAGATCGTGAACGGCTTATATACAATACCACAACATCGAACAGCTAAATTTGAGGGCTGTTTTCTATATATGGCTCCCACATTGTTAAATAAGTTCTTTGATATGTTTCCAGAGCAGCCACTTTCTATTAAGAGTGCCTTGTTAGAATTAGTTAGTAACACGATTTAAGATAGTCTTGTTATGTTGCTAGCATGTACTGTATTGTATTATATTAAGTTTGTGTGTGTACAGCATTTGCTTATATTTGTGTGATGCCCCGGGAGGGTGGAAGACTGGCTTTGTATACCTCTTTGGTATTCAATAAATGGATTTATTATTATTATTATTATATAAAACAAATTACAAATTATTACAAATTTTAATAAAAACGAATTACGAAGTGTATGTGTGGTCAAACCTCGTGCTAATGTTTTCAGTAGCATCGGTTTTATTCAAAAGGCCATCCATTATATTTTTTTCTTCAATAATTGTTGGTTTATTACATTTTGATACGTCTTTAATTTGCTTCTATTTTGTTGTAACCAAATTGTAGCAACTGTTGAATTTGAAAAGACGTCATTATTATCAAAGCAAAATCGTTGATATCAAGAAGCCCTAAATCACTTTCAACACCTTGTTCTTTATACCGGGTGGCCATAAGTATCTGATATCACATTACCTTTGGAATCAACACCGCTTTATTAAAGCGATGAATACAACTAAACTAAATGTCATAACAACTAAAATTCCTATCTGTCAAAAATTATTACAGATTGCAATAAGTAATGGAGTTAGAACAGGAGATTTTTATAATCGAGTCCTAGGCTAATCTGCAGAATCCATGGCACATTCTCCTCCTCTTGCATTTTATTACATTACATAGGTACCAATACTTATTGTAATTGAAATATAGTACTAACCCAACATTTATAAGTAGCTAATTCCATGGCTACCGAGATCTCAGATATTTATGGCCACCCGGTATAACAATACTGGACACTCGTCACATAGACTTTTCGTATCTTCCACCCACAATTTTACGCTTATTGCATCGTTATGGTGGCGTTTTGTACTATAATCTATAGCTACAAAAATCTCTTAGCCCAGCTACAGTAGGATCGGCCTGCCGAAAAAATCCAAGTGAGCTGAGATTTTGCATACACCTTTGACATTACAAATAATGTCTCAAAAGTCCCCATCGATATGGCGCTTGCGATTTGACTTATTCAACGTCAAAGGTCACAGAAATAAGTTTTTCGCAAATATCTCGCTTTCTATGGGTCGTATGACTTTTTTAGTTATTACAAAAAATGAAGGCTAGGAAATTCTCTACAAAAAAGATTATACAGGTGCTTTACGTACAACTAACCATTCAGTAAATAACATACTGTTAAGTTTTGCAGACGGGTTTTACTTCCTTTTACGATAAAGGAAGTATTGCATTCACCCCAAAAATTCTAAATTGAATTTTCAACAGATCTTCACGTTTTAGAGTCCCCTGAACCCAAAAAAAACGTGTTTTTGTTCATTGGTCTGTCTGTCTGTGTGTCTGTCTGTCTGCGAACAGAATATCTCAAAAATGAAAAAAAGTATGGTGTTGAAACTTTATATATAAGTTTTGTGTACTATCTCAATGCGACAGCTATCTTTTGAAGAAAATCGCATAACCGGAAGTTTGATGTTTACTCTTGTGTTTCAAAAACGGCTCCAACGATTTTTTTGAAACTTTACATTTTTATTACATTTTTAATGTGGATTGATTGAGATGAGTGATTTTCAAGTTGAATTTTAGAGGTATTCAACTGAAAAATCACTTATCTCACATCAATACACACCGGTTATGCGATTTTCTTCAGAAGCTTGCTGTCGCATTTAGATAGTACAAAAAACTTATATATGAAGTTTCAACGCCATACCTCTTTTCATTTATGAGTTATTCTGTTCACAGACAGATCGACGGACGGACACACAGACCAATGAGCAAAAACATGTTTTTTGGGTTCAGGGGACTCTAAAACGTGAAGATCTGTTGAAAACCCAATTTTCGAATTTTTGGGGTGAATCCAATACTTTCTTTATCGTAAAAAGAAGTAAAACCCGTCTGCAAAACTTAATAGTGTGTTATTTACTGAACGGTTAGTTGTATGTAAAAAAGCTTTATATTCTTTTTTGTAGAGAATTTCCTAGCCTTCATTTTTTGTAATAACTAAAACAGTCATACGACCCATAGAAAGCGAGATATTTGCGAAAAACTTATTTCTGTGACATTTGACCTTGAATAACTCAAAACGCAAGCGCGATATCGATGGGGACTTTTGAGACATTATTTCTAATGTCAAAATAAAGGTGTATGCAAAATTTCAGCTCACTTGGATTTTTTCGGCAAATGCTGTGGTTGTCCGTCTAATGTAACTGAACTATCTTGCGATATTGTGCAAGTCAAAGTGTGAAAATTGCTGTTGATTTTGTTATTGCTATTGTCGCTATTTTTGTGTGTTAATTCTGTTTTGAAATGCGCCATACCACAATGTTGAGTACGCTTCCGATTTATTGTGTCGTTTAGCTTAAATAAGGTTAACAATTTAATGTCAATATGATAGATGTCAAAAGTGTTACCAATACAAAACTTGGAAATTACTAGATTCTAACATTAGTTCTGCCATCTATGACCACTGGTTTGGATTCAAGTTGTAGTGACATCGCCATGGATACGCCATCTACGAGTGCTGGTCCAAGTTCAGACGACATCCCCATGGACATTCGAGCTATAGGTGTTGGTTCAATTTCCAGTGACATCGTAATAGGCACTGATGATGAAGAGGTTTGTATTTTTGTGAATTATATGTTACAATGTTATGTACCTATTTTAATTATGGATTGCAGCTATGGTGTCACTGTAGGAAACCAGACGACGGCGAACAAATGGTAAAATGTTATGACAGAAAATGTAGAATAAAATGGTACCATTCAGCATGCCTACAATTAAAAAAACTCCTAAAGGAAAGTGGTTATGTGAACTCTGTAAATATACTGCTCCACAAATGAACTGGACCATTTGCATATATTGGTGCAATTTTTAAAAATATTTTCCAAAAGGGCAGTCATGAAATTTTTGGTAACCTTTCATGATTGTGTCACTATAAAAAGCATTTCTTTTCATAATTCTGTTTAAAGAAAACTAAGTCCATTAATAAAATATTATCATTTTAAAATTTTGAATTTTGCCCAAATATTGATAGCACATTGCATACAAAGTATGCCGAATTGTTGCCAAAGATTTTTAAACTTTCTGGAGAGACTCAAAGAACTATTAATTAACCTTTTTTTGTGATTCCTCTTATTTTTGTGAAATATAGTTTTTTTATAGTTTCATAATTTTTTAATTTTATTAATATGATTTTGTTAATTCTTCAGTTGATATTTGAGAATAGTGAAATTAAATATGCTTAATATGAGTATACTATAAAACAAAAGCTTTTATATATATATATATTGTGACGTAATGTAATAAATACATTTTTTATGGGTGGTCCAGTACATTTGTGGAGCAGTATATAAATAGAATTATTTTGTTATTCTGTGTTGATAGAATTTGTATATATGTTGATTGTTTATTTAGCATAAATGGCTTCGAAATATTCTTTATACTTTATCCATTGCAATTCTTTTTCATACTTAATTTAGACATTAGTTAGTCTATTGTTTTTTACTGTTATGTAAATATTTTGATTGTTTATGTACCTTAAATTCATTAAAATTTTGTTATAAATTATGGAATAATAAGATTAACGATAGCAAGCTGCTTTCGCTATTAACTTTAAGAGTACCCGCTAGGCCTGTTTGTTTCTCACCGTAATTCTTTGTACCTTCTTTTTATACCAGAATTCCGATTACTGATATATTAAAGCTTGAGAATCAAATTTACATACTGCTCAACATTGATTTGTCAGCTCCATACAGTATGTTTGATTCTGTTGTAAAAAAGTATTATTATAACTAAAATGAAACAAAACGAACTATTGATGTAACAAATTTTTAAGACTTAAATTTACCAATCAATACGGGAAGTCATAGTAGCAAGTTACGGCGTCGATCCATCTCCTGCAACCATGATTAAAGTTTATTTTAGTTAGGATGATTATTTTAATTTTAATTTACATGCTATAACGCTCATACCTGCATATAGCAGAATATATCTACACTGCATCTCTTGTAATAAGGGTAACACCTGTTAGAGATGTCACAATAAATAAATATTAAATAGCTTCAAAATATCCGTTATGCTTTATGCATTAATAGTTATTTAACCAACAAGTGTGTTAATGAAGGCGATTAATAATCGAAACTGTTTAAAGTACGAACAAGCGATAGCGAGTGAGTGCCTTTAATAGTTGAGATTATTAATCGCCCATTAACAAACGAGTTGATTACAAAATTTTTTTGGTAACCGCAAAATCTTTTTTTGTGGTAAAAAATTTGATTAATACAACTAACCTCCATGCAAAATATCAAAACCTCAAAATCACAAAAACAGTTAATTAATGAAAAAGAGTGGATTAATCAAAAACAGTGTATTAATAGATCTATTAATCTATCCTTTTTTTTAAAACAGTTAATTAATGAAAAAGAGTGTATTAATCAAAAACAGTGTATTAATGACTTCTATTAATCCATCCTTTTTTAGGAAAAATAATTCATTAATATTGAAATTAAGAAGCGGTCAACGGAAAAATTATTTTTCATACTTAATTTAGACATTAATTATTCTTTTATGTTGTGTAGACAGCATGTGTAATTTTATTGATTGTTAATGTAGCTTACATAGTTTCGAAATATCCTTATGTTTCTTATCATATAGGTACTATTTAATAATTTTTGCTATGTGATATCGTAATTTTGCTTTTTATTAATTGGCCACATGCATAAAAAGATAATCAAATAATTTTACATTATATAATAAATGGTGGTGGATAGTATTAACGTTAGATCCTTAATTAACTAATTTTAATAATTTTGTAGATATTATTATTATTAAAGTAAAAATAATTAGATTAACTTTGTTAATACAATTTATTTCATAATTATACAATTATAGGAGGGCATAAATTTACGAGTGCACAAGAAACTGTTAATATCTGATCTACCACGGCAACATCGTCAGTTTTCTTTTTCGCCAGGAACATAGGCATCGTTTCGTGAAGAACTGTATTTTTTTGACGAAGGACTCCAATAACGCGTTCAGTGTTGAATCCAGGGGAGTGACCGGGGGTGAAATTCCCCCCCGGGCAGAACAAAATTCCCCCCCGGAAACATTACCACTTCATATTCATGTTTCTTTAAATCTATAAAATAATGGGCGGATTGCGGTGGAATAGGTAAAAATACCCCCCAGACGTTTCATTTTCCCCCCCGGAGTAATCAGTCTGAATTCAACACTGAACGCGTTTGACGTGTATTCTGAAAAAAAGATATAATTAAGATAATTATTGTAACAATATACTTGCACTACCTCACGCTTGCTATATTCCTGGTTGATTCTATATCCCTTGGATCGAGCTGCCGTTTCCCTTTTAGAAAAGCAGGCGTAATCACTGTGGCCATATGTAGTCCTACGGAGTCTTTTATTAAAATGCCAAGATCTGCCAATACAAAATCTTCTGGCAAGAGATTGTTTAAAATCCCACAATCCTCTGTTAGACCTTTATCGCTTATTCTGCCACCATATCCATGTGATACAAATGATATTGATCCAGGAGGAGTGAAGCCTATTAGTACCTTTACCGTATTATGTTGTTTGTACGTAGACCATGTAGTACATTGTACTTCAAGGCTACTTGATTTTTCCACTCTCATCTCAAAACAATCGATTATTACTGAAATCTTGTTGCCAAATGCTACCTTGAAGCATTCTGGCATTGATTTAATCAGCTGATCTCGTTCAGGCCAAATAATAAAATTTTTCATCCGATGATACATAATATTCAATGTGGTATAAAATATTCTGGAAATTGTTTGTACGCTGACGTTAAACATGTATGCCAATAAACTAAAATCTAAATGTATTCTAAGTTTTATCACCGTTATCAAAAACATGACTCTAAGCATGTTTTACTTACTGAATTAGGAATAAATATATATAATTAAATGTGAACTGTATATATTGTATGTATTTGGTGTAGCATTTGCCATAGTAGGCGTGTGTAAAAGAATTTTTTTTTGTAATGTCACAAACAAAGTATATCTATCTAACGCGCAAAACTTTAAATGCGGCATGTGCCGTGGGCTACAACGTCATTCTTCCATGCTCACGTAAAACTTTTACATTCACTGGAAAACTCTCACTTTTCTTAACTTGTAGAACAATTCTTTCCGCATTTTTTTTACTGCGTTCCAACAACGTCGTATTAATTAGGACGCCTTCCAGAGGCGAGCGTTTCCTTTCCAGAGACTTTCTATTTGAAAACATATTTTTTGGAACTTTTCCTTAGCGTACTTTTAAAACTTTCTTTAGTGCAACAAAAGTAATAAAATTCGTCGTATATTTTAAATGCGGCATATGCCGCGGGTTTCAGCTAGTAAGGGTAGATTACAAAGACAAAAGGTTTATATACAGGGTGATTCAAATTAAGTGCGCACCATTGCTATCTTTGTTATTATTGATTTTACAAAGTAGGTTAAATTAGCAAACTAGTAGAGTTTTCGGTGCTGATTAATATGCAATTAATAACAAAAAACAATCGAATAACTCGTTGGCGACAAAATTAAAAAACTATATTTTTTTTAATAAAACACCCTGTATATTTTTCAAAAACTTGAAATAAAAATGAATTTGTGATATAAAAGTCTTAATAAACTATTGTCTTAAAATGAATACTAAAGAAGTTATCGCAAATGTATACATTATTCTACTGTAAAAATTCATTGCAGGCTTGTTTTAAGTCTAATAACCAGAAACAGTAAAAAATAATAAGAAATAAATAAACAACACTAATTACTTTCGACAACCAAACTTACGACAAATTGATTTTGACAGTTCTGATGTTTACGTTATTGTTTTTGGTTTTAGTAGCAGCCTACTATGAATTTTTCGTAACTACGGTGTATTGTTGATATAGGTAAACTAAAATCTCCCCTAACTTCTTTAATATTCATTTTAAGACAATAGTGTATTAAAACTGTTATATCACAAATTAATTTTTATTTCAAGTTTTTTTAAAATATACAGGGTGATCCATTAAAAAAAATAAAAGTTTTTAATGTTGTCGCAAACTCGTTATTCTATTGTTTTTTTATTAATTGCATATTAATCAGCGCCAAAAAAAATACTAGTTTGCTAATTTAACCTACTTTGTAAAATTAATAATAACAAATATAGCAATGGCGCACACTTAATTTGAATCACCCTGTATAACCTGTATAGCACACAAAGAGGAGTCATAAAATCAACGAAGAGGAAGGAGAAATTAGTATAAGCAAAGGTGTGAGACAGAGCTACACAATGTCATCTCTACTGTTCAACATAGACCTGCAAAAATTCATACACTTTAATTCCTGAAAGTAAAGAAGGAATCAAAATCCATGGACCGAACATAAAAACCATTAGATTTGCAGATGACATTGTTCTTCACTCAAATGACTAAAATTGACAACAACAAGATCTAAACAAATTAAATATTATACCAGCAGAGAATACAACATGAAGTTTAACACGAAGAACGCCAAAGTTATGATCTGTACAAGAACAACACAAAGAATACCATCATATATAATGTTGGACGGAGAAAAACTAGAAGAAGTAGACGAATTTACATACTAAGGCAGCAAAATTAGCAGAGATGGCAGTTGTAGAAGAGAAATAAGAAGCCGTGTCATCAAGCAAAGAAATCATTTCTTATCAAAAATAATCTATTGGCATCAAAAAACATCTCACTACAAACGAGAAAAATGTTTTACAATCATTTATATGGAGTGTTGCCCTTTATGGTGTGAAAACTGAACTATTATAATACCGGAAAGAAGATACCTAGAAGCGCTAGAACTATGGTGCTACAGAAGAATGCTAAAGATAAGCTGGACAGAAAGGGTAACAAATAAGGAAGTTCTCATGCGAATAGAGAAAGAACGAAAAATGCTGACGATGATACAAAAAAGAAGAAGCCAATTAGCAGAACATATAATAAGAGGAAAAGAAATGCTGAGCACAATTCTAGAAGGACAAGTGGAAGGAAACAAGTCAGAGAGGCTGAGGACGATTAAAGTATATCAAACAAATAATGAACGACGTAAATAATAATAATAATAATAATCTTTATTTAGTTATAAACTATTTTAAGATTTACAGTTGTTTACATATTTACTTAACTAATATTTTTTCTTAACATAATCGCTTAGTTTTTTTTAAACTCATAGATATTTTTAGTTTCTTTAACTTCAATTGGAAGTTTATTATAAATTTTGAAGCCTTTATAAAAGAAAATTTTGGGAACTGCTTTTTGTAAGTTTGGGTAATCTAACATTCTGCTTATTTCTAGTACTATAATTATGAATATCACAACCATAAACTAAGTGTTGGGTCATATATTCAGGTAACAGGTTATTGACTGCTTTAAAAACTAACAACAAAGAATTGAAATAAATACGTTGCTTCATACTTAACCATTGTAAACAATCTAGCATCGCAGAAATTCTTGTATATTTCGAACAGCGTAATATGATACGCATGACTCTGTTATGCTGTTTTTGCATTCTAGCCAATTCTTGTTCATGACATAAAAATAATATACTAGAGCAGTAATCGAAATGCGGTGCGATGATTGTTTTGTAAATCATAATTTTAGACTGTATACTAAGCTTATTAGAAATTCTACTGAATAAGCCTATTTTCTTAATTACCTTTTTAATTACATAATCTACGTGTTCTTTGAAGTTTAATTTATCATCTATAATTACTCCTAAATATTTAACTTGAGATACCTTCTCTATTTCTAAGTTATCAATTTTTATTTTATTAACCGATTCTGCATTAGTACCTGATAAAATTATTGCTTTCGTTTTTGCGATATTCAGTTTCAGTTTATTACATTTTTAACCACTTAGAAATAATTTCTAAATCTATATTCATTTAATTCATGGCATTTCTAACATCCTCGTCAGTAACTGTCACTAATGTATCATCTGCAAACAGATTGCAGATTGTAAATGCAAAGAAATTAAAGAAATGGCTCAAGACAGACGTATGTGGAAAACTGTGACAAACGAGTTGAAAGACTTACAACGAGATAGAGAATAATAATAATAATGTCTTTATTGTGTTTCAAATAAAAGTAAAGAAATTCGTTTACAAAAAACAAAGCAGTACATCTTCGTAACACCACCGCAAGGCGAGATTCAACCAGGAAATTACCAGACTCTTCTCCCATCTAACCTTGATTTCTGGTATATCAATATTAAAAGCCAGCGCTTAAATATAGTACACACAAAAAGTAGCAGGGACAATTCACTCATTGCCTTAATTGCACGTAGAAATAATAAGACTGTATAGAGTAACCACATACTTGTAACTGAGTAACAGAATTTGCCAAAAAAATTGTTTGATATTAAATTACTTTTTGGATTTAAATTGTTTCAAAAATAATTCACAATAAAGAACTGATTTAAATTTACTTAGCGGTAATTTTTATAGCTTTCTGGCAATTTGTTATCGACCTGAAAAGAAAACAATCTCTCGAATAAAGCCGTAGTATGATATGGAAGCGAAATTAAATCTTTAAAACGAGTGTCTGCAGGAAAAAAATAACAGGAAATATAAATGTTAGAAGTTTGCATTATAGTGCGCGCACCACCCCTTCCGAGCCCTTCAACGATTTACTTTTTGAATATGCAAAGTCTGAGCATGTCGAAAAACGTTTGGATTACATGAGTAATACTAAAATAAAGTAATTTGTAAAGAGATAATGGTCAATATCAATTCTGGTGGAATGGCTGGGGATTTAGGGCTCATTTTTTTTTCAAAAATTCGAGTGGTCCACCGTTTTTGCATCGTAACTCGCTTAGTTATAATGCAATGGACTTTTAACAGTGCTCATTTTAAAGGTATTTTTAATCACTACAAAAAATGTTCTATAAGTTTTTCCCGAAAAATGCATCGGTTTTTCGTTAATTAACATTGATCACTTCACAAAAAGTTGTTGCAAAAAAAAATCTTCTTCAACGAGCCGTAACTTCTTTTATTTTGGACCTAGAGCATTCATAAAACAAAAAATCTCTTTGCTCTTTTCTAAGCTTCATTTTTGGATATTGCAACTTATTTGATAGAACGCGAAGTTTTCGACTTATTCGCGAAAAGCCGTCCAAAAACATGCATTTTTATCACAAAAAATCTAAGTTTTTAATCGCGAATAGCTCGAAAAATATCGATCTATCGAAAAAACTATATAGAACATTTTTTACTTAGAATTTGTCTCTCTATCCATTTCCGGGGTTATTTTGAGTGAACAATTTCCACCCCCGAGAAGGGGTGGCATCCACTCTCGGGGTAAAAGCGCACATCGGCGCTATGTCACTTTTGCTCCTTGAGCCATCCCCTAACCACTCACCAAATTTCACGTCAATCGGTCAAGGTTCAAAGAATTCTGAGGTAATAGCAAAGAGCATATAATGAGAAGAGACTCAGCGCTGGGCAGTATTAGCGTATAGCTTAAAATCTCCCACCCGCTAGGCTCCCAGGTCTTATCCCTCTGGCAGGAGGGATCCCAGTTAAACAGCTCAGAGCAAAACCATAATTCTAGAATTCGTTGGTTTAAACTAAAGTGCGGTGTTGCCAAGGTTAACACAACCTTCGAACGAAAGTAACTTGGGTTACAAAACGCAGACAATATTTCCCATTGTCTCTTAGCCAAAACAGAGTCGGGCGGTCACCCACATAAAGTGTCAGATTTCACAGGCCTCACAAAATCAGCTATATTAGTTTTGTCAGCATTATAGCAAAGAGCATTGAGTGCTCTTTGATTATTGTATATCGAGTGATCAAGTAAATATCAGCTCTAGTTTACTGTAGTTTCATAATTGCGTTCATAATTTCGAAAAATGTTTTTAATTGTGAGAAATTAAAAAACACCGTAAAATCAATAAAACATTTATTATTTCAATCGCTCCCTGAGCCGACCTCCTCCGTTTGTTTACAGCTTCTTTCAAAAGTGTCATTTAAAACAGGAAACGGACCATTGGCAAATCTGGGCTAGATTTAACCCGTCCGACAACAAAAGACATCCAACCCAACGGTTCTTAAAGCTAAGGGTAGAGTTATTTATGGCCTTTCACTACTGTGCGTAAAAGAAACGTCATTATACACAAATAAGCTACTAAATGATCTTAAATATTATAACAGCATTATTTTTTGACTTAGGTAACTCCAAAAAACCTCCCCTATCTACATCATTTATCATTATTTTCAAATCAGATATACTGGAGCTAGAGTTCGTATGATATCAATTTGATATTCAGCAAAAAAATCGAGGCACTGCTAAATAAATATGACCGCTAGACGATTATTTTAAAGGCGGCACATTCCATGCAAAATGAACGGTGTATTTTGTTTTCTTTGTCAACGATCGTGTTTGCCGCGCCGCCACACGTGCAAGACTGCTATAGGAAATTCAATTCAAGTTATAAACAAGTTATTCTGTACAATTAAAATTTATTTTTAGTTAATAATATCTCGAATAAAATCTGTGGAACATCGTAAAATGAAGCATTCATTTCACTGTAGCCTGCCTTATTGAGATGACAAAATTGGAAGGTTATTTTTAGAATTATTATAATGTACATCTTGAATTATATTTTTGTGAATGCTGTTAATCATAATTTTAATAAAAAGAGAAATGACATAATGTAAATGAGTTTCGCAGGTTAAATTTCTAAAATCTTTCATAATTGTTATACATTCTTTTTATATATTTACAGTTACACTGTTATATAATTTATAATTTTCATAAAATGTGGGAAATTGTTTTATCAAAATACTTATAAAAGCATTAAATTCGTTAGATGGTCGTTTTAAATATTTTATGTGACTAACATTATATAATCTCTAGCGAAAATAAATGCTTCATTTTCTTTATTTATTAGCTGATAATCAAAAACGAAAATGATTATCTATTTTTCAAAATTTCTTTAAAATCAAGGGTGTCATATGATCCTTGTAAAATTTAATCAACTTGGGTAGCATTTTATCGGTCCACAAATCAGCATCTTTAAAAATCTAAAATTGACAGGTTAATAAATTTATTATAGGTGTAGCTATATAAAATACATTAACAACAAACCATTTCCACGAGCAAACCGTGAGGCGTCCACACAATAAAATAGCAGAGCTGTCTGTCAGTTACTGCCAGTTGGCCCTGTATCTGATAATAGTACTTATGCGACCTTTTTAAAGTTGGTAGTCCATTTTTCAGTTGCATATAAGACAGTTTTTTGTTATCGATGGCTTCCTCAGGACTCATATTAGCTGTGCTTTTAGGACATTTAATTTCATCTAAATGACGCCGCTGTGTCACTTTACGAATAAAGTTGTAAATTACAGGTAAATGCTTCAATAGCATCCAACGTGTTTCTGAATAACTTTAGAATGGAGCTGACCGAAAAACGTGAGAAGCAATACAGAAATATTTACACATTGAAGAAATGTAAGTACAATTACGGAATTAAATTCATAATCAAATTAGAGCTTTAATTCCCAGTATGAAAAACGCATTACTGATTCTGTGAAATACTTTAGTTGTTAATTATTCTTAAGAATATTTTTGTAAAAGCTTTTATTCCTGACGAATCAACCAACTTACAGTTAAAAAATAACCAAGTCGGGCACATAGTTTAATATAAAATTAATATATAAGTAATTTAAGGTATATTGTTGTTAGAGAAATCACGTGAAAAACGGTCTTTTTTGTTTTATTAAATGAGACATTTGTCTCACTGGTTGCTAGTAAGTTAAATATTACAACACAACATGTTACGTGTCCCGATTTCTAAGGCGCCGACACGTATGAAAGCAACTATTTTTCACTCATTTTCTTGCGTTAATCACACTGCAAGTTGTACTAATCAAATTTTTCACCACCAAACAAATTTTGTGGCCAACGAAAAAAAATTGTAATCAACGCGTTTGTTAATGGGCGATTAATAATCTCAACTATTAAAGGCACTCACTCGCTATTGCTCGTTCGTGCTTTAAACAGTTTCGATTATTAATCGCCTTCATTAACACACTTGTTGGTTAAATAACTATTTCCACAACAGTTATACAAAAAGTTGGCCAATGATATTTTTTAATAAAAAAGTGTTACGAATACAACAAAAAAATAAGTAGTTCTTTATTTATTAGCTGTAACTCGCTAGAACGGGTAGGTCAATATCTGTAAATATATACGTATACGAGAACCGAGGCAAATTGTACTTCTGGCTAAAATATGTACTTTTTTCTTTGCTTTTGGGTTAGCCATAAATACTTCATTTTTATTATTAGTAAAAATTGCTGAAGAATGCTTCCCCAATATGAACCACCGATGTCACGTATATAAGGAAAAAATCGGTAACATCTTGATTAATTCTACTAGTTAAAAGATATTCTACTTTGTAGCGGCTATCTACATATTGAAATAATTAGACTTCTGTTTGATAATAATATGCCCTTTTGAAAATGGAGAAGTGACCGGTGTTTGCCTACTCTTATTAATTAATTGAACTAACTGCGATGTCTTGTTTATAGTATCTACTTGCTTATCTAAATCAATGCTAATAAAACTATTTTTTAGGGCACTCTATAAATTTGACCTTGAATTCATTATATCGAACCAATCATTAAATATTTGCATTACGTTTGAAATTTTTTCCCAAGGATAATTTAACGGTAAATGTTCAGTTCTTCCTAAATACGCAATGGCTTTTGCAACGCAATTGGATAATAATTGAACAGCTGGCCGTACTTTTTGTCTCTGGGACCGTTTAACATGTAAATGATGCCGGCTAAGTTTGTGGGTAAGCGTTGATTCAGAAACTAGCAACACTTCAAAACCAAGCTTATTAATTATTAAATTATCAACAATTAATCTCGAATCTAAAATATCGTAGCGACCAAGTTTTATGAGATGCGTTGCATCTGCAAACACATAAATATTTAAAGAATTATCACTTGGATGTCCAAAAAAAAACAAGTTTTTTCGTAGCCAATTCCAAACTCCGATAATAATTTTCTATTACTGGGGCCCATATGACTTGCAATTGCCACTACATTGTGAAGATTAACAATAATTTCATTAAGAATTGTACGTGTCAAAAACGAATAATAGAGACACGTTGTTACGTTCGTACGTATTGCAATAATAAATTCAACTTCAAAAGTTCAAATGAACGGCTCGGTTTTAGGGCGAATTAGCTGACATACCGTGTTTAGGTGTATCGTGCTACCCTTCTTAGAACGCCTAGTCATATGAAATAACAAAACCAAACATTTCAACAACTCGTATTCGAATATCTTGATTGTAAAATTCCTTCTATTTTGCCCATCACTACTTCCTTCTCAGAACGCTATGAGAATGTGGCAACATGGCCAATAAATCTTTGTGCTGGGATAATTTTATGGTTGTGCCAGCTGGTGTCAGGTAGAAAAGTCCAAGGGACGTTTGCTCGCTGCAAATATATTTGAGAAATGTGGGTATGCAACCCAATTAACAACCAATACGTTCACAGCCATAAGCCTGAGTCTCTTCTAATTATGCTCTTTGGTAATAGCATATTTTTACCTTCAACGACTGGACTATAAGACCAGTTTTCAGTTAGACCAGTTGTAATAGAGCTTTACGCAATTGTATCGTAAATTACTATAACAATACAAATTTGATTACAAGCATCCTAACGAAACGAGTTTGATTGGCAGAACGAGGCGGTGAGTCGAGTTCTGTGGCAATCAAACGAGTCTCGTTAAGTGCCATAAGCAAACGTGTATTGTTCAATATTTTATCTTCATCAATAAATTCTGGTTCAATGTATTTTTACTTCCTTTTACAATAAAGGAAGTATTGGATTCACCCCAAAAATTCGAAATTGCGTTTTCAACAGATCTTCACGTTTTAGAGTCCCCTGATCCCAAAAAACATATTTTTTTTCCATTGGTCTGTCTGTCTGTCTGTGTGTCTGTGTGTCTGTCTGTCTGTCTGTGAACAGAATATCTCAAAAACGGAAAGAGGTATGGAGTTGAAACTACATACATAAGTTTTGTGTACTATGTAGATGCGACAGTAAGCTTTTGAAGAAAATCGCATAACCGGAAGTAGGTGTTTACTCTTGTGATTTTTCAGTTTTTTTCGATTTTTTCAAAAACGGCTCTAACGATTTTTTTTAAACTTTACATTTTTAAACTTTACTCTTTTATTACATTTTTAATGTGTATTGATGTGAGATAGGTGATTTTCCAGTTGAATATTTCTAAAATGGGTTTCTTTTGTTTTTTTCTATTTTTTATTAACTCCTATTTTAAATAGAACGCCCGGTATATTATTACATTTTTGAATTCAGCTTAAAATTCTAGAGAAAATTTGTCTCTTGAACTAACACTATTTTGTACCGTTTTTGTAAAATTTGTAATTTTTGAAATTTTTTTACAAATGCTTAAAAATTTAAAATCAAATTTTTGGCTAATTATAAGATCACTGTAAAAGGAAGTTGTGTGCGTGTATCACACCAGATTTTTTATATATAAAAAGAGTGTGGCAATATCCATCCGCACTCAATTACACATTTTTAATCCAGAACAAAAACGTATGGAGATACTTTAATCAATAAAAATTTATGATAAAAGCACAAGCATTGCAATCTACGTCTAGTATACATACTCATCCAACCAATATTCGAAAGCTTGTGTTCAATGTGTTCATATTTTCTATTAGCATAAATGTATCTCAGACAAACATTCTGAACTTTCTGAACTCTTAGAGCTGTCAGCACAACTACGGAAGCATGATACACATGAACGCAGTAGTTAAATTGTGACAGAGTACTTTTTTACTGTGAGAAAATAAAAGAGCATCTAAAGTTGTTGATTTTGAATAGTTTTACTTTTTCTGAAATATCTTGTAGTTTATTGTCAAATATGACAACATTATGGATTATGTATCAAGCACATACGCCTCAAAAAGTTTTTTTCTTAATTTCTATATTTAAATGCTTACGATGAGAATATTTTTTCTTAAATATGAATAAGCTTGAAATATGTGTTTTTATATTTGACTACGATAACGAAATGTATTATCCAAAATCAATCACAAACTTCTAGCTTTATCAGCTAATGGAATTTTAACATTATTTATAGAGAGATTTACTACGTTACCTAGATTTTTAATTTGATTTTTATTACCAAATAAAATCATAACCGATTTTGCAGGGTTAACAATTAAAGAAAGTCGAGTAGAAGCACGGTAACTATAATCAAGGTTAAAACCAATAGTGTTTACAGCCTCTTGCAATTTTTCAGGATCAAATTAGGAATATAACTGTGTGTCGTCGGAATAAACATGTATATTGGTATTCGACACCCCGTTAATTATTATTGAAGTATATTGTTATCAACACATTTTAATCCTTTATGATTATAATAGCAATTCATATTTCAAGCATATCAAATATTATTTTATAAAATGTTCCAGAAATGTGCCAGTTTAATTTTTGCAAATTATATAACCTAGCATTGACCCTAATGGGGCGGGCCTAAGTGCGTGTGAGGTAACTCACCCTCCATTTTTAATCCAGAATCCAGAATCCAGCATTGACCTTGATAATAATTTGTAAAACAATATTAAAAACAGTTAGCCTTGATTTGAACAACAAAATGCAATCAGAGCAGACTTGGAAATAATGTAAAACAATGTAAGATCGAAGACAAACAATTGGGTAAAGGTAGCCAAGCTGTGAAGTGGTGTTAATTTTGGCTTCCCCAATAAATATTTATTAATACGTAAATAAATACTCTTTTCCCAATTCAGTGTGTTTAAAATTAATTCAATGTCCTTTGGGTACGCTATAGTAGGTTGCATTAATTCGTAGCACCTCTGCAGAGGTTGAGAAAGTGTTTAATTTGTGCATCGAGTGGTTGCTGGTTTTTAGAAGATTGTGTACGAGGTTCGAACAGTGTGATTGGAGACCTGTGACCTAAAGGTAGACAGCGACTTTCGTGAGAAGCAGTTGGATCCCTAGGTGAGAGACAACGACTGAATTGGAGGCGGTTTCGGAGTGGTTCTGCAAGGCATGAACGGCTTGTATCTGAAGGCCAACGGAGAAAGAGGGGCTCAGGCATCGTGTGACTGGCTGGGGTCTCGAGTCAAGCCCTAGTTTCCATTGCCAAAGCAACAAAAAGATCAGGAAATATTGCATTTAGTGACTTCGAAGTAGCGTCGGTTTTTTGTGCACTTCTGGTAGATGCGTCATCTGAGTGTTTTTTGTTTTTGACGTGTATTTACTTACTGCTGTTTTTATCACCTAGGCAACGCTTTAATTATGTAATCACTGATAATTGTCGAGGAATTGCGAATTTGTTTTGCAAAATTGTGAAGTTTTAAATACGCATTGTTCAAATCGTTTACAATTTTAAATTATTAAAAATATAACACGATAATTAAATTGATAGCAAATGTATTTCAGTAATTTATAATAAATCAAGATCATACTTGCTAGGATGTAAAATCAAGATAATACTTGCTAGGATGTAAAAACCCGACCCTTTGAGATGATAGAGGCAATGATAACATAAACTCTTTTACTTAAATAAATTACAATAATACACAACAAGTAATTACCACACCAATCTATAGAATATAAAAGCGCAGGGCCGTAACTAGGTATAGGCCGAGTAGGCCCCCGCCTACAGCGCCAGCGGCAAGGGGCGCCAAAATTGCACTGAAAAAAAATAATTTCTTCCACACTAATAAAAAACAAATAAATTTGTAATATTAACGATTTTATCCTAAATAATGCTAATTATAATAATGCGAATTGCGCCCAATCTCGTCAATACATGATATTGCCTTGTGCAATTTACAAAGGGAATGTTATATGTTTGCCAGATTGTAACGGCGTTTGTTTTGTAATTCCCACCTATAGCAATCAAAGCATTAGAATTATTCGCTTTCTAGTGCACAGCATAGGTGGCCTTATTCTAGTTATAACACTTTTTGCATTTTTAAAATTGAATGTAATGCAGCAGTGGCGACAAACTAACTTAACCTTTAAAGGCCCATAAGGACAGAGACTTGAACTTGTGATTACTCCTACTTGACTTTAAATCGGCAACCATCCTTACGCTTTCTAACTCTGCGGTTTGACTCACACTACCTGCATTCCTAAGCGATAATGACCTTTCTTGGAAGAGGATTAGTTTGCCGATCAACGGAATGTTTCAAAAATCGTTTTTCTAACAATTGGCAGGCAGTGTCATGAATACGTATACAATATACATTTTCCATAGCTAAATGCAATACCAATATATTAACAAATTCATATTTTGAAACACTGAAAAATGTTTACTATTGTTTAAATATAATATAGTTTTATCTCTTGTACTCTTTTTTACGTATTATTTCTGTGTATTATTTATTGGAATAAACCAAACCAACTAATACAATAAAATACAGTTTCTGAAATGTTTGTAGGTACTAGGGATGTTCCGAATACTCGTATTCGTATTCGTATTCGTGAGTATTCGCTATATTTTTAATATTTGTATTCGTAATCGTATTCGCCAAAATTAACACGAATCTTATACGAGTATTTGACATTAAAATTATAGAAATATAGATAAGAATTTTAATAAAAATATAAAACAGGTATTCATACATTAAATAAAACATATTTTTTTTAAATATTAACCATTCTATAACATTAAATAAAAGACAAAACTATTTTCCATACTATTTCTAAAATTTGCAGCGCCTACAAAAACGATGTTGATGTTGATATTATTCACTCAAGGTCATGTATTCGTATTCGTATTCGTATTCGCGAATATTCATAAGAGTATTTGTATTCGGTATTCGTATTCGCGAATACGAATTTTTGTATATTCGGAACATCCCTAGTAGGTACCTACGATCATTAGGACTGCATGATAATAAAAAGAAATACATATATCTTTTGGCCTAATAGTAACCGAGTTGAATTCATTTTGCATGTACTAAAATGCCGTAAGAATCGGCAATAATTTATAAAATGATTAATCAAATAAATCACTTTTAATAAATCACTGTTAGCTCACAATAATATTGTCTGATTCATCGACTAATTATGTACTGTACCTACCGTTTTTCATTATTCTTTATTGTTCGATTTCAACATATACATACATGTTTATATTCAGATGCATGTTGTTTGAATTGCAAAACTTAATTAAATATTCAAATTCAAGTTTTTTTGTATAGAATTTTATTTGCCTTAATTTTAGTCAATTGCGTTGGTCAGTTCTGGTAACTCGGGAAACGTCTATTTAAAATCGTTCATTTCTAAATTAAAAGCAACGAGTCACTTTTTTCAGTGAGTGAAAAAAGGGGCAATTCACACTCTGAAATTAATTTTAAAAAGCCTACTTTTTTAAATGAAATTTAAAAAATTATATTATCTCGTGATACCATGACAGACATCGCATTTTCCAGTTGAACGTTTGGGAAATTAGAAAATAGTTATTTATAATAGACTAGCGGAACCGACAGACGTTCTCCAGCCGTTTAGGAAGAGTTCAGTGATTTTTATTTGAGCATTTCTTGAAATAAAATGCGTATGAGGTATGACGTTATCGATGTTTTTTTAAATGGCAATCTTCTTTTTTATTACGGAATTTGAAAAAAATGATCTTTTTACTTACGTAAAGCTGATTTTTTAATATAGGTCAGGTGATCAAAAATTAAGAAAAAAATTTAAATGTTACACAATACTAAATTTAATTGCAATGATAATTTCAAAAACAACTAAATTAAATGTACAAATTGTGCACCGTTCTGCCTGACAGTAACTAAGGTGGCCGACATGTCTTTTATTGATTGCTGTCATCGATAAAAGCGTAAAATCGTACTTCTTAAAATAAAATTTACCATTTTGCAAATTTTCTTAGTTTTTGGTCATGCGACCTATACCCAAAAATTACCTTAGCGTAAGTGAAAAGATGCGTTCTTTTAAATTACGTAATTAAAAAAAGAGGGTTGCCTATTAAAAAAAACATCCATAACGTCATACCTCATACACGGGACACCCTGTATGTATGCATTTTATTTCAAAAAATGCTCAAATAAAAATAAAAATCGACGGTCAGAGCGTTTTTTTCCAAAAGTTATTCCTTGAATTTTTAACGAATTTATCCACTACTTTACGAAAGCACTGTATATAAAGATTGGGGTAGATGAACTCGGTAAAGCTCGTTGTTCCAGATTTATTTAATTTTTGTATTGATTTGATATTCTTATACTTCAATTTGACATATAAGTACCTAATGTAATTTCGTACGTCAAACGTCATTACTTTTCATATTAGTGTTATAATAAACCGTTTCTAATCCAACTGACTAATGTAAACGGTGTGCTAATGATTACGACAAAAAAATGTAGTTTCGATTTTGTTACGTTACGGCATTGTATAATTATAACCATTAATTCTTTGTGATTAAAACAAAATAGCTGCGATTTTTAATTTAACGCACTATATAAAAAGATATACATATTGTTTGTTTGTTAATGGGCAAGGTCTAGGCATGCAGAGTACCAGGTACCTTAGACACCGACTGCTTTGGTCATATGGTCAAAGTCCTACTTAGAATTTTGCCGAGACTAAGGAATTCCAACCCTAGCAAGGGATCTTTTACATGCTACACATCGTAGTAACATGGGACCCACGGCTTTACATCACTTCCGAATGATGGCATTCTGTAGAGGCTTTCATCTGCATTTTTTTTATTTTTGAAAACCTCACAGGGACCGGGAATCGAACTCGCGACCCTTAGATCAGTAGTCAGGATGCTTACCACTGAGCTACCGACCCCGGCGATATACATATAAGTATGGGAATTTGAAGTAAAGTTTAGTTCATTTTTTTGGAGGAAAATTTGTAGAAAGTATTGCATTTCTAGAATAATAATTCTGCAACAGATTTATTGGAATGCCTTACATTATGAATTCCAATGTAATTTTCTTTAAATAGAATCTAAGTGCGATAACGGTAATGACAATTTAAGGGCTCATTATTTGATTATGAAGAAAAGTAATAAAATCATTAACCAGCTGACCAATAAGCGAAGTAATGAAAATATCTCTACCTTTTCCCCAAATCTTTAAATAGGTACTTGTACTTTAATTATGGCATTTCCGTATTTGCTATTATCGTAGCGCATTCGGTGGTGATACTGTGCTTGCAGTGTATTTATATTATAATCCTATAGTCTACGATTTAAAATGGCTAAAGCTAAATGTTTAAGGATATCCAGAAAAAGCAAAAAAATGCTTATGAAACAAGTGAGAATGCGGTGAGTACAAAGTTTTATTAATTGGATAATAGCAATATCTTTAGTATGTATTAAAATTATATGTAAATTCAGCAGGCATAGCTAAAGACCTTTTAAGCGTGTTTAACTTATTGCATTTTTTTAGTAAAATACTAAATAATTTAGTAAATTCCGAAAATACTACTTTTACTGCTTCGACACTGGATACTGGTGATAACATGTCACTTGATGATACTCGAGTTGCAAGTGCTTTATCAGGTATAAGTGATTCAAACGAGCTTCAACGTTTTGATGAAGAACAACCTAGTGACGATGTCGATGAACGGGTCGTTGAATGTTCTTTTGACCAAATTGAACTATTTTTGGAGGAAAATGAAGAAATAGCCGCTGATGATATTGAAACGGATAATTCTGATGCTGACTGCAATTTTATAGATAACAACAAAGATTCAACGAACATAGCAAACAGTCTTGCCGTAGAAAATACACGAGTTACCATTAGTGGTAGACGAATAATGAATATTTCGTACTTTCTTGATCAACTCAAATCTCTGAAACATAAAGGTATGGTTTTCAATAACTCAACTTTTAATTACGTGAAATTAAAAATCAATTATTTTAGGATTTGGTTGTTCCTTTTTTGACATGACTGTGGTGTCTGAGAAAAGGGAAGGATTACACAGTGTATTTTCTTTTAAATGTGATGTTTGCAACATTGTTCAAACAGTTAGAACAGAAAAACCTGATTCAAACAAATTCATTACTGCGAATATAGCAGCTGTTCTGGGATCACTGGCGAGTGGTATTGGTTACTCTCAGTTGTGCGAAATATTCGCAAGTATGGACATTTACAACATGTCCAATAAAACGTATTCCAAATATCACAACAAAATTGCTCCTGTTGTCGAAGAAGAAGCGCAAAAATCTATGAAGATTTCTGCTGAGGAAGATTAGCAATTGAATCTGGTAACGTATCAAAAGATGGAACGCCTATCATATCTGTAATTGTTGATGGTGCCTGGAGTAAACGATCCTATCGCACAAATTACAGTGCACTCTCTGGGGTGGTAAGTAATGGTATAGTTTCTTTCAGAACTTCTAAATATACTTATATTTAATTTTAAAAAACATTGATTTTCTTGAAATGCGGTTATTGTCATATCGTCCGACTTTTGAATTTATTTTATTTTATGTGTTAAATTGCGTATTAGCAAAGAATATAGATCTATATTCTTTGGTATTAGTTTCAAAGTAACGAAATATTTTATGTATTCCCCATTGTGAAATTTTTATTTCAAAAAACCTTAAACGTTACCTATGCAAAATTTGGCATTACGGAAGTCAAGTAGGGGTTATACATATAAACTTTTAAAGAAGGAAATCTTTGTCGAAATATAAAAATACACTGTCTGTATACTTTTTTTATATTTTAAGCTTGTATTATCGGCGCAAAAACAAAAATTTTATACTTGAATATAAAAAACAAGTATTGTTATGTATGCGCCAGAACAATCAAAGGCATTGCAAACGAACACGATTGCTACAAAAATTGGAACGGTACTTCTACAGGAATGGAAGCGGCCATTATAGTGGAAGGATTTCAAAAATCTGTTGCTACACAAAATTTAATTTACGGCAAAGTAATAGGGGATGGTGACAGCAGCGTACCTATATAAAAGAATATTAGAAGCAGCTCCCCCAACTTTTGTTATCGACAAAATAGAATGCAAGAATCATTTGCTCACGAATTATTTAAATAAGTTATCCGAACTCGCCAAGGACACTAGGTTTCCGGTAATTCTGAGAAAAACGGTTACCAACAGTAATACATTGGGGAGATTTAGAAATGCTGTTACCAAAGCCATCGAATACAGAAAACAAGGAGATGCACCCTTTCATGTAAAGGTAGATCTTTTAAAAAAAGATATTATCAATGGACCCACACATATATTTGGAGAACATTCTGCTTGTGAGGAGTATTTTTGTACAAAAGACAATAGAGAAGAGGTAATTACTCTATAGTTCAATAATAATTAAGTAATTTAAAAAAATCTATTTTCAGGACAACATTGTTGGCGATTTGACAACAAGCGGCTTGTTTGATGTGGTTGTAACTATAAACAAACGTTTAGCAAATAATGCCTGGAGTTTACTGCACGATGTAGACACCAATTCTGCGGAAACATATAATTCAATCGTTGCTAAATTCATAGGTGGTAAACGTATTAATTTTTCTTTGCGAAATTCTTACCTGGTGAGATGTTACGGAGCTGCTATTTCCTATAATGAAAATGGAAATTTTATTTGTAAAATTGAGATTGCATTATCTGGTAAAAGCCCTGGGAGATATACAAAAATGTTTTATCAAAGACGCAGGAAAGCAATGGAAATTAATAACGCAAGTAGGTTTTTGTCTTTGTTTCCCAAATTCCTTTTATAAATTTATAAAACTAACGCAGATATACTTTCAGAAAAACCACTAAAAAGAAAACTGTTTGCTTCAACCGACGAACACTACGGTCCCGAAGCTTCTACATCGATCGAAACGTTGGAAGATATGTCACCCGTAGAGTATGAAGCAAAATCGACGCAGTTTCTACAAGAATTAAATATTATAAATAGAGTACACATTTTCGAAAATACTGTAATGCAATCCAATAGTAATTTGTGGAGGGTAGAAAGAAGGAAAAGAGTAACTGCTTCAAATTTTGGGAAAATATGTAAATTACGAAAAAGTACATCTACTGCCAAAACGGTTGCTTCGTTATTATACAGCACGTTCAGAGGAAGTAATGCTACGGATTTTGGGCTGCATAGCGAAGACATTGCTATATCATTGTTTGAGAAACAATACGGCAAAACGGTGAAAAGGAGTGGTCTAATTATTGACGAAGATGCACATTACTTAGCATGTTCTCCGGACGGATTAATAGACGAAGATTGTATTATAGAAATTAAAAGTTCCGAAAAAAGTGGAAGTCTTTATCCAATTGAAGCGGCTGAGCAACACAAAATAGATTTTTGCGAATTTAAGGATGCCAAACTAATACTTAAAAGAAATCATAATTATTACTATCAGGTACAGGGCATTCTACATATCAGCAAGAGAAACCTTTGTTATTTTATAATTTATACCAAAGGAGGAATACATGTGGAGGAAATTGCTAGGTAAAATATTATCTATTGATTGGCTTATTGTGTTTCTTTTTCTTATATTAGTTACAATAATACGCTAACATACATAACTATAAACTGTTTTTAATATGTACGTTTTTTATTACAGAGATGACAAATTTTGGACCGAGCATATGGAAAAAAAATTGTGCAAATTTTACATGAAATCGTTATTGCCAGAGCTAGTTGACTCCAGGAGTAAAAAAAAACATTAGATGCGCTTACATTCCTTGATGCAGCAAGTATGCCATCACTTTGGCGATGTTGTGATACACAAGAAGTAATTTCATTTGGCGATTAAAAACACAAAAATACTTGTATGTTATTTGTCTAAAAAAAGTGGAAATAAGCTTTTCCATCATTTTTAAACACGCCGAAAATATATTTAATATGTATATTTCGTCAGTCCCAAGCCTGAATAAAGTGTGAGGGGAATTGATGTGATTAGTTGTCAGTGAATTTTATGACCCCGCTGAAGTGTACGTAACTTTACTAATCATCCGCTGCAGTTTAAAAACGCTGCACAAATTGTTTGTTGTAAATTCGATGTTTAACCAGCAATAATTTTTTGTCTTTACTCTACTATGTTTATTATACAGAAAAACAAAATTTCACCAACTTCGGCGGATATTATGACATATCTAAGTTCTAAGTAAAATCAGCATTCGAAATGAAGAACGAGAGCCAAACAGCTGTAATCTGTTGCGTTTCACGGATTTCTAATCTGCTCGTTTAGCTGAGAACGCTCTAGGCTAAAATCCGTCTACCTGAGCAGAGCGCAATGGTACTGTGTTTAGTAATTTTGTTAGATTTAGAAACGGTTTTTAAATGATTCCGGGTTTAAATGAATGGCAAAGTATATTGTCAGTATTGATTTTGGTATTAATTGTGTTTATTCACCCTTGTACATGACTATTTTCTAAAAAGTGCCACTCTTGTAGTTAATATTTAGTCAATTAAAAAAGCACATTTTATTAATTTCTACCTGATCTACATTGTATATAAGCACAACATATTCGTAAGCCGCAAGTAATATAGTTAAGATTCATATTAATGTAGCCAGGCATCTTCCAAGTTGATTCAGACGGGCAGAAATAACATTAAAATTTTATTAAATTTCAAATAATGTCTTCTTGTAAAATGTGTTGCCTACCCCCTGTCCTTATGAGCCTTAAACGACTATTAAAGCGGGTTCACTGGTTGCACATATCACATATGCATTCACTGCTTTGGGCTCATCGCTCGTACAGTGGCCAATTGCCAATTGCAACTTGTTCCACTATTATAGCATTTTTCGCTACAATCAATTGCCCGCTAGAATTTGTTCAATTTAAGACACTTATGTGAACCTACGCTGTAGCAGCTTTTATTAAAAAAAGAATTATCGAAATCGGTCTGATGCAAGGATCATACTAGGTGCCGACAGAAAAAGCTACAAGACGATGTGAAAGTGTAGTTGCGAGTACAGAACAGTATTCTGCGTTCATATGTTACTACGCATAATAATAGATATGCATTGTCTGTCCATATTGTGTTATTTTAACATATTAACATTTCCGTACTAGCTTTTGAGCGCACCATGTAGGGTAGGTGGTCTTATTCTAATTAAAATCATGTTTACATTTTTGAAAAATTGTACATATAAAAAATTACAAAAGAAAATGTTTACAACGTCTTTAATACAGAAAGCGTGCTGCAAGAAAAACAACTTTTGCTGGATTAAATTATAGATGAAGTGTTCAAAATCTACAAAATAGGTAAAAATACCTTTATGTTGCTAATAATACTGAAACACTTAGCAATGCGATTTTGGAAATTAAGAAAAACATTGCAGCCAGTGGGATACGAACTCGCGTTCACTGATGACTGCATATGCTTATCGTTGCGTTATAAATGGTGTAGTGGAGTTGCGATTTTGAGGAAATGCGATGCCAATGAAATAACGATGCAGAGACGAAAGTACACCACATACAGTGGGTCTCACTTTAGACGGCACCACCCCAGTATTTTTTTAATATATTATCGATTTAAAAATTTCTTTTTTCTGATTATACCCCTCACTAAATTCTACTTTTAGGGTATGTTACTTTCCCTTCACGGTAAAATGCTAGCCTACTGCGTTGACGCTTTAAATTAAAGGTGATACACACATTATGCTGTGTTCGATAAATGCATGAATTATTAATAAAAAATGTGTTTTCAATACAAAACCATGACGTGAAATAGTATGCAGGTTATATAAACAAATAAAAGAATTGAATTAATTATTCTCCACAGAAAGCTATATCCTTAAAGGTTAGTTGCAAATGTGACGCTTATTACAAATGCCTTTGGATCACGAAGCGCATTCATAAGTACATAAGATCAACGTTTCGTCAAAAAAATAAATGTCTTAACATTTTAAGATCACATTAGTCATGTATACTATCTTAACAAACAAATTGTACAAGTCAAATAACCTCCAAAATTAATTAAACCATTAAGCTAACCGCAAACAAAAAATGTCGATAACTATAACAGAATAATTACAATTTTAACGCTTGAAAATATTAACCAAAGTTCAACGAGCTTTGCTCAGAATACTCGAGTGCCTTCACTGAATTGTATGCGCTAGATGGTTTAAATGGAGTAGGCAAGGAAGCGACTCTTACCGCTGGTGTGCAGCTTCTCCATGAGGAGACAAGACGGTAAAACAAAGAAAATCTGACCTTGAGTTATCCAAGAGCTGTAGGTCGAACAGCAGCGCAGTGGCCTTATACACGTCTCGAAGTAGGCAGTCACTCATGGTTCAGAGGGCAGATGCGGAATACACTAAGCCGAGAGAACCAAAAAAGGCTTGCAAACGCATTATTCTCCTATCAAGCCAAGTGAAGCTAAAGATCGCAACACATATCTGCAGGTGGTAATCAGTCAGTAGACAAATTTAAGTTAACTACTGAAAATCTGAACGCTGCCCAGAAAAAATGATAATTCACTCTTACATTAACGTAAAATTACACCATAATAGTCGCTCTCCAACAAATAATTCTCAAACCCCCGGTCGCGAACTGCTTCCAGAACTCTAGAGTACAAGTGCCAACATTTTCGGAAAACCCGGGAAAGCCTTCTCTATCAAATTAGGCACGCATGGTTCGCGATACCAAATTAAGATTTGTAAAATTACCAAAAGTTAATCAAAGTAAAAATAGATACGAATATCTGTACCTATCTAAAAGAAAATCCACCAAAAATCAATTTTACGAAAGCATTAAAAAGAGCTTCTACAAATATTGAGATTTTGCAGAGATTTCAAAATAAGCTACCTACTTGGATAAATTGTCCAGTAAATGGAATTTTTAAAAAATCTGGTGTAATACACGGACACAACTTCCTTTTACAGTGATGTCAAATTAGTCAAAGATGTGTTTTACCTTTTCTACTGCATTATATAAAAAAAGGAAACCCATTTTAGAGTTATTCAACTGGTGCTTTACCTATCTCACATCAATATTGTGAAAGGACCCAACTTATAGGTTTAGGCAATGGACACAAACATAAACAATTAATATTAGATGCTTAAGTTTTTCGTTTGAATTTGCTGATTACTATATGTAGGAATGTTTTTCTAATGTAAGGAATTGTTACACGTGCAAGCATATTAATGGATAGATTAAGGTTCGACTCGCAGCTGCGACTGCGGCCGTATTGAGTTACACACACAGGGTCCTGGACCATATAGTTTTTTGCTTTCAGCTTAATAGTGAATTATGTGGCCAAATAATTCACACTTTTCTTACAGGGAACTGAAGATATTTGGGTATAGTCTAATTGGGGAATTCGTCACGCGGCGAAAGCCAAATAGGGATTAAAGTGGCAATTTACGACTCTGGGTGCTAGTCGCCCAGATCGAGAGCACCGAAATAATTATAATACGATTTAAACTGCGGTAGAAATACTGCGCCATAATGGAAACATTATATGATTGGATAATTACCCAGCGGAAATGCTGTCATTGGTTATATGGTGGAATCACCATTTGTATTTCCGAGAGAGGATACCCACAACCGGCTGCTATTTAAAAGGAAACTCGGATTCGCTCGAAAACTGTGAAGCGGTGCGGACGCCACGCGTGTGCTCTCTTATCACGGTGCAACGTTCGACCTTATAGATAGCTATTATCCTTGTATCGCAGTGAGTAAATTAAACAATTTAATTCTCTTCGCTTAAAACCTTAAGCCACGAGTGATAATAATTCATCCAATGATGAAACCAACCTGCAAAATCAAGCGCCCAAGCGCAAAGCAGATAATTTAACACCCCCTATTAACGAGGTACAAAAAAGATATCTCTGGACATCCGACGAGCTACTGAAGAAAAATAAATTTTTCAATTTATCACAAAACGTCGACGATGAAAATGAAAGCCAGCCAATTGAAAACGAAGTTTCCTCACAAACCACAACTACAAACAAAATAAAAATCCCGCCAATCTATCTGGAAAATAAAATAAATCACACCGCACTGGTGGCTGATATTAAGACCTTAATCAAAGGCACATTCACAACAACGCATAGCCAAAACACAATACGAATTAACTTAACACAGGAGGACGACTACCGCATCCTAACAGAATTTTATAAAAAGAATGAAATTCCTTATTATACTTACCGCAATCCCAATAGTAAACCCCTGTCAGTGGTAATCAAAAATGTACCTTTGTCCTTAACCAAAGAAGAAATTAGCGAAGCCCTTAAAACCTTACCTGTCATTAACATAACGCGATTATTAACTAAAGACAAAAGATCACTGCCAATTTGCGCAGTCGAATTAACAAATAACGACGAAGGCAAACGAATATTCAGCCTTAAGCAGTTATATTACTCCATCGTGACAGTCGAACTACGAAAGAATGCCACCAACATACCTCAATGTCACAGGTGTCAAAAATATGGACACACTAAGAACTACTGCACACTACCGTTCAAATGCGTCAAATGTGCAGGTTCCCATGAACACACCTCTTGCAACAAGAGAACCAATGAAAAACCGACCTGTGCTAACTGCGGGGGAGACCATGCTGCCAGCTATCGTGGATGCAGCCATCACAAGCAACTCCAACAAAAACGCACTAATACCAGGAACCCCAATAGAACCAACATCAACGATGCCCATGTAAACGATAATCAAACATACGCCCAACGCGCCCAAAACCTTTTAAAAAATATCCCAAATACCCCAGCAAACTTATCCCAACAATTACCAGATACTGCCCTTCCAAGTAATTTCATCAATATTTTAATAAACCTGATAACCCCATACCTTTCCCAAATAAAAACCTTCCTAGTCAACACTCTTCTACCCTTACTCCTAAATGGACCCTAACTCTCAACGAGCAGTCAACGTATCAACAATTCTCAACTGGAACGCCAATGGTATTAGTACACAACGCTCTACGTTTATAGCCTTCCTAGCTAGATATCAAGTAGATATAGCCTGCATCACCGAAACTCATCTAACAGAAGGAGAAAATTTTAGAATCCCAGGTTATCGAGTATACCGTAAAGACAGAAACGCCCAGATAGCGTCTGGCGGAGTGGCTATCATCATCAAACAAAAACATGCCCATAATCCGATTACAAATCCTCATGATACCACATTAGAAGTCACAGGAGTACAAGTCAAACTTAACGACTCAAGTAATCTCATCATCATGAGCGCCTACAGGCAACCCAACAAAACCTTAAAAGAAGATGATATCAAGACGCTATTTAATACATCACAACCAACACTGATGATCGGAGATTTAAACAGTAAACTTGTAACCTGGGGCTGCAGAGCAACCAATCCAGCGGGAGTAAAACTCGAGCAATTCGCAACTGCACATGGATTCCAAGTACTAATACCAGACGAATACACCTATTTCCCATACCGAGCCGATCATCAACCCGACATACTGGATATAGTCATCCAAAAAAATTTCACCAAGCCCATTGTACAAAGGGTCATCCCCGAGCTAAACTCTGATCACCTGCCTGTACTAATCTCCTTTGACAGCACTCCTAAACCCAAACCACCCCCAGCGCAACTAACTAACGGACCAATAAACTGGGAACTCTTCCAAGAGACATTAAACCTCAACCTCATCAAGATGCGAACCCTCACTACCCAAAAAGACATTGACAAAACTGTCTCAAACATTACCTCATCGATAACTGACGCGGCCAAGAAGGCTTCTCTAAATAAACCTCGATATCCTAAACCCGACTATAATCTTCCTCCTCCTCACATACTTAATCTGATTAAATATCGAAGTCAAACCAGAAGACTCTGGCAACGAACAAGAAACCCTGAAACCAAAAGACTGCTTAACAACCTCACGCATCTGCTAAAACGTGAACTAGATGACCATAGAATCCAATCCTACCGCAAATACATTGCAGATATAGGCCCCGGAGACCCAGGGATGTGGAAAACCACCAAAAAAATCTTAAAAACACCTCAAGAGATACCAACGCTCAAACCAGACAATAATGCCATCTGTACAGATGAGGGAAAAGCCGCAGCGTTTGCCAACCACCTGGAACGGACCTTCACACCGACAATTTCCTGCACCCCTACCCAAGTGGCACATATAACGAACTACATCGAAACCCATCATCCCATTAGCACTGACTTTAATCAACCCACATCCCCAAACGAGCTAAGTGAACTAATAAAAACATTACACAAACGCAAATCACCCGGTCACGACCTAATTCCTAACCTTGTCCTTCTACACCTAACTGGAAAATGCCTCTCATACCTGGCAACTCTGATGAATGCATGCATGCGAATAGGCTATTTTCCTCAAAGCTGGAAACACGCACACATACTTATGTTTGCCAAAACTGGGAAGAACAAAGAACAACTTACAAGCTATCGACCAATTAGCTTATTAACTACCATTTCCAAGCTTTTTGAAAAAGTTATACATACACGCCTAATCAAAATCACCAACGCACTCCACATCCTCCCACCCTTCCAATTTGGGTTCAGAAAAGGGCACTCGACCTGCCATCAACTGCAACGGATTAGCGAACATATTGCAACAGGATTTGAAAATAAATGCTTCACCACTGCAGTCTTCTTGGATATTACCCAGGCCTTCGACAAGGTTTGGGTTGAAGGTCTCAAGAAAAAACTTCTAGGCTACCAAATACCACGTTACCTTTTAGCCATTATTTTCTCATTCCTTGAAAATCGAACCTTCGCCGTTAAGATCAACACAGCAATCTCCGATACAAAAGCCATACGAGCGGGAGTCCCTCAAGGCAGCATTCTGGGCCCACTTCTTTTTAACATATACACCTCGGACATACCAAAAATACCGGCGACATTAGCCACGTTTGCCGACGATACGGCTATCTTAACGCAAAACACAAACTTAGAAATAGCAATTAACCAATTACAAAACGCAACGGACAAATACAATAAATGGCTCAAAGAGTGGAACATCACGATCAACCCTAGTAAATGCCAATGTAAAATCTTCACTCTGAGGAGAATTGCCAATTCGCCCTCTATTACTATCGATGGAAGCGTCATACCTTGGAGCCCCAGAGACACAGCAGTTAAATATCTTGGAGTGTTCCTTGACACAAAGCTGAACTGGAGCTACCACATTAATCAGAAGTTAATTCAATGCCATAACAGACTCCGACAACTATATCCCATTATAAACCGCCAAACCCCCCTCAGACCCGAATGCACCACCCTTCTATATAAAACCCTGCTGCGACCCCTAGCTCTCTATGCATCTCCAATCTGGAGTAATACATCCAAAACAAATATCCTAAAGCTCCAAAGATACCAAAACAAGGTTCTGCGAATTGCAGTGAATGCCCCATGGTTCATTCGCAATGTGCAGCTACACCATGAGCTTGGTGTTTCACCAGTTCAAACCTATATTACCACGACCACCAGGAATTTCATCTTAAACATCAATAAATGCGAAGGAGCGATACACTACAACATCGGTCAACGCAACATCCATAAAAGACTAAAGAGAAAACTTCCACAAGATACCCTCTCAGGGCTCTCAGATGAAGAAAATTAACGAAGATCATCAACGCAGATTGACAGATGCCGTCACTACCAGCCTCCATGCGACCAACGCAGCCCATTGCTAACTTAAGTCACAATACAGATAATGTATGTACTGTTAGTCAAAGTTATCTTATGTCAAACCTGTCATGTATAACACTTGTATGTTGATCTGACAAATGCTGTAATAAAAAAAAAAAAAAAAAAAAAAAAAAAGGAAACTCGACAGAGTCAGGACAACAGTTTGTGTACCTTACATGATCCCTAATTACGTGTTTGTCGCTAATTTCGATCAGCGGGCGATATCATCGCTACAGCAGATTTAGGGCTGACAAGCATAGTTTTCCTTATTCCTAATTACGCGGTTGTCGCTACATTCGATCAGCGGGCGATTTCATCGCTACAGCAGATCGAGGACTGACGTCTGTAATTACTATTACCTTTAATTGCGTATTTGAAGCTACATTTGATCAGCGGGAGATTTCATGGCTACAGCAGATTGAGGGCGGCGGGCGCAATTTCCTTCACCGATAAATTTCCTTTACAACTCTCAAGTCCTTCCTTGCACTGACTAAGTCGCAGTATTACTATTATTACATCAACAACTGAAGAGTAGCCAATTTCCCATTAGACTATCCCCAATTTGAGAAAGGTAAAGGGAATAATTTGGTTGTGCACACTTAGTTTTAAATACGAAAGTATAGGGTTTATTGGTTTAATAAATGTATAAAGCGTTTTTGGAGTTTCATTTCATCAAAGTGTGTGAGTGAGCCTACTTAAATAAAGAACTTGCAATTACGAGGGTTATAAGAACCCTCAGGGTACACAGGTTACGAGAACCTGTTTAACTAATTCATAAAATAGGTGTAATTAAAACAAAGTGAGGTACACAACGTAGAGGGTTATAGATTACACGAGGCTATCAGAAAACCACCGGCGTCTGCATTTATGACACCACAAGCCTGTCTCGTTACACATTAAAAATGTAACGTTTGAAAAAAATCGTTAAAGCCGTTTTTGAGAAAATGGAAAAAACTGAAAAATTAAGAGAGTAAACACCATACTTCCGATTCTGCGATTTTCTTGAAAAGCTTGGTGTCGCATCTAGGTAGTACACACAATTTATATATGAAGTTTCACCGCCATACCTCTTTTCGTTTTTGAGATATTTTGTTCACACACAGACAGACAGACCAATGAACAAAAACATGTTTTTTGGTTCGAGGGACTCTTAAAACGTGAAGATCTGTTAAAAACTTTAGAATTTTTGGGGCGAATCCAATAGTTCCTTTCTTGTAAAAGTAAGTAAAAATCAACGATAATAAATGGCTATGATGGATTTTTCAAGACGTAGGGATTTTAGAATAACCCTAATTGCGCACGCTACTGCTCATTCGCAAAGAGTTATAAAGTTTAATGTTGTGTAGTGCGATATAATTGCGCAATTCCGTGTAACTGTGTGCAATTCTACACAATTTAATACAAATTTTCTTTGCAATTTAATAAAATACAATAAGCAATTTCATGAAATTACATACTGTAATTTACATTTACTTCTGTGAGATATGTATTTTACGCAATTTTGCCAATGTTGTTAAGTGCAGAAACATTTTTTGTGTAATACAAAATAATATTACATAGATTTACAAGCCGTCTAGGCCTTTGGCTTGTGCTGTCGTGTTCCATTCGTTCCTATTTCTTTTTTTTTCAAGCTTATGTCCAAGCTTCTCTCTCTCTCTCTCTCTCTCTCTCTCTTTTTCCGGTATCACGAGTCCAATGGCCTTGTTTATTTCTTTCCTTCATTTCTGTTTCACTTCCTTCGTACCAGCTCATTCTATGCCTACCCAGCTTTCTCCTTTCTGGTTTTCTGGTGGGGTCCATTCCATTGCTAATTTAGGTATTCTATTCTCCTCCATTCCTCTGACGCAACCATACCATATTGATTTCACTAATGTGTTATATACAGGCTGCCCATTTTAATGTATGACTAGGTAGGCAACACATTTAACACGAGCATAATTTCACAGGCATTTGTTTATTTGTTATGGGTAAGAAGAGTGAAACCGCCCATTCTCCACAATTTAGAAAATTATTTTTAAAATTAAGAATTTTCTGTGAAAATTATGAGCTTGTTAAATGTGTTCGCTACCTAGTTGTTACATGATAAAACGGGCAGCCTTTTTGTTCGTGTTATATCTCGATGTAACATAATGCTATACGAGGAGCATTCAAATATAAATTATAATTTAATAGTTACTCGAAAAAAAAATGCAATGACTCTAATGTATGTCGTGTCATTTTTCTACTCAGTCTCCCTCCCTTATGAATAAACTCGTGCCATTTTTCCGGAAGTTTTGGCTGCTGACACACCCATTTCCGAACAATTTCGATTACTTCTTCATTACAAAGATGTATTTTTCTCTTAGAAATTCTTTTAAGGGTTCATACAAATAAAAATCTGATGCTGCAAGGTCTGAAATGTATGATAAATAGGCTAGTATGGTCCATTAAAATTTTTGAATCGTGGTCAACGTGTGAATAGCGAAATGGGGTCGAGCATTGTCTTGTATGAAACAAACAGAGAACTAGCGTTTTTTCCAAGCTACCCTTACTGATATTTAATGCAGGAGGAATTACCTTCACTGTAATTCCACGATAGTTTCAAATAAATCCATTTTACTGTGTCAGCATTCTCTTCTGTTGTGGATGTTTTTCGACGGCAAGAATGCGGTTCATTCTCGACACGTTTGCGACCATCTTTAAAAGCTTTATCCTTTTATAAACGCGTATGTCTGATAGTGAGTGCGCATCAAACTGTCTTTTAACTCTTACACACATTTCTGATGGTTTGAGACCTTCTTTGGTAAGAAATTTACTAATAATGCGTTGTTCGACGCTTGAATGCACTTCCACTTCACTCATGCTTGCCAATTGAACGAAAATGAATTGTGACAACTTAACGTCCGAATGAAGTTAGGACTTGTTCCAGAGCATTAATCGCCTTTGTCTTTTTGTGTGCAATTCAAATTATAATTCACAAGCAAACGGCGCGCTCCGCGCACATGGCGCACGTGAAATAGGATACGCGAAAGGTCAAGCTGCCAGCCGAGCGATAAGATAAGAAACCCTAAACAAATATAAACATCTGCGAAGCCGGAACGTGATTTTGTGCCACAGCAGACAGACAAACACACATTAAGGAAAATTATATTATAGATATTTGAACGCTCCCCGTATATTGCTTCAACTCTTATCTTTCTTACTCTTTTTTCCACTTTACTGTTATTCGTTCATTCTTCTCCACACCCTACTCCAGATAAGAGTATTCATTTACTAAATCTTTCTATTATATCGTCTGTCCAAAATTAAATCGTCCATCTGTGCTATCGGCAAATATTTTATTTTACCAGTATTTAGAGTCAATCCCCATTCTACATATTCTTCTTTTAGCTTTCAGGTCATATATTCGGCCTTGTGCAATTAACAGCTGGTCATCTCCAAATTTCAGAGTGCCTATTGCTCTCTCTTACATTGGCACTCCAATTCCGTTACATTTCTTTTTAGGGCGCAATCTAAATTTTTTGGTAGAATTCCCCGCAACTTTATCAACATTATCATCATGCTTTAGCCTTACCCAGATCTATCATTACCAGGTGACGCTCTCTGGCCTATTTTCTTCACATATGTGTTTAACAGGTCACTAATTTTTTCCTTGTTGGCTTGTTGCAACTGTAACATTGTCATTTGGAGATTGACTATACAGTGCTTTCATAAAGTAGTGTATAAATTATTTAAAAATTCAAGGGTATAGATTTTATTTGAAAAAATGCGCAAATAAAAATAAAAATCGACGGGTCCCAGTGTTTTTTCCAAAAGTTATTCCTTGAATTTTTAACGAATTTATCCACTACTTCACGAAAGCACTGTGTGCTAAAAATAGTCACTCTGATTTTTACTTTAAAAATATTAGGTAAATTGATAAAAATTTGAAATGTTAATGGAGATAATTATATCAATTCAATAAGAGATAAGCTTGATTTTTATATAGTATAAATAAAAATCATATTGTCGTAATATTAGATTTAATGTATATTTAAATAATATACGTTTCGCCAATCGTATTGGCTTTTTCAGTATTCGATTTATAATATAATGAAATTGAAATTTTCCATGCTGAAATTAGAAAAGTCAAAAAATTAGATGAGCGAACACAATATTAACAACCACTTGTTAACTTACTTGTATATGGAAGTCATGACGGCATTATATTAAAAGTTATAGTTATGACACATTAAAAAGACGAAAACAGGGGAAAATAATCAAACCCACAAATTAAAAATTTAAGACTCGAACAAATTAAACAGTTTGCATGCAAGCAATATACATGTGAGAATGCAAGGCTGTTTCTTATATAATGATATAATTTTACAAAGTGAAGCATAGATTAGAATTTATTTTTATTTTAAGGATAAAAGCAGAACACAAATTATGAGAGAAATAATACACTTACTTGTAAAATGTTTTTAAATTAATTAAATAGGTTATGATAAATAGAACTTAGGTTTTCAATATCAGTTTTATAATTTATAGCAGTAGGGTTTCGTTGTATTTCAATCATTTCCAAAACTAACCGTTTCTTTAAGTTACTCTTTTTATGTAAAATTTTTGGTGTATTGAAATTAAATTTGTGGTGATTTTCAGTGGCATGATCAGTTAAAGCAGTTTTTTTGTTTGAGGGGGATACATTATTGATTTTTATAGAATATTTATGTTGGTTAATTCTGTTTTTTAGTAATTGTTTCGTCTGTCCAATGTAAGTGGATGGGCAATTGTTGCAGTTAATTTGATAAACAAGATTGGATTGCATATTAGTTTCAGTTTTGTCTTTTAAATTGGTAAAAAACATATTGCCAAAAGTGTTGTAATTTTTAAAAGCGGTATTTATATTATATTTTTTCAATTCTGTTTTAATTTTTTCAGATAGTTCAGGAATATAATTTATAGATATCTATTTATTCTGAGGTGATGTATCAGTGATATTGAAATCATTGCCAAAACAATTAGGTTGTAGGTTTATTGAAAGGTTAATTTTCTTTTTGTTATTAATACTATTAATACGGTTTTTAATTTGTTTATTAATAAAATTAGTAGGGTAATCATTAATATGTGTGAATGTGGAATTGTTTGGAGGATAATTTTATAGCTCTGTCAACTAAACAATTTATGGCACTTTTTTATATTTAATGATAGTGTTAGAGTTGAAGTTTAAATATCTGTTAGTGTTAATGTCTTTGCGGAACCAGTTAGTTAGGATGTTACCATTAGTTTGTCGGAGTAAAGTTAAATCTAGAAAGTTTATTGAAGCCTTATTATTTTCATTTTCGAGAGTGAATTTAAGTCTAGGGTGTACATTATTAAAAAGTTGAAGAAATAATTAATTGTTTGTTTACAGAGTCAGAGGCCATTATGATATCATCTACATATCTTAAATAAAGAGAATAATTGGAATTATGTTTAAGAATTTTTGTTTCAATATCTTCTAATACCAGATTAGCGATAGTAGAAGATATGGGTGAACCCATTGCACATCCAAAAGTTTGAGTGTATATATTTTTATTGTATGAGAAATATGTAGTATTTAAAACAAATTCAACCAATTGGATAAAATCATCTAAGGGGATATTAGTGTGCTTTTTAATTCTATTCCAATTATTTTTAATGGTATTTAAGGCAAGGTCAATTGGAATGATTTTTACTTCCTTTTACAATAAAGGAGGTATTGGATTCACCCCAAAAATTCGAAATTGAGTTTTTAGCAGATATTCACGTTTAATGTGTATTTATGTGAGATAGGTGATTTCCCAGTTGAATACCAGTTGAATAAAATGGGTTTCTTTTGTTTTTTTTTCTATTTTTTTATTAATACCTATTTTAAATAGAACACCCCGTATATTATTGCATTTTTGAATTCAGCTTAAAATTTTAGAGAAAATGTGTTTCTTAAACTAACGCTATATTTTGTACCGTTTTTGTAGAATTTGTAATTTTTGAAATTTTTTGAGAAATGCTTAAAAATTAAAAATAAATTTTTTGGCTAATTATAAGATCAGTGTAAAAGAAACTTGTGTGAGTGTATCACACCAGATTTTTTATTTGTAGGTTGACTGTTATTCACCTGTAGCCAATTGGTGCCCAACTTTTTATTTGCTTTTTGTATATTTTATTTGTCATAATGGACACTAGTCATTTTACTTCCTTGCCTTCCTCCGCTCCACTCCATATGTATATATGGGCCAACCTTTTCTATTCCACTTTCTTTTTTCTTTATTTCTGTGGGCGCTGTTATATCTATATTCAGGTTTAAAATTTCATTAATGATTTGCATATTTTTACTATAATACAAGTATCTTGAACGTTCCATATACCAATGATCATTCTATGTTTTTTTCTGCCCTTTATTTTTCTGTTTGCTATTCTTTTTGAAACTGAGTTTCGAGAACTCCAAACAGATCCCCCCCTCGTATCCGATTGTTGTCGCTTCTAACGTGGGATTGTTCTTTGTCATCCTGCTCATATTTTTTCTCCCTTCGATTTCCATGTGGTAAGAGCTTAAATACTAACGTCACAGCCCCCACTTCGGAGATTTTTTTATTTCAACCGCCCAGTCTGAATCAATCGCTGTTCGTAACAATCCGCTCTGTATCAGGCGCTACTGTTGTTTTTCTATTTTTTCTAGATCAATTTCTACATAGTATCCATCTTGTGTTTGGTCTTCCTACATCTGTTGCGATTGTGTTGTTCCATCAGTGTCAATTTTGTTGTTTTTTTCCTCCCCCATTTAATATACATATCCTGGACACCTCTCTTAACAGTTGTCTTTAACACTTCTTCGTTGTCCCTTCTACATTATTCATAAATTCTTCTAAAGATGTTCCTCTCGCAACTGACACCAATAACCTTCATAGTTACCTTCTCCAGAAACGTCAAGTGTCCCCTTCATCTTTAAACGTTTTTCCTTGCCTTTATTTCAATACATTAACCATATACTCGGTATAGTCCGTACACCTCTGGTTCTTTTTGTATCTTCTTTACCATCTCTTCTGATTTTTCTTTTGTTTTTGCCTTTAATCTTCCGGCAGTTTAAATTACATTGTGTGTACTTTCCTGTACAATACTCGTCGTCCATATTTTAGTTACTCAGCAGTTAGTTCATCCTTGCAAGGATTTTTGTAAGTTTTTCTCTTTGCTTATTTCCTACTATAGGTTTTCCGTCCTCAACCTCCAATACTGTATTTCTTTCCAATCTTCTCTAAATCCTTTCTCCGTCATTATGTTCTGGACCGATATTTTTCATTTTACCTCTGGCCAGTTCATACCAGCTTTAGGCAATCTCTCTTCCTTCATCCATCTTAGTGTTTGGTTTTCTAGTCTTCGAGTAATTGATGTCTCCACTTCCATGTTTCTCCATACTTGTTCCGCTCTTATACCATGCATGCGTGTAAACTGTAAACTTCGTCTCATGAAATGTAATTCCATAATTTTACTCTCTTGTTTTGTTCATTATAGGCCATAATTTTCCACCGTAAGTTGTGTTAGAAATGTTTTTCTTTGTCTGCTTAGTAAAATTTCGGTTCCAGATTGTTCCATGAAGTGCTTTCGATGCACTTTTTCTTTTTATTGTTTTGTCCTCTACACATTTCTCCATTTTCCCGTTGTTGATATTTTTGAGCCTAAGTCCTTATATTCTACAACACACATACATTTCGTCTTCTTAAAATTCATAGCAAGCTTTCAGTTGTCGTACTTCTTTTTCAACTTCCGCAATATGTACTTATGTAATATCCTTTTCGTCTTGTGCCACTAACAGTTGATCATCGGAAACCATTAGTGAACGTAGTGCGAGGTTCCCTGCCCCCTGCCAAATAGCCGCCATCTTGAAAACAATTAAATTAGTTTTTTCTCGCGATCCATTGGCCACACCAAAAAAGTTATTGAACAAAAAATGTTAGAAATAAAATTCTACATATTTTTAGTCATTGCCGCGATACCAAGAAGTTGGTATTGCGAACGGTACCTAGATGGCAACAAAGCTACCAAAAAATCGGTTTCCGCCATTCTAGCTCTGTGGGGGGAGATTTTTCAGAAAATTGCGAATGTGACACTTGTAGTCCTAGAAAAATGTGCACGAATCTCATTTAATAATGCGGTTGACTTAAATAGTCTCCGAGTGACAGCCCTTCAAAGTCCGCGCGGCGTGGGAAATGTATATTCCGGGGCAGCAAAGTAACCATTTCTCTTTTAGGAGGTAAAATCGTCACGTCACTCAAGCAGTTTCAATGTGAATAGGTTTTCAGAATCTACAGAAATTCTACACATTTTTGGTCGTTGCCGCGATACCGAGAAATTTGTATGGGTAAAAAAATGAAAATTATGGGAAAGGAATGTACGAGCCCAGAATCATATCATTTGGCTCAGATCAGCAAAGCTCTTAAATTTGCTGGTGTAATATTTGGGGTTCGTCCCAAATTTGACTTTTCTGATATGGATTCCGTTGTTTTATAGTTTGGCAATCTTTTATACACTATAATACGATAATTGCAATTGTTTGTAAATGTTACCAGAGATATGACCAAAATCATATGGGCCGAATGAAATGAATCGATAATTTATTTTTAAGTTAGTGTTTCCCGACTATTTTTTGTAATTTGTTATTGCTAAGAACTCCTACAATTATGATGATAAGATTATTGACCAAAAAGATTTTCTTTTGTAGGTACAAAATAAAGATACCTGAAAAATCTTAACTGGGCCAAATGAGTGATTCTGGGCTCGTATATTGAAAGTAATTTATTTTTGCATAAACCCTAAGATATATTGTAGTTTACTCAGACACGTTTTCTTTTTTAGCTTTTCCTTCGTCTTGATTCGGAGCCTCGGACACAACCGAGTCATTGTCGACCATGGTAGGAGTGTTGCTTGCACTTTTATTAAAATATAACCCACAACTTGTGAAGGTAATTCCTCGTCGGTGTCATAATTTTCATCCTCGCTCTCTGATTCAGTATTGGTTGAGTTGTAGCAGATTTTTCCGCTGCAATTTCTGCACATTGCGGAACAATTGAGGCCAGCATTTCTGCAACTACAAGCTGGCCCACACTTTTTCGTACACCCACATCGTTGAGAGTTTTCACAGACTCCAATCTTTGGGAAGATTTTTTCCATCCCCAATTCGTCGGTTCGAAAATGCAACCCATCTATTGCTGAACCTCATTTGGCCCAGTTAGGATTTTTCAGGTACATATCTTTATTTTATACCCACAAAAGAAAGTCGTTTTAGTCAATATTCTTAAATTATAATTGTAGGGGTATTTCGCAATATTATGACAGCTTCAGCAATAACAAATTTTCAAAAATGTCGGAAAACACTCACTTAAAAATAAATTACCGATTCATTTCATTTGGCCCATACGATCAAAATATCATTTTGTTCACCTTAGCATGTTTTTCCACGACCGGGAGTAGAAGTCGGTTTCTATAGCATCAAAAGTAAAACATTTACTCCCTAGAGACTAAATAAGGCAAAAATTTCCCTAGGGAGTTTTCATTATGACTGACAAATTTGAGGTTAGCAGGTTAGGTTTTCCGTCAGTTTGTGTCAAAACTGACGCAAAACCTAACCTGATAACCTCAAATTTGACATAATTGTGAGCTCTTATCATAATGACTTACAGTGCCACCAACTTTAAAATTTACCATAGGCTACTAATTTTAAAATATTTTAACTAAAATGTCAATAAATGACGTTTAAAAAACGGGTTTTCATTTTAAATCTTCCTGCAACGTGAAAAAAATAGTATATGCAACTCGGAGAGAATACTATTTTACTGAAGTACAATTGCACAATTGCACAGAACAGTCGAGACAGGAGCGGTTAGAGGCACCTGAAATGAGTTTTTTGCTACTTCAAAATAAAGATACGTCGAGAATTAGTTAGGATCAGCGCGCCACCAGGTTAAAATCAAACTTCAAGTGTTCACGACGTCGCTAACCTTGAAGAAACGTTAGCGGCGTCGCAGTAAAAATGGTTAGCTGGACCTCGGTCACTTACCTTTGCCTTCAGCTAATAATGTCGCTATATAAATACGTTTTGCATATCTGCTTTACAACAGAATAATACAAAAAGACACAGACTAATATTTTAAACTCTATAATGAGCACACCAAATACGCGAAATTCTTATTCAATAATCAGGCTAATGTTTACCTATGTGATGTCACGAGAATACAAACTAATATGGAAAGATTGACTTCAAATACGCAAACAGCAGGCAAGACACTGGCGGATCCAAGAGGTCAATTGACACCCCCTTGGGCCTCTTAAAAAATTTAATCGGATAAAAAGTTGACTACTTTGTTTTAATTCTAAATAAAACGCACCCTTATAGCATCCACTCGTAATATTTAAATTTGAATTTGACGAATGATTTTTCAACATTCTCCATTTCTTTTTAATTCCAATAGGCGCAAATTCGCCCTCACCCCTAGCGTTGGTGGGGTTTTGTCACTCGTCGATGTCGATTCTGTGACCTGTCTAGTGTATACCAGTATGTCAGATAATTCGACCTCGTTAGGCTATCTTTGCTATTAATCTATATATAGGTTGTTATTAACGAAGTTAGTTTAAAGATGTTTTATTTAAAATTTGATCTCAATCCAAAAATTCCGAGAGCCGGCTCTTAAAGCTAAGGGTTGAGTTATTTATGGCCCTTTACTACTGTGAGTAAAAGAAACGTCATTATACACAAATAAGCTACTAAATGATCTTAAATATTATAACAGCTCGGCCGTCCTGCATTTGCTTCGTCTCGAAGCTCACAATAGCTGACAGAACGTCTCGACCCTTACCACTAAAATCGACATTACACATAAATTCTATGCTAATTCCTTATATACAACAAAACCATCTATTTACTAACTAATTTCAACCTATCTATCGCTATTATTCCTTTATACAGGCGGTCGCTTTGTTGTTCACCTTCAATATCTTGGACCAAGTACCTATCATTACCAACCGGTTTGACAGTTGTAGCTGTTTTGATATGCTGAATTTCATACGCGCTACAAAAATCTTCAAAAATTTTGGCTGCAAACGTGGTTCCACGATCCGTAATGAGTCTTTCTGGCCTTCCATAATGCATAATAATCTCTTTAACGAATTCGACCGTATGCTCAGCCGTCGTGTCCAGCGTCGCTTTCAACACGGAATATTTGCTGTAGCCGTCTACAGCAACGACCACGTATCTATTACCACGTTCGCTTAAGACAAACGGCCCGATGTGATCTATATGTACTGCCTGAAAGGGCACCTGCCTTTTGTCTAAAGCAGTGATTCCCAAAGTGGGCGATATCGCCCCTTGGGGGGCGCTGGAACGATCCAGGGGGGGGCGATAGTAGCCTCGGGTGCATTTGGGGGGCGGTGAATAAAAATAAGGGGGCGGCGAAAGCTTAAAGAAGGAAGAGAGGATAAGAAGATTTAGAAAAACCATTTGTACATATTTCCTCTGTTGTGTAACATAGTGTAACATTATTTTCCAAATAAACACACAAAATGCAAGTTACAGATTTATTTATTCCATGAAGATTATTTACCATTATTAAATGTTCTTATTCTTCTTCATACCATTTATTACTTTATTTATTCAGTCTGTTTATTCTCCGTTTCTTTAATTTTACTTTATTACACATTTTAATACACCATCCAGAAAGTAAATACCATTATAATAAGGGGCTTTTATTATTCAAATTTGCTTTTACTCAAAATACAGGTTACAAATTCAGAAAAGATGTGTTTATTTTAAAAGTATTATTTTCTCTAGCAATAATAATTTATACAAAATTTCTATATGGTATATTTTATTATAACATTTCATAATTGACTTTTTCAGATAATCATTTGAGTTTGGCTTTCACTTTAGTTATTCCGATTGTCCAAACAACTATCCCAAGTAAATCAACTTATATGCTCGAACCTTTTTAATAAACTATTCGCAATTTAACAGCAACTGTATCTAATGTATCATCTATTAAACAATTCTCAAATATTTACGTTGTACTTTTAATATATAAATCCTTCCTTGTACTTTTTAATTGCTAATTAATTTATTCTTTCAAAATAATTTCCTACCTAGAAATACTCTTATAGATAATTATCAGTCTCAAGAAGCTATCACTACTATATCTTACTGTTTGTTCGCTTAAACAATGTAGATTTCCAGGGGGCGCTGAGTATTTTTTTTTCTGAAAAGGGGGCGGTAGGCCAAATAAGTTTGGGAACCACTGGTCTAAAGGATGAAGATAACCTACTTGTTTCCCCGCCGGTGATTTATAATATAGACAATTAATACACCTATGGACGTACTCCTTGACCATTTGGCGCATTTTCGGAAAATAGTAATTCTCTTTGACCATATCCAGCGTTTTGTCAATACCCAAATGAGCTAGCGCCCTATGTGCCCTACTTATAATTTCTTGTCGGAGTTCTACCGGCACATACAACCTCCACCGGTTATCCTTTACTCGGTACACGCGACCCTTATATAAAGTAAACCTGTCATGTGTGCTTTTATCTCCGGCTTCTAATTTTACTACCAAGTCTTTACATTCAGAGCAAGCTCTCTGCAAAGCCACCACCCAATCCGTATTTATATGAATCCCCATTAATTCAGGTAACCCATTAATGTCTATTTCCTGAGGTTCTTCAACAGGATTCCTGCTAAGAGCGTCCGCGATTTGATTTTGATTGCCCCGCTGATATTCAATTGAGTAATCATACTCGGCTAATTTTACAAACCACCTGCCAATTCTCGGATTTAAATCCCGTTTATTTGCAAGTAATTTCAGGCTATTGCAATCGGTTTTGATCACAAAATGAATTCCAATCAAGTATACCCGGAAACGTTCCAGTGACGCGACGATCGCTAAGCACTCTAACTCATAAGAATGATACTTTGCTTCTTCAGGAGTAGTCTTGCGGCTATAAAAACTAATCGGCTTTAAACTATCATCCGACTGCCTTTGCATTAACACCGCCCCTATCCCGACGCTACTGGCATCCGTTTGAAGCTCAGTGTATGCCAATGGATTGTAAATGCATAAAATTGGTTTACTGGCCAGATGGGCCTTAAGTGTTTCAAACGACTTCTGTTGTTCCGACCCCCAGTAAAAATGTGACGACTTCTTCAATAAATCACTCATGGGTTTCGAAAGCATCGCAAACCCGCGTACAAATCGCCTAAAATAGCTAGCTAAGCCCAAAAATGACCTGACTTTATGTTCATTCACAGGAACAGGAAAGTCGGCTATTGCCTTTAATTTTCCTTCCCCGGGCCGTATGCCATTAGCTGACACGCCAAACGCTAAGTAATTTATGTTTTCCTTTAGAAATTGACACTTCTTTAAATTTAACCCTTAACCTGTCAAATACAATTCTAAGTCTATTCAACCCCTCTTCGACACTTCCTTTCGAAAGTACAACATCGTCTAAGTAGGTCATTGCTATAACAAACCTCAGATTACCTAAGACTACATTAATCAATCTAATCCACACACATCCGCACATCACCCGTTTTCTTCTTAACCAGCACAACAGGGCTAGAAAATGGCGATTCACTACACTCACTCACGATTCCCGCACCCTGCAAATCGTCCACAATTTGGCGAACTTTCGCTCGTTCCGCGTGCGATAAACGATAAGGGCGATACACAACAGGCTGATCATCGGTCATCTGGATGTCCATCTCAACAAGATCGGTGCATCCGATTTGGTTCACGGTTCGCGCTACCAAATCCTTATAGTCGTTTAGAACGTCCAACAAATTTTGTAAGTCGTCGCCACGAAGATCCGCCTCTAATTCCTCCACGGTGACCGGTTGTTGATTTATTTCGCGCCTAGTCAAACCTTCACGACATACGCGACCCCGTGCAAGCGCAAAATTTTCCCGCACTTTGATATCGCCGCCGCTTAAATTAAGAATAGGTAATACCGCGTCGCCTTCGACGTCTGTCCTTACAATACAGGCAGGTACTATCTCACCGTCACACCGTACTCGATTAGCTACACATAAGTCTTTACTTTTGATACCGCATCTTACTACAATGTGTCCAATAAAATTGTCTTTTAACACGGTGGCATCTTTCGCCCACAACACTGCCGTGCCAGGCTCACTAGATTCGGCATTCGGCATCTCGGAAAATGCCAATTCATCCGCTGTTTTAACTACCTTTACGTGCGTCTGTTCCGTAAATGGATGTCCAATTATTATGGGAATTGTTTGGGCTTCTGTCGGTACTACATCGACCATTGTTGTTGCCTTAACACCGTCAATTTCCATATCCACCTTCGTGGTACCAATTGTCATAGTTACAGCGCCGCCGTAGCCCAAAATTTCGCGAGATTTCCCGTAATCGCACAATAATCCCAACTTTTTCACATATTGTTCCTGCAAAGCACATACGCGACTGCCAAAATCCACATAACTACGAATCATATGTCCATTTATTTTAGCGTTTTTGAAATATTTTTCATTGGAACCTGCATCTTTATTGCTGTTTATACACTTCAGTTCTGTCTTAGGAACCGATTGACACTGGTTCGCGTAATGTCCCGCTTTTCCACACGAAAAACACTTCTTATCGTTCGCGACAGTTGAGTTTGTTAGTCCCGAAACACTCACTTTAATTGCCGACGGACAGTTACTTGCCTTATGGCCCTCAACTTTGCACTTATAACACCGAATCTGCTTCGGCGAAGCTGTCGATTTTCTTGCGGACGCCGACGCCTCTGACTTACCCGACGCCAGCATCAAATCTCGCCGTAAATCGTCAAGCAAATCGCGCTCGTTTGCATGCCTCACAGGCATCAACATGCGCGCCAAACCATTGTCTAAAAGCCCACTTAAAACCATTCGCTTGGACTCATCGAATTGCAACTGAAGTCCTTTACACAAACTCATTTTGTCATAGAAATAACATTCTATGTCTTCATTACGGCCCTGTATCCTCGCCGTAGTCCGCGGTGGCTGCTGATCGCCAGCTCCTAGATCGCCACTATCATCCCTTGATCGGCCTGATCCCGCTGCATCAGCTCCACTGTCCAATTGTTGTGTTTCCATTTCCACAGTCTTACCGTTTCGAAACACTGGCATTAATTAGCTTTACACGCACTACCGGTTAAACGAACGAAACTGCACTTTTTCCGCTCGCGATCCCGCTTCTGATAATTGTGAGAAATTAAAAACACCGCAAACTCAATAAAAACATTTATTATTTCAATCACTCGAAGAGCCGACCTCCTCCGTTTACAACTTCTTAAAATCTAACACATTTCACAAGTGTCACTTAACAGGAAACGGACCATTGGCAAATCTGGGCTAGATTTAACAAAGACCCGGCCGACAACAAAAGGCATCCAACCCAACGGCCCCAAAAATTCCGAGAGCCGGCTCTTAAAGCTAAGGGTTGAGTTATTTATGGCCCTTTACTACTGTGAGTAAAAGAAACGTCATTATACACAAATAAGCTACTAAATGATCTTAAATATTATAACAAGCTGCTATCAAAATTTAGTTGGGCTAAACGCTAATGCAACGCAACCAGTGGAATTTGTCCGTCAGCGCTTTCTGTCAATACACCGTGTACGCTTTCGCCCCGACTTCCTGTCGTCAACGCCTAAATAAACCCTTTATCTTTATGTTAAGCAGTAACGAAACTTAGGCCTTGAAGCCTTAGGCCTTATTTCAGTTATCATAGTGCCCGAAGCTGTTGAAAATAAATTTCGAGTAAGCTCTTTATCTGGAGTAAGAGTGGAATTAGGCCTTGGAGCTTAGTGTTTTCTGTCAATAAATTAACGCCTGCAGTTCTTGCAAACTGCACTTTGGTGATTCGACCCTTTGAGAATCGCTGTAGCATCAAAAAACTCTTTCTAGAACGTTCTTTGTTTAACCTGATTAGCTGATTACTGCTCGATAATTAGCTTCTGGAAATAAGGTTTGGGGACAGCCCTGATGGTCGCGTAATGTTTAAATACTGTTTCAGAAATCTATCCTGCCTTCCGGCAGTTATAACTTCAAGAATTTCTTAGAACTCGCTGTTATCAGTATGACATTTCAGGTCTGTGGAACTTTCGTTGTAAACCGGGGGGCTTTCCCTGTTCTTGCTAAGCCAGCAATTGCATCACCCGTTAAAGCCTTCCTTGTCGTGCTTTCTCGCCCATACTTTTACGTCCAGTTTTGGGACCATTGAAATAAGGTTTGAGAAGCTCTTGGTCAGCCGCACATTTAGAATTGTCCGTTTCGGTTCCAAACTTTCTTCTGTAACGGTGCACACCCTTGTTACCTGTTGCTAGCTTATGGACCTACATTGTGTAATTTTCTTATTGGTTTCCGCGGGTGATTCGGCGACAGTTACAGGTACTTCCACTAAGCTTCCGTGTTTACTGTTTTTGCTCAGTTCATATAGGGGCTGGCGACCTCCAGCTCTTACACCAAAGAAAAAAACAACATGGCTAACGATGGTTATTTATTAGGACAAAGTAAACAGTACATTACGTTTACAATTATTATGCGTTTCGCCAGCGGGCCGTCTCACGGACGTAAACTTGTTACGAAGGGCCTGGTGGTGTTAGTGAGATAGTAGAGAGACAAAGAGTTGTTAGACAACGCCCACCTGCAAACAAGGCCCAAAGGAACGGCCTTGCTGTGCCAGTTTGCGTGCTAACGAGTGAAATGAAAGATAAAGAGTTGTTACACAACACTCACTTGCAAACAAGGCCAAAGGGCGGCCCTGCAGTGCCAGTGTGCGTGTTAACGAGTGAAATGAAAGACAAAGAGTTGTTACACAACGCTCACTTGCAAACAAGGCCAAAGGGCGGCCCTGCAATGCTAGTTTGCGGGGTAACTAGTGGAGTAAAAGACAAAGAGTTGGTGTCTAACGTTCGCCGATTAACGAAAGTCCTAGCTGCGCTTCGCAATATCGGTTGGCGCTACACCAAATAGAGTAAAGTGTTAATTAAGTGCGGAGTTGTCGTGATGTCGTTTTGTGTTACGAGCCGAACTAACATCGGCCCCAGGCTTGGTTCTTCTTCTGCCCTTCTTCCCTTCTATGCCGAGTGTTTTATGCAATCTTCCGCGGTCCCTCCATCCAGTGTCCCGGGGAGCTCCGCCAATGAGAAGTAAAATCTAGATTTCGTGGCTATAAAGCGCGATTTTAATTGGTTATTTTCCTTCCAAAACTCACGACGGCCTTTAATTTTTTCTGTTGTGGTTTTAAATGCTTCTCACGACCCCCTTGACATGTGTTTCCTTTGACCGAAAACGTCAACTCATAAATTTCACGAACTAATTTAGTCAGCGGTTTCTAAGCTTTCTTGTCCCTTAAATTTGCCTCGAACGCCGGGTCATAAATCTAATATAGGAATTTTCGATTATGGGCCCGGGGCGCGATCAAAAGCTGTGAAGGAATTGTGTTACAACTTGCAAAACAAAACAAACAAAACGAAAGCTTCCGTTATATATAATTTTCCACTTATTTTATACACAAAACACATCTATAGCTACAGATTATCATTGCACTAAACTAAAACGCCTGAAATAAACCAATGTACGCCCTAGGAATAAAAATGCCTGAAATAAACTAATGTACGCCCTAGAAATAAAATGTCTGAAATAACCAAACGTCCTTCCTAAAATAAGCTAGATAAAATTTAAAATAAAGTGTCTGTAAATACGCGACCCTCACACTTCTAATAGGCCCGCTATTTTAAATCTGCGAGCTTCGGGGGAATCAGTATCCGACACTCACAGAAGTCAGTTGTGTGAAGTTTTGCACCCCCCCCCCCCCGGCCTTCGGAAGCAGGGGGTTGCGCTGATTTCCGCTTAGTGGTTTTAGAGAACCTTGTGCAGCAACTAATTGTGTTCTTGTGGATTTTTGAGTGCAGTCCGAGCCTTTGAAGTTATAATTGCGTGAGCGTTTGAAGGTTCGCGCGGCTAAGCATGTAGTGAAGTAATGTAGCCGGCGTTGTTACGATAGGCAGTGGCGTCTCAATACAGTTTTGCTTCCCGGGGGAGGTCTTGGCTTTAATTGCCGATTTGTTAAGAGACGTCATCTTAAGCCTCAAATAACTTTTCCCTGTTAAGTGTGGAAAACCATTGCTTTATGCAAATTTGTGTATCAACGCCGGGCTTACAGTAATTAGAGGGGGGATCGCCGCGCGATATTGCAGTATTGTCTGCTGTCATTTTTTCCACGACCGTTGAGGGGTTCCGGCCCACCCTTGTTTGCCTCCTTATTGGGGTTTTTCGCAACACCTTCGTCACGTTTCACCAGAGCTTCATCGGAGGCCGCCATCTCTTGTTCCTGATTACTGGGGAGTCCCTGAACTTTCATCCCAACAACTCCGTTTGCACTGCAGCCCTCATTCTGCCAAGCGACTCTACCAGGGACCTGGTTTACCGCTTCCGCCGAACACACGCTTTAGGGCCAAGGTAAAATTGTTTACAGTCAATATGTGTTTTCGCTTTGATTAATTATGTGCCGTGTGAAGTGATACCCACCATTTGTCGTGCGCTATCTAAGTTTATATTGGACATTGCGTACGCCCGCTCGATTCAACTATTCAAATTAATTATTACACGCAGGGGCGTCTCTCCTGTGATTTTTTTCTGCCTACTTGTTAATAATGCTTAGATTAAGTTAACTTTTGCTAGGAGACCCCGAAATTCCAGTTAGGATGTACCCATTGTATTAAATTCAAACTCACCGTTGGGTGGTCTATTAAACATAAATCTTGATTAATTTCAGTCTAGTTATTTGTTGTTGCTGAACCCTTTAGTCATTAGTTAATTACGGCAAAAGCCGGGTGTAATTAAGTGTGAACCCAAAGTCTGCCCTTCAATTAAAAACGCCCCTAGATTTGGGTTTGCGCTCGTGTTTTCCTTTAATGCTCTAGAGGGTGTGGCCATTAAGGTAAGTCATTTGTCGCAAGGCCACCCCGTGTATACAGCAACAGGCCCGAAGGAGCTTGGCGGAGGGGACGCTGTAGCAGAGTGCAGTTACCTGGAGGACCTCCCCATAGGTTACGTGTGTGTTCTTGTTTCTAACACGTTAGCCATTCCCTATCTAGAAACAAGTGGCGCTCTAGACATCTATCTTAAGCAAGCCATAGGGTAAGTGCCGCCGGTTTTTCTTTGAGCTTTCGAACTACGCCTTACTGATTGAGCTAAGTGCGGGTAACTGAGGCAACAACACCTGTTCCGACACATTAAAATCTGTGTTTTCTGGTAAAGCCGGCAAACCCTGTAGTTTGTATCCGATTTTGGACAAAAGATATGATCAATGTCGATTTGAGTAATTAAAACTGTAACAAGTATCCACTAGACAAAAGAATGAACTGCACCTGGTGCATAGTTATCGGCAAAATTTTAAATTTTACTAATAATATAATGTGTTCATTCTTTGTTTTAAATTGTGCAACTAGTTAGTTAAAGTTTAAAATATCCAAAGCCTACAAAATTTCAATTTTGTTTGTAAAACAATGCATATTTTATAACATTTCGTGTGAAAGCCAAAACGTACATACTTGATTTGTAGGTAATTGGCATTTATACAGAGATTCCAAACGTTACACAAAATAAAGCATTTTTTATAAATTGAAAACCCTAACGTGCCCCTAAGAAACGTACGTATTTTTTTTCTAAAAAAATACATGTGAAAGTAATTAAAATGCATTTCAATATTAGTTATTTAGATTAATATACTTGGCTTATCTATTCGTATATAAAACAAAAACGTCGTTTTTCTTGAAATGAAGCATGTTAAGTGGCTCAAATCGTTTTTCTCTTAATGAAAAACAATTGAATTTAGAGGTATGAAGTAACATATCAATAAAAATCATTAAAAGCGCTTTTCAAAAATGCATACAGGGCCTTCCATTTGAAAAAAAACTGAAATGATTGCACCATGTATATCAGTAATGCCCAGAACCATCATTTTCCACTTAGGTAGTTCACGAAAAGCATACTTTTTTGGTAACCTTTTTCTTCATACATATAATTTTTTCCTCTTGCAACAGCCGCCTGAAATTCAGCATTTTTTTCATAAAATCGTTGATATGTATGTAACTAACGTTAGACCCATACAACTTGATATAGAATTATTAGTATTTCAATGCAAAACTTTCAAGTTCTGCCTAAATATAGGACATTGCATTTAAAAAAAAGTAAGCACCCCCCCCCCCCCCGGTATGTAGTTTACCTTTATTTTGGTAAAGCTAGATCGGTTTATTGTTCCTGCTTTTAAATAGTGTAAAGTTAACTTTTTTGTTATTTTTGTATAGCCTATATAGATAAAATAGCGGTGCAATATTTTTTTAAGTATAGTGTTAATATCACTTGTGTCTTTTAATTGTTGAAATCGAAAAAAATTCAAATATGAATAATCAATTTTTATTTTTTACCTCTTTTATTATATACAGTGTGTCCCAGGATTGATGTTACAAGAGGTGAGATGGTCTAAAAATTTTTGAATGTTATTTTAAAGTTTTGGAATTCGGTCCTGCTTGGTTTGAAAAAAAATTTAAGAATATTTTCAGTTTTTGAAAACAAGTAGGCCTTGACAGGAAAGCGAAAACTATTTTATTTTCAGGTAAACTACCCTTTCTGTTCATGATACGGCAAAATTCTATTAAGGAAAGTTGTTCATAATGATAAATTATGGCCCTATACAAAATTTCAGAAAGATCTGTATACTTATAAAAAACCGTTATTTTTTAGATAATTGTATGTTATTTTCAGGTAAACTACCTTTTTTGTTCATGATACGGTAAAATTTTATTAATAAAAGTTGTTTAGAATAAGAAATTATGACCCTATATAAAATTTCAGAAGAATCTGTCGACTTAGATTAAAACGTTATTTTTTAGATTAAACAATTGAATTTATTAAAAATGACGGTTAAATCTAAGTCGACAGATTTTTCTGAAATTTTGTATAGGGCCATAATTTATCATTTTTAACAACTTTTCTTCATACAATTTTGCCGTATCATGAACAAAAAGGGTAGTTTACCTGAAAATAAAATAAAATCATTTAAAAAATAACGTTTTTTCCTAATTCGACAGATCTTTCTGAAATTCTGTATAGGGCCATAATTTATCATTATGAACAACTTTTCTTAATAGAATTTTGCCGTACCATAAACAAAAACGGTAGTTTACCTGAAAATAAAATAGTTTTTGCTTACCTGTTAAGGCCTACTTGTTTTTCAAAAAATGAAAATATTCTTAAAATTCTTTTCAAACCAAGCAGGACCGAATCCCAAAACCTTTAAATAAAATTCAAAAATTTTTAGTACATCTCACTTCTTGTAACATCAATCCTGGGACACACTGTATATCTACCTAGTACCATTCCATAGTAGCCATTACTTAACTAAACTATTAGTTTAGCTTTACTGCTCAATCTGAAACAATAAAGAAGCCAACCTGCGATTGATTACTAATAATAACCAATGATAGCACAATCGCAGATCAACCCCCTTATCATTTAAACACCACGGTAGCTCAGAAATGTACTTACTCACCGCAATGGCCTAGCTAGCTTCAAAGTCGATGGCCTTAGGTCGCAGATTTCTATCATCAGCTGATCAGCTGCAAGCTTCTTTAATAATAGTCAAAAACACAGGGCGGTTGTCAGAAAGTTGTTTAGTAAAGGTGGCTGAAGTATTACAAGTCATACGGCAAAATTCATTCACAGTTCGTAACCAAGATTCCCAAGATAAAGTATCAGCCTCAGTATAATAGGGATAAGGGATAGATCGGCTGTGATATCTACCCTTTACTTTGCGTTTTTTGGATGGCATTTAGGACAAGTGGCAAAATAACTATTTGCATGACCGCAAATATAACAAAAAATAGTCTTATCTGCCGAGCAAGTATGGAAAGTATGGCCTAATTTACGGCAGTTCCAACAAGTTGTACTTTTCGCACGGTTAGCTTCTTTATTGTTTCACTGGCGCGACCAACGCTATGGGGCTCGATTTTGGTAGTAACATCAGCTGTGTTTACCTGGATGTCTTTATTTATCAATATTTAATTTTGTACTCTTTAAATTTTTACTTCATATGCCATTTTGTAATTTTCACATCTTGTTGCAGTGCACGTATTTATATTTGACTTTCTTTCCTTTTCCTTTCTTCACTTATCCTTTCGTTCGGTTGTTTATTGACTTTTCTTCTCTGATCTTTCTTGACGAATGATTGGTTTAGCGGTATGTTTATAGGTAGTGTGATGGACATTGTTGAAAGGGTATGCTTTGGTGAATGAGGTTTCTGAATGGTTTCTTTGATTGGCTGCGTGTGTGCTTTGGTAGTGTAGTATGTTTGGTTTTTCCTTATCCTTCCTTTGGTTGCGTATCGGTGGGTCGAAGGCCTGCGTGAATTACTTGTGCGGTTTGGTGTAGTTTACTCCATTTTTGGGATTTTTATTTACTTGCCTCACCGTACTTGTGTTTACTCAGGGTCTCAACGGGTTGTTTCCGGGTTGTTTTTTCTGGCTTTTAATTTTTTTGAATGCGATTATTATGCATTTCCTTTTTGGATGCGAGTTTCTTGTTGGCTGCGTCCGATGTGAGGCAGTCCTTGTTTTAGGCCCCTGTTCGGTGTAAACAGGGTGTCTATATTTTTTTCTGTGTCCGATGTGGTGCAGGTTTTTCTTCTGTCAGACGTGACAGGAGATAATTTTTGCGTCGATTTTGATGCGCTATTGCATCTTGTTACGCATTGTTTTATGCAATTTTTTTGCGTTTTTTATGCATCTGTTTGCGTGCGGATTTTCCTTGCGATTGAAGGCGGTTTGCTTTCCTTGTGTTTCCTCGTCTTTAAGCGTGTCCATGTCTCCGTAAACCCGGGTCACGGCATGGAATAGTAGACCTAGCCAGTCGAAGCTTGGATGAGTGGGTGTGGCAGCGTGAGTTTTTCCGAACTCTGGTTTTTTGGTTCATTTTCCTCTCTTTCCTTTTCTCTTTTCCTTATGTCCTGTTTTTTCTTCTGTTTTTAAAAGTTGCTGTAGGGTATGTTCCCTATGGATTTTGCATTCTAGTGCTTTTCACTTTCCTTTTTCTTGCCATTACTTCCGTCTCATTTGAGGATTTTTTTTCAAAAGCGCTTCGCTTATTTGGATTTGGACTATGGTATTATAGGATATTGTGACCGTGGAAACACCTACAGTGTCCCTTTTCAAAACTTGTTTTTTGTGCTTTTTGTTTCTGCTAGGGTGGTAGGTTGGGCATGCAGGGAAGGTCACTGTTTGGGAACGCCATCATCTAGTTCTTCCCCTTTGTAACGTATAGGGTGGTAGGTTGGGCATGCAGGGAAGGTCACTGTTTGGGAACGTCATCATCTAGTTCTTCCCTTTTGTAACGTTTAGGGTGGTTGGTTGGGCATGCAGGGAAGGTCACCATTGAGGAGCAACGCCACCTTGTTCTCTCTCTAAGCAACGCTAGCAGTTGGGATCGTTTCTCTCCATATTTTGGGATTTTTTCTAAGAGTGCTTTCCCCATCCGTGCTTGTGTTCGCTTAGGACCTTATCGGATTTGATTTTCAGGTCGTTGTTCATAGCTTGTTAGCTATGTTGTTTTTTATGTGATTTTTTGAGACGAGTTTATACTTGTTTGGGGTTTTTTTAATTTTATTGTTATTTGGGTTGGTTTTTCGGCCTTGTGGAGATTTCTGGGGGTTGTGGCTAGCGATTGTGTTGCCATCCGACTCAGTGAGGGAGCTACATTCAGTCCGTCACCGGCGCGCCTTTTCCATCTAGCTGCGACGACTGGCTGAATGCCCGAGCGGGGTTTGGTGGTTGTGCGGTCGTTCCCTCCGACTTCTGGGGTCTTTACCTAAATTCGGGGCGGTTATGGTTTTTAGGATGTTATCCTGGGTTTTCACCAGAATCTTTTTTCGCAGTACTTACTGTGTTTCATTTTTTAAGATAATTTTTTTCTCATACTTTTTTGATATTAGGTTATCTTAGATTTGGAGTGAGTGATGATGATGCGGTGCGAGCTTTTCGGATTTTTGTGAGTTTGTAGTAGGGTGGATTGTGTCCTATGTGATGCAGTCGGTTTTTGCTGTGTTTAGCAGTTTTTTTAGGCTTCTGTCCGATTTAGACAGAACGTCTATTCTTTGGCGGTGTCCTATGTGGTGCCCTGTTATTTTTAAGCCGATTTATAAGGGTTGTTTCCCTTGGCTTATCTTCTCGAAAGAGGATTTTTCGATAGCGTTTCGCTTTGTGTGTTGGCATCATCGATCTCATTCTGAAATTCTTTGGTTCCCTACATTTTTTTAATGTTTTCATATTTAAACCTTTTTATTTCTTTTGGCCGTGGGGAGTGAAACAATTTTTTGGCTTAGCCTAATTGTTTCGCCATTTATCCAATTATTTCAGGCTTAACCTGTATATTTTTAGTTGAATTATAAATCCTTTTGCATTTCAAATTCGTAAATTTTCCAAAGCAGCGTATTTTCTACCTGCATCAAGCTCTTATCATTTGCGCGATGCCCTCTCGACCTCCGCGCTATTTCTTATCAGAGTCCGAGCTTGCCTTTGGGCACGAATTGTTGGTACTTGGCACTTGCTGTCTTCGCTTTGCCCGCCGCGTTCGGCGTGGCTAAAGTTTATGTTCAAGTCAATTTACGTGCGCTCAATTAATTTAATGAGCAGTGTGTGCTTCCAAGAGCTGATTACGATCAGGTACGATTGCGCTTTTCTGTTTTATTATCTCCATAGTAATTAGATTTTTCTCAGCTCTTAATTACCAGCTTCATACACGAACTTATCTCGGAGGCCAAGCCTTATCGCATTTTCGACACTTGCTAGCGTTCTTCGTTTTTGGCTGCAAGGTGTGGATGCTGCCGCTGTAATCACCGGGCATCCACGGCAACTTCGTCCTTATTATGCAGTTCACGACCACCTTATGTTGAAGGGTGTAGCTACCCCCAGCCGGCGCTTGCCTGTTTGGCGTTTATAAGCATTGGAGAAGCGAGGTTAGTTTGTGCTATCCGAAATTTGTCGTATTTTTAATACCTGGATTTTACATTTATTTGGAATTTAAATTCATACGTTTTTGCAATTATTAAAATGTAACATTCAATTTCATACATGCTCTTGTTTTAATATTTGAATTTTTATACCTATATCTAATTATGCCCAGTATTTATATTTGCTATTTTTATGTATTTCGACCCTCTGTAAAAGGTACAGTCACGCTGTTTTTATTGTCAATAGCCTAACAGAAGGTTTAATTAAATGACTGAGGTATGCATATCCCACGAATGTTTTTGGTAAATTATTAAAATAACCCGAAAGGGGTTCTTAATTTTATGCGTGTCGCAACCTTCAGTTAAGATACACAATTTTGTTATTACATTATTTACATTTTAATTATCCTGATCATTGATTACTGACATTTCAAAACTTTTATTAATGATTAATTAAATGCTAGTCACTTGCAATTTATTTTTCTTCTTATTATTTGAAATCTTTTGATTTCTGGCGCCCATTTCCATTTCCTTTTCCTTTTTTGAAGACATTCCAGGGTGCATAGCTGATGATTTGTACCTACGATCTAAGGCCGCCGATATTTGAGCTAGTTCGGCCATCGCGGTGAGTAAAGAAAGAGTTTTTCAGAGCTGCCGTGGTGTATAAATGGTAGGGGGGTTGATCTGCGATTTTTACTACCATTGCTTATTTTATTAATTAATCGCAGGTCGGCTTCCTTATTGTTTCAAATCTAAAAAAAAATAGTTGACACCCCCTCAGGAAGTCTCTGGATCCGCCTATGAGGCAAGAGGCGTTAAAATTCCTTGAAGGGACTACTAAATCATAAATACAGTAATATAGTACCACAAATTTAGTTGGCAATACTTCGAACATAAACCGCCTACGTATGCAAGCACTTAAAAAAGAACGGTAAATTGGCGACAAGGACCACAAAATATGCATAGCATGCAAAACTCACTCAAATACATTTTAATATAGCCGAAATGCAGAATTCGTTACGCTGCCATGACGGCTTCCTGGATGTATAGTGCTGGGTGTTGAGAGAATCAGCCTGAACGACGCTGTGGAGATGATGGCCAACAAGGAGGTTTGGCCCCCTAGAGTGCTGCAGGTACCTAGTGCCCGGAAAACGAGGGGTTTAACCTGGACAGGGCTATTACGGATACTAAGCTTGGTTCGGCGTCTTGACGAAAAAGTAGCTTCGCGGTGGCGAGGGAGGCTTGTCCGTCCGAGATTCTACGATGCTCTGTGCGAACTGAGGGCTTTGCTGCAGAAATTAACCACCAAAGCTTTAGGCGGACAGGCGGCCTTAAAGCTGGACTCTATTTCCAACTATTGGCGTCGCAGTATGGGTTAATTTGCTGTTTTATTAAATTTTGCTATAAGCTGTTTCAGGAATCAGCCAGAATGCATCGTTTTGTAGTTTAGCTAAGTCCGCGTATTTTGACACCAAACACGACACCATTGATGTACCAGATAAAGATCACGCGAATTAGGCTGTTGCCTCGGCCCTAATCTCTGTTATGTATTTATTTTTTTATTTGTTCGCTTTAAACAGGCACAGGCCTAATTACGTAAAGTGCAAACTTAATTAATCAATACAATAATTTCGAACTAAGCAATAGATAAAGAAAAGAGAAACAAGAAAAAAGGGAAAGAAAAAAACTATCCAGCGGACGAGGTCTTCAACAGCTCACTCCGTTTTGTTATATTTATGGTGAATAATAATAATTATATATTATAGTACGGAATTTAATTCCATCGTTTTATTCTATTTCTTGTTGTATTCATCATAGGCCATAGTTCTTTAAGTAAGTTGTTATACTTGCTATAGTGTGTTAAGACGGGTTTTTCTTATTTGTTTAATAAGAAGTTGCTCTTTGCCCTTTTACTATTTACTCTTCTACATTGTTCTTGATCCCGTACTTACTATTATTGAGTCTAAATACTTATATTCGCCAACATACATTTCGTCTTCTTAAAATTCATGAAAAACCCCACTTGGTACTCCTTCATCAACTCCCGCAATAAGTACTTATGTCATATCCTTTTCATCTTGTGCCAAAATCAGTTGATCATCGGCAAACATTAGTGCGAGTGTAGTGCGGAGTTAATCCCTCATCGGGCGCCTCTCAGATGTGGTGGTCCCAGTGGAAATAAAATACCAGGGGTCAACCAAAACTAGCAGCAGTCAGTGTCTGATTCAAAATGGCTGGCTGAGTTAAAATGGGTGGTGAAGTTAACTTATTGTAGTTGAACACACATAGAAAATGAAGGTCTAAGGAAATTTGAGCGGGATGAAAAAATCTTAAAGAAACAGTAATCCCCGGGTGGAAATCCACACCTCATAAAGAGGAAGCCTCGTCGGATACGTCAGGGGCGGGGCTTCTGTAAGTAATTTTCGGAATCCAGCTTAAAATCGTATTCTTTTTTCTACTTCAAAGATTGTAAATTTTCTTCGTTCTTTCACCTTATTCTTACGTAGTGCTTCATTGGTAACCTCTTTCTCATGACTTCAACTTTCATGTAAAGGTAACCTGTTTCTATAACGCATTGAAACCGCTCTACGTATCGTATTTGTGGCTTATTGGGTCCAGCACCTGAATACGACCCCCAAAACTGTCTTCAAATTGAACCTCGTGGCTTGTTGGCACTTGAGATTCAGCTACTTTTCCCTGTGTCGATATGGGCCAGGGATCCAACACAGCGCGGCCGAAACGATGAGGTTATGATTCCGAGGCGTCCACAACACATCGTAAAGTGCGGCGAACAAGGCGCCCAGCAGGCCAAATTTACCGCCAAAGGAACTCACCTAGTACGAGAGCATTTTCCTAGAGACTCTGTATATTAAGATATATAATATACAGGGTCTCTACATTTTCCTAGCCAGAGGCGACGCCTCACTGCATTGTCAGGCAAAATCAGAGCATTCGAAGTAGCCTCAAACTCGCTGATAGTCAGTGCCGGTGTCACACTTTTAGCCCGAGTGGGTAGTAAGGTGCGGGGGGGGGGGGGAGTTCCAAGTGATTTTTCACAATACACTTATATGAAGGGATGAGTGATACAGGGTTACGATCAAAAATTGATAAAAATATACTTTGAGATGTCACAAAGTTCAATTTATATGCTTTCGTTTAAAGGTACAAATAAATCATTTTCGTAGGGCGAAAAAGACGATCGTTTTCTATTACGAACAATAAATTCATCCATTAAAGTTTCTAAATCAAGCACATCAACTGAATCCGAGTAGAAATGCAACATAGCAACGTGGTTTAGCCGATTCTGTGCCATAGTCGATCTTAAATAATTTGTTATTCGACGCAAAACTGAAAAACTTCTTTCATTAGAACAAGAAGATCCCGGTACTGTTATTATTAGTCTCAGAAAACGCACAAACTCGGGAACGATTTTCATACAATGTTCATTTTCCCTGAGAATCTTTACCATAGTGTTCAAATCAGTTGCTTCTTCCCCTTCAAGCTTCATGATACTCATAAAAAACATCTCTATCATTTGTTAGTCGCGATTTGTCAAAATCTTCTCTATAGAATTCCACGATTTCGTCCGTATCTTTCGTTTTACCAGTTGTAAATATTTCTAAAGACTTGAAAAACTTGGTTTTGTTCGAAAGTTTAGAGTGGGTAATTACCCACACGGATATACCCATACTACCCACGTCAACCGCCCTGTTGAGAGTCCATGGCAAGTGGCTTGCAGTAAGAAATCAGAAACCAGCCTGCCTTCCTCTAAACAAAATTAACTCATACGATCCAGGGCCGTCAAAGTGCGAGCAAGGTTAACCCTTGTATGAAACAATTTATATGTAGGGAAAGCCCGCAACAGTCGAAATTTAGCAATATCAACATCGAACGTAAATAGCGCAACCACATTTAATCATTTAGTTTCAGAACAGAAACGCCCCTTCCCACGAAATCATATATTTAATACTATTACAAGCAAATTACGTGCTACGCGCACGTGAAATAGGATACGCGAAAGGTCAAGATCCGAGCCGAGCACTAAGATAAGAAAAACAAAACTCAAACAAATATAAACATTTGTGAAGCCGGAACGTGAGATTTTATTTTGTATTACAGACACACAGACACACATTAAGGAAAATTATATTATAGATATTGCGGGTTCCACTCCAACGTCCTCAGTTAAGGTGTAGAAATATGTAGCTTTGCACCGTTTCACTACCAAAACAAACAGCGCATGCTCATGCGAAATTATATCCAATAAGCGTGGAGTAGTAACTTTTGATGTTACAAGGGGGTGTATAAATTTGCGAAAAAGCTACACGTACAGATATTCTTCGTAACAGGATGAGTTGATAAACTCAACATATAAGTAGTATTAGGATTTGGGACTCAAAACTTTGCGAAGAATATTACCACGTGTAGCTTTTTCGTTAATTTATACACACCCTATATATGGTTATACGGTGAAAAGTAGGACAGGCCTAAAATGCGACGCATCTTGTATAAATCTTATGTTATGAGTTATGACTGTGTACAGGTGTAAGTTATTGCATGGTCGCCTTAATTTAAACAAAGTTTAAGTGTGATTAAGGAAGAATTCCAGTACCTGATCGTAATATGGCTAATTAGTAGTGGTGTGCGGCAATTGCAAATATTAATTTGCAGTGAACTCAGTGACAAACGCCAAATCACAGCATTATAACCTCACTTTCATTGTATCAAAATGTCAAAGCCGGGCACTTCGTCCGATTCTCAGAAAACCATCGCACAGAAGACATGGGAAATAGCCAACAAGGTGGAGAGCATCAGTTCAGTGGACGAAATCTACCGCTATGACAAGAAGCAGCAGCAAGACATTTTGGCTGCCAAGCCGTGGGAGAAGGAGTAAGTTCGCACACAAATCTTTGTTTCCGCGCTTTAACTCCCACCCTTTGCAGCCCCCACTTCTTCAAGGACATCAAAATATCAGCCTTGGCGCTGCTGAAGATGGTAATGCATGCCCGGTCTGGAGGGACCTTGGAAGTTATGGGATTGCTTCTGGGGAAGGTCGACGGCAACACCATGTTCGTGATGGACTCCTTCGCACTGCCTGTCGAAGGGACCGAGACGCGCGTCAACGCCCAAGCCCAGGCCTACGAGTACATGAGCTCGTACATCGACGCCGCAAAATTGGTCAGTGTAAGTGAATTTTGTATTCAATAAACTATAGTATGATTTAGGTCGGGCGGCAAGAAAACGCAATTGGCTGGTACCACAGTCATCCCGGATACGGCTGCTGGTTATCTGGAATAGACGTGAGCACCCAAATGCTCAATCAGAACTTCCAGGAACCTTTCGTCGCTATTGTGATAGACCCTGTCAGGACGATTTCTGCAGGGAAGGTCTGTCTGGGTGCCTTTCGTACGTACCCTAAGGTAATTATTTTTAATAATTTCTTGATTGCTGATTAGAGCGATTTGTGTTTTTGATAATTCTTAGACAAACAATTTTTTCGATTTATTAAAACCTACAAGCAGTACTCATAGTTTGAAAAAAAGTGGTTTTTAGTGTTGCCTATACAGTTTTTAATGTTCGAAAGAACTTAATTGAGCCCACTAAAATTTGTCACCTGCTTTAAGTGCAGTTCCTCTAAAGCTTTTAATGTTTTAGGGCTACAAACCGGCAAATGAGGAGCCTTCCGAATATCAGACAATTCCTTTGAATAAAATCGAAGATTTTGGTGTGCATTGCAAGCAGTATTACTCACTGGAAGTTTCTTACTTCAAATCCGCTTTGGACCGCAGACTTCTCGATTCGTTGTGGAACAAGTATTGGGTGAATACTCTTAGCTCTTCCAGCCTTCTGACTAATGCCGATTACACTACTGGGCAGATATTTGATTTGTCGGAAAAGCTCGAGCAGTCGGAAGCTGCTTTAGGTATTTATAATAACGGGTGTTCAATAGAAAAGGGTTCAGAGTGCTTCCATGATGTGTTACTTGTCTTTTTCAGGGCGTGGCGGATTTATGGTGGGGGGCACTGACCCACACGAGAAACGCACTGAAGATAAGCTTCTGAAAGCAACTAAAGACAGCTGCAAGACTACCATTGAAATAATACACGGACTGATGGCTCAAATGATTAAGGATCGGCTGTTCAACAGCACCTCGCCTAAATCGACAGCTTAGGAAATGTAGTAGTAATATTTACTGTATAGTGATTTGTATTTGTAAGGAAAATACAGGAACAACTTTTTATTTACATTTTATTCTATTATATGGACGCAAATAACATGATAATATATACAAACATAACAAGCAATTATTAAATTAAACGGAATATAAATCTTACTTTATGGATAATATAGTTCTTTAATACGAAAGGCAAAGTAGGATATAAAATTATGGAAAATATGGCCCTTTTCGTTTAGCTGTGGGTTTAGAATTATTATGATTGCCGGTTAATGACCTGTTGATATGATTCGTGGGGAGCTGTTCCTGCAAAAACTGGTGAAATAACTGTGCTGCTTTAACGGAAGGTTAAGTTGCATGCTCGTCTAAAAACACCTTCCAACAGAAAATTCAGTTTATCGGATTTTTACAGTGTGATCATAAAACTGTTTGAATAAGGGTGGCTCAACTATATCCACCATAAATAATAATTGCGTTAAAGTCCCACGGCCATATAGCCATGTAGAGAAATCTTAGGGCCGGTTGCAGAAAGCAATGTTAAGTCTGGTGTTAGCTAACGTCGCGTCAAAGTGAACAAAATCGCATCAAATTTTGTTTACTAATGTATTAGTTACCATAAGCATTTAAGATTTGATTCGTTTTTGTTCACTTTGACGTCGCGTTAGCTAACACCAGACTTAACGTTGCTTTCTGCAGCCGGCCCTTAGTATTCTACAAGTTTCTTACTAACATATGGGGTAAACAAAAAGTACAAACAGCATGCAATATTAATTTAAAAAAAGTAAAGTTCAGGGCTCTGCATTTAAAGTGAGGTTAAGTTACTATAAGCAAATGTTAAAAAGGATATCAAAATCAAAGGTTTATAAAAATCAATGCACGTAAGTATGTAACAACCATATACCGATGGGGCCACAATTATACCGGGTGCTGACTTGCGCGACGCACCATAGGAATTTGCATAGTAAAATCTTTATGTTCAATTATTTGCTCCCCTAATTATTTTAGAGCTAAAGTGTAAATACATTTTTTGTAGAGAAAAAAATACTGCATCCATTCATACTGTTGCTAACAATTTTTCATTTTCCAGAACTGAAGGAATGCAAAAAATCAAACTAGCATTTTTACAAAAATCAGTGATGCCATGGAATTATTGAAGCAAGCCAATGGCAACGCAAGTGCGTGCGGGGTGATCATCCAGTCACTGCCGTCAAAAGATTAAACGTATTGTTGTTTTTCTCGTTTTGGTGTAAGTTCTGAACCTCATTACTGCACCTACAATTATTTAATAACCCGCCTGTAGTCTTAAACTTAAAATGAATCAGTCTATTAATGGTTGTACTGTTTGGAATTTGCAGATATTTTACAATAAACAAGGAGCTTACTTAACGAACGTCCACCATACTCGTAAAACCATTTTTGTTATGGACAAGGTCTAGGTACCTTAGAGGCATTAAGCAGAACATAATTAATAATGAATTATTATAAACGTCAAACATCAATGACAAACAAACAAACAGCACATATTGTCGCGCCGCACGCATTTGCGGCATTGGCTTGTTTCAATAATTCCATGGCATCACTGATTTTTGTGAAAATGCTAGTTTGTTTTTTGCATTCCTTCGGTTCCGGAAAATGAAAAATTATTAGCAACAGTATGAATGGATGCAGTATTTTTTTCTCTACAAAAAATGCATTTACACTTTAACTCTAAAATAATTAGGGGAGCAAATAATTGAACATACAGAATTTACTATGCAAATTCCTATGGTGCGTCGCGCAAGTGAGCACCCGGTATATAACAGCAATGAGTTAACATGAATAAGAAGATAACACATATTGCTTGAGTAAGAAAGAGATAAATATAGTAGGAAATCTACGAGTAGGCTTTGAAGCTTACTTTAATTATGACATATGTCAACTAATTGTGCCTACTAAAATAATTTTATTGTATGGTCATCTCTTTCTTACTCAAGCATTTTATTTTGTTGTTCATGTTATCTCATTGCTGTTATATATAATTGTGGCCCCATCGGTATTTAATATCTACTATATTGCTAGCGGCTATGAGTGGGGAGGTTACAACGTAAGTGAAACAGACAACCAACTCTTCGATGTATTTGGTGAGCTGTACGCAAGCGCATTGTCCGCTCGGTGGGGAAGTGAACCTCACAGTCAAGTTTAAAATTCGCTTCTAAAGGCGGAGTTCGAATTCTCAGGCATGTGCACGAGACGCATAGTACTCAAAAGTGATACTATGTTGGCGCCGTAATGTTTTTGGCCGTTCCCAGGCCCTACTAGCAATATAGTAAGTAATACATACCGGGTGGCCACTTTCAAACTGGAACATAGGGATTTAGCATTGTATTTAACAGTTTCATGAATTCCTGCTCGCCAATTCGACCTACAGAAAATGTTTTGGTATCAATCGAAAGAGAAAATGATTGCACATCTAATGGTATCAAAAAATGTAATTGTTTTTGTCAATTTTCATTGAATAATATTAATTAAAAGTTTTCATGTTTTTTAAATATGAGTTGCCTTAACTTGAAAACAGTTGACAGCTATACTCAAATTAATTTGTTATTTGATGACATTCAGAGTTAGTTCAGTAGTTTTTACTTTATAAAATCAACGATTACTTGAATGAAGAGGAGGTTTTTATGAAAATAACTTTTTCCGTCAATCGTGTATATATCGACTCATTAATGCATGATTTTCTCTAAAAAATCATGCATTAATAGACCCGTTTTCGTAATGATTTTATATAGGCAACCATACGTACTAAACGTCAAATGTATCTGAAATGTCAAAACTAAAGGTTAAATTACTCCGTGGATTTATTACTATAAATATTTACATTAGAAAACGCTTTGCTCAATATCTTTGTGGCAGTTTCTATTTTATTTCCTATCGAGTTCTCAATGAAACCTTCGGCAACAGAGGCGGATTTTCAACCGCCAAGTCTTTTAATTGCCGCAAAATCCGCTCCGGCATCGGCAACCATACGTACTAAACGTCAAATGTATCTGAAATGTCAAAACTAATACATATTTTTGATGGATTTTAATAAACGTACGATTGACGGAAAAGTCTTGTAATCAACTCTTATGTTGATCGGTGATTAATAATCTCGCTCATTAACGTGTTCGCTCGCTCCACTCGCTCACGCGTTAAAATCTCTCGATTATTAATCACCTTTATTAACACACTTGTTGGTTAAATAACCATATTAGCATTATTGCTATACATAAACAATTTCACAATTAATAAACAATAATTCTTATGGTTAAAAGATACCTATTACAGTGAGGTTAGTTTGCGGAGAGTGAGAGATTTGTTTCAATGCAGGACCTACCTTATTAATCAAAAGTTCAAAATAAGTGTTCGAATTTAAATTTCCAACAATTTCAAACGGTCCGATAATTTTGTTAACTTAAATCTCAGCTCAAATATTAATTTTTTGAGCGTATTGCGTTCTTTTACACAGATTAATTCTTGGTTTGTCTTGAGTCCAATATCTAATATTTTGCACATTGGGTTCGTTGTTTAAAGTAAAAGTACATTCATCCGGGAAAAATATTGATGACAAAAAACGACGATCTTGATTGGCACGTTCTTGCATTCCTTCACAAAATACATTTCTACTTTCTTCGTCCGCACCAACATTCCTGCGATTACCTTTATTAAAATTTAATTATTGAAATTTTTATGAAAGCCAAAATTAAATAATAAACACTAACCACCTATTTCCGGACATATTTGTGTATTGTATTTTACGGAAAACAAATCTCTCACTCTACGCAAACTGACCGCACTGTAATATGTTTTTACGATAGAAACTCTCACTTCGTTCGAGTCATCGTTCATTTTATAAAGTAAAAACTACTGAACTAACTCTGAATGTCATCAAATAACAAATTAATTTGAGTATAGCTGTCAACTGTTTTCAAGTCAAGGCAACTCATATTTAAAAAACATGAAAACTTTTAATTAATATTATGCAATGAAAATTGACAAAAACAATCACATTTTTGATACCATTAGATGCGCAATCATTTTCTCTTTCGATTGATACCAAAACATTTTCTGTAGGTTGAATTGGCGTGCAGGAATCCATAAAACTGTTAAATACAATGCTAAATCCCTATGTTCCAGTTTGAAAGTGGCCACCCGGTATATGGTAACAACCATATATCTAATACTTACTATATTGCTAGCGGCTATGAGTGGGAAACTCACCAAGGAAGTGAGACAGACAACCAACTCTTCAATGTATAATGGTGAGCGGTGCGCAAGGGCGGCGGCGTCGTCCGCCCAATGGGGAAGTGGTCAAGTTTAAAATTCGCTTCTAAAGGCGGAGTTCGAATTCCCACGCATGCGCATGAGACGCGTTATACTCTAAGTGAGACTATGTCGGCGCCGTAATGTTTTCTAGCGTTCCGAGGCCCTACTAGCAATATATGTGTATTAGATATATGGTAACAACCAAGTAACGAAAGTAATAAATACACTAGGAATTCAAGTTTTTCATATTTATTGCTGCCAAAATCAGAAAATGAAAGTTGCAAGAATATTTTAAACCGGATGATGCCAACCTGATAGCAATTTGACAGTTCACAAGTTCTTTGGATAGGTAATATTTACGAAATGTTTTTATATTTTTTGGTATGGCTTGATGGGGTTGAAATTAGCAATCCCTATAATGTTTTTATTGTAAATTTTCGACAGACAGAAATTTGGTTACAAAAAGTATGTGCTAGAAAGCCTGATTTACCTATTTTTTTTAAGTTCTTTTAGGTTTTTCTTAAAAGCAATAGCTTTTCTATATCAAAAATTATAGCTATGTTACAAGTACGAAATGAAGGACTTTCTTGAACGAGTCGCAGTTGCATAAATAAGGCGAATCTGAAAGTCCGCTTTCGTACGAGTTACACACATAATTTTGTATTCTACTACTTTGGAAGCGTTTTTTCTAATTGAGAAAGTCAAGGTCATGATCCGACTGCCTATTTTGATTTCGACCAATGGAAGTGGTTGTTAGTTTTGGTACTATTTTTATTACTGCTGAAAAGTAAAAGTGGGAGCTTTCGGCCGCTAAACACTGCTGTAAAACTGCTTTTCGGTACTGTAGAACAAAAAATATTTTATGGTTTGCTAATTTTACTCTTTCGAGCCCTAACTACAAATTAAAAACATTTTATCTATAAGCCTTTCTATTGGTAGAATATCCATTGCCATTTTGAGCTTTGAACATTTCCCTTTCTTCCCGAAACACCCTGTACTTGATATCTACAACTCCTCATTTTTTAGGGATATTGCTGATTATATTGTATTTATATAAAAATTTTAGAAATTCAAATTTTGTCAAAAATGCCTGAAATCGATTACAGATACAAGTTGAAGTTTTCATTTGTTTTTTATTGAATAAGCATGTCCCACTACCAAAAATTGTTTTAATTTTAACTGTTGCAAATCTTATCCTGAGTGATCAAATAAATTTTGCTGTGGCTCGGTAGAAACACAATGTAAGATCAGCCAATCAATCTGATATTTATTTGATCACTCCATATCAGTGAGAAGACAAAGCAAACATCTTTGGCATGTATTTCTTTATCCAAACCACCGAAATCTGTTACTAGAGAAAACAAATGAAGATTATAAAATACTGTAATAGCACAAACACTGGTTTTTTAAATGGAATCTTTGAAGAGCTCCTGGTTCCAAGTATGTACAAGCAGAGGTGGACAGTAATTAATTACTTTATAATGAAATTACTAAATTCCTTTTTTTTATTTGTCTTAAAATTGAATTATTTTTCAAAACACGGTAATTGTAATTGGCAATCGCCTAGTTTGTTGAAAAGTACTTGACAATTACTTTTTGAAAGTAACTAATTACTACATTCAATTACTCAATTACTTTTGAGTAAAATTACCTTAAGTCTGAAGACACACGAAGCGGTTCAAGCGACTCGGTGTGAACCGCTTCGTGTGTCATCAGACTAAAGGTATTTGAATTACTTGTGCCAATTGAAATTACTCGCGATAATTAACTTACATTCTGGTAATTCAATTACTGAATTACTGACCTCAATTGGGTATTTAATCTCCAGAACGTAAAAAATAAAATAAGGCATGATTACCTTACATGCTATGCAAATCGCAGTTAGGTATTTCTTGAATAATATAAATACAATTTATGATTTTCTATTACTAGTCTGATAATAGCTAATTTTGTGCAACATTTGCAATCCCAACGACATGTGCATGAGCAAAGAGGAAAATATTTGGTGTAAACGCGTAAGATTTTTAGAAGGAATGTGCATATGTTGTGTTTTGTGTAGTAGTGTAGCTTGCTAATAATTATTGTGTAAGAAGCGAAAAATATGTCTGGGGTAAGTAGTACAGATTACAAAATGTAGTACGGTAAAAATATAATTTATTCTTGTCCATAACAATTAACAACTACCCTAATCAGATGGTAGTGGTTTACGATAATTAATTATTAATTTCAATTTGCTTGTTTCAAACGATATACTAGTACACGGCTATCTAAATACTACCAAATACAAATATACAACAACAATTTATATTGAAAGTAATTGAAAAAGTAATTTATGGAGTGCAGTTACAATTACCAAGTAATTGATAATTGAATTACTATTTCATTTCTGGTAATTCAATTACTTCATTGGCCGATAATTGATAATTAGTAATTAATTACTTTTTAAAAGTAATTTGCCCAGCTCTGTATACAGGGTGGTTGGTTTTGCATTCTACATGCTGTAACTCTTCTAGTATTGCGAATATTATAAAACCCTTGGGAAAAGTTATTTAAAATGAAGACAGGTAGTGAAGCTTCCATACCTAATATTTTTGAGTAGTGATATTCAATTTTTACTTTTTAAATTCAACACCCCATGTATTTCTGCATTTTGTGAAATCTAATAAAATGCTCTACAAAACATCTACTTTTCCTGCAATTTACAATCAAACAATTAGAAATTAACATACCGATCTAGTAGCCTGATTTGTAAAAAAACAAGTGCCACATAGCAAACAATAGCTATTTATGCAACAAGTGCTAAAAGTCGACTTTTATGCGCGAGACATGAAAATTATGAAACGAAGCCGAAGGCTGAGTTTCATAACATGTCTCGCGCATAAACGACTTTTAGCACGCGTTGCATACAATATTTTATCTACGACCTTAATTTTACCGTTATTAATCCATAAATATCGATTTAAGAAAGGTTCGCATCTGCGACGCTGCATCATAATGAATAGTAGCCTACGCGGCTGGCGATTGTTTTGGCCACGCCCGTGCTGTCAAGGACAGGTACGAAATTTAATTATTTATACTCCACATATGACTGTATTCATTACATAACGCTTTAATTATTTCAAAAACGCTTTACCTGTAACGCAAGAAGCAACTAGAATAGCTTTACGACTTCACTTGCAGTTCGAAATTGTAGTTTTGAACCTCGCGTCACTTTTAGCACATGTGCTAAAAGTAAACAGCTGATTTCTTTAAACACGGTAAACTATAAAACGTCACTTTTAGTGAAACAAGCGAGTGTTAAAAAGCCTACTTTTAGTAGTGGTCGTAGATAAAATACATTTCACCATCTGTCATGTGTTAAGCCTTAGTGTGTTAAATTGTTTCTGAAAGGTGTTATTCCAAAGGAACAAAAAACCGATATGTTGCGTTGTTTTTAACCATTCAAATGATGTTTGGCCAAACAGCAAATGTACCTACTCGATATATTTGTTTTAAATTTAATTTATTATACACTCATGGATAAGAATATTCATATATTTCTAAATTTTTTTAATTATTTTTATCTTTTAGTAGTATAAAGTTTACTATCAGAAATGTAGAGACAGCAAAGGTTTTACAACCCCATTAAATAATTTCTAATTTTATGCTGCTACAACAAATGTAAGGTGTTTCATAGCAAGCTATGTCTAAAGTCACTGGATCAACACACTAAGTGTGAGGTACTGCCATTCCATTCCTTGTCTGAGAAAATTGTAAGATAAAGACATCAAATGCAGATTTCACAACTTCAATAAAGAAGACACTAGTTTTGAGTTTTTTTTTGCTATAATGGCATTATTGCAAACTAAAAAATATGTTAGGTTATGTCACTTATTATAAATCAACAATAGTTTCTGTCAAAGTCACTTTAATATATTTTTAGATTGTTTTTTATATCCAGTTGAAGAAAATTGTGCGACAAGGATAGATATTAAAAAATCACTAACGGCGGTACCTACACTTAGTGCGCGGATCTAGTGACATGTATGCCACTGTTACAATGCCATTTACATTCAGAAATGAGAAATAGTGACAATATAAGTGAATTTAATAGCTATTTTACCGTTGACGATCATGTAAGTCAGTGATACAGCTTTAGTAACAAAATATGTAGGTAAGTCGGTGATTATATTTGTTTGCTGCTTAATAATAATATTAAGTTCCATTGTCAATGGAAAGCCGAAAACAAGTATAATCACCGATTTACACGTTTTGTTACTAAGGCTGTATCACTGACTTACATAATCGACAGCAGGAAAGATCATTAAATTCATCTCGTACTAAATTATATCATTTGTTCTAATAATCTGTAGTACGATTCTCTTTAAAATTTGTGTTTACATTTTCCTATTCTCATTTAGTTTGTACTACAATTTTCTGTATATTAGGGCATCACTAGAATTGTATTTGTAAAAAGCATTGTACACTGCTACTTAATTTAATGTTCACAGCATTGTTGGTGACAGTATAAATAAATAAATAAACAGGTAAAAGGCAGGAAATTGAGCGATTAAAAAAAAGACGTGTAAATAATCTGTCGAAACATGTCGCTTGTCAACTACTTTTTTACTAATTAAATGTTATACATGGGGAAGGTTCGAGTTTTACTATTCCACCTGTGTAAATAATCTGTTGACCAAACATTTTGAAATAAAGTGGAGGGAAATCCAAGACTTCACATTTTATAATAAGACTAGAACGCGTTGGCCAGCCTACATCCAGCCCTGCCAGTTAACGGTTAACAATAAAAATGCTTGCTTAAGCTGGTAGCCAGCCGACGTCCGGCCCTGCCAGCGTTAACAATACAAATGCTTGCTGCGTCGCTACTTGTGCGCGGTCGGCATGTGCGCGCGGCGCTTGCTAGTATGCAGGTCCTTCATGTATCGTCATGTGCGCGCACCAGCACTTACGGTCTGGACGGCTGGCAACCGCCGACCGACGGCATCAGCTCTTATAATATAAGATTAGTCCTGCCATAACTGAAGAAGAGGACCCTGATGTGGTTCAAGAAGAAAATACAGCTTCATGTGAATATATTCCGGAATTACTCTCTATATTAGCATGAAATGCAGCCAGAGCTAAAGGTACAGGGATTGAAGAATCAACAAAATGGACTCTGAATGCTGACCAACCGCCAAATAGGGCATCCAAGAAGACGATGGGCTGACGAAATAGTGGAAAAAGCTGGACCACATTGGATGACAAAAGCAAAAGATTGATCACTTTAGAAAACACAAGGGGAGGTGTTTGCCCGACAACAGGATGCAGAATAAACTCTTATTATTATTATTATTGTTAGCATGATAAGTAACATTATTTAAACAATGGTCATTATTTTGGCGCTAGTTATTTTAACTATTTGATGTTGGCTACACGTGCAGTGTTATGTTTTGAAATTGACATTTTTCATTGGCGTTCGTTCGTTGTGCTTTAAGGTGTTGCACAAAGTTTACAGCCGGTTTCAATTATGGTTCTGTGATTTCAACGTACTATTCTTTTGCAGAAATCACTTCTCTAATTAACGTATTTGAGTTTGGTGTAAGTATACACACTAGTTAACAAATTTGAGGTTATTTAAACTCAATTAGAATCAATTTCAGCGCATACACCAACGGAAACCACATGGAACTAGAACCTGTTAATTTCATTATGGACAAAACACAACCCTTCAAATCTGACTGTGCAGCAGGATTTTAGGGCAAACTTATTCTGGTCGGCTATAATAATTGTTTGTGTTTCTCATTTCTCACACAAAACGAACATTCTGGCACTTAAACCCTTTTAAATTTACACTCCCCCATTGCTAATGTTTTTCATTATTAATAACAGGACCAACAATACTCGTTACTAGCTTGAAGTATGAACCTTGAGATTGGCACAACAGTTTTTTGCTGATATCTCAAAATACAAAATTTGGAGAGTGCCACCTTTGATATTAATTAATAAAAGTGTTAAATTAAAAGTTGAATTAATTGTAAGTATACATTGATTTCGTTTTCAACAGCCGCCCCCACACAAAAAGTTTTATGATCACAATGTACACCAATTTCGAAATTTACAACACATAAAATACAAAGTCTCATTTATTATTATATTTTTACAATTGCACGAAATTGCCAATTATTAGTGACTAATTTATTTAAACACACCACAACGATTTTTGCAGGAACAAAAGCTAAGTCAACCATAGTTTCCTACAACTGAAAAAACTGTAATACTTAGAATTTATCCAATCATGCACGATGCACCACAATTTTTACGTTGCAATTTAAAATAGAATGTATACGTGTAAACACATACACCGGGTGTGGTGTGAGAACTAAACTGATCGCTTGGATGGATACTCGAATCACAATTCCATTAACAACAATACGTTATCAAAATTACTCTTACCAGCTGCAATAAACGTCGCTTGATTTTGGGTGTAACCTAAACAAAGGGCTTGAGTTCTTATACAGAATTAAGTACATACATAAAATTCAGTGTTAAACCATTAGAAATATGTACAGCATAGGTGAATACCACTAAACGAAACGAACTAAATCTAGGGTAGAAAAACCTATGTTGTCAAAAAGACTACTTAAAACAGAAAGACATTTTGATAAGAAAATGTGAATGTTGTCTTATCCTAAGTTCCGTCAATCCCAGATGTGGGTAGGGAAATTGTTGACTTCCGTCTGCTCCTGTACCAGAGCCCCATCTATCGTGTAGGACAGGCGAATTCGCATACGCAGCACACCCTGCAAAAACCACAAAGTTTCGAGTTGCGCCTACTATTGTTCCCCTACTTACTTTATTTGGATTAGTAATTCGTAATACTTGTGTTACTTGACCGGTCGGCACAATGACAGTCCCAGATGGCGACAGCATTTGCAACTGGAATGCCTAGAAGCAGAAGCATGAAAAATCCGCAAATTAAAAAATCCAAAACTCACTTTAGGAACAGCAGCTTGAAATAAGAAATCGGACATATTGGATAAAGTACTATTGGTGGCAGCCATGTGTATCGAAACCGTGTTGGATTCCGACATTTTTTCTAATGAAAACACTAACTTGAGTCCGTTCTTTTCAAAAGCTGTCAGTGTAGGCACATGTTTTTCTGAAAGCATCACAGTCTTGGTTATTTGAACTGGCGACGGTTGCAATGGGTTACCATTAATTATATTTGTATTTAAGATATCCCCCGTGAAGAAATTGGAGGTTTGGCTGTTATCCAGCGTGAGGGAGCCGTTATTGTTTTCCATAATTAAACCGAGACTACTGTCAGATGTAGGGACTGGCGGGGAGAGGTCCAGGCCACCCAGCAGGTCTAGCAGATCTTGGTTGTTGCTGTTTGATATAGGCTGACTTGGAATGGTGCTTGGTTTTATTATGTCTAGATCGGAGCTATCTGTGCCTCCAAGAAGATCCAGTAAGGCGTTCTGCAACAAACCGTTATTTCAGTATACCAATGTCAACTAGAGACCCCCCTCCTGAACATTCTAATCAAATATACATTTTTAAGATAATTGCAAACTTACAGATTCACTATTCACATGTTGAGGGCTATTGTCATTAGTCTTATCTTCACTTTCATCCATATCGCCATTTGCCTGGACGTCGCCTTGCTTGACCACCTCCATTGGAGGCATCCGCTCCAGCAGGGCGCCCCGCAGGTGGCTGTACTTCCCAAACAGCTGTGAGAACTCCACCCCCCGTTGCTGCAGCTCAATATGGAGACTCGAACAGAATGAACTTATAATTTGTTGAATTTTACTGCAAAATAAGAGTTAAAACACAAGCACCACGACGTTACACAGATCGTACTTATTGGTATGATTAAATCTGGTACTAAGTTTCGTCAGAGACATCAGTGCGAACTGTTTAGTAGTGGGGGTGTTCTGGGGCGACCACAGGAGCCTTTGGTAAACTTCTATAATGTCTTCCTCGGCAGGCTTCTCCATGTCGTGAACTTCGTCAGAGCTTGCTGCGAGCACCAGGTCGCCGTACTCGCCGATTGCCCACACTGCCACCTGAATAAGAGGTTGCTTATCCATGGTGTCCTCGGCTAAGGCCTGCCACAGCTGCAAAGTTATGTAGGCTTGCTGGGCGGTGGTCTCCGATATCAACTGTATGGTAGAGGCAATAACGTCGTCTCGAAGGTAATTTCCAGCCTACAAAAAATCATTTTTGTGTAACAATTAATCCGCACGAAATAGTTGTTTGCATGTGATCCACCCAAGGACAAAACTACTAAAATTTTCACTTAAACAACGTTTTGTTTCAAGTGCTTTAAAGTCTCTTTTATGAAAATTTGAAGTTATAAAGTGTAAATTTATAATTTCCAGGTTAACTTCAGATTCCATTTTGGTGTGCAATGCAGCACAGTAATATTTTTAGTTAAATTTTGAAGCATAAGGGAAAAAATTATGAAATTATGAAAATTTTATGTAGCCAAAGTTGTAACGGACCCATTCATGGCACCTGAATATATGCGTTTCAGATCTTTTATTATATCCTGCTAGCTGTAATACCGAACCGTAAAGTACGTTTTTTTTCTATAATAATTTTCAAGGTCAACTTTCTAGGGGATAAGTTGCATTCTTGCAGGGTCCCTACTTTTAATGATGTTGGTACATAGATTTTTAGTTCTTTTCTTCCACTAAATTTTGACAGATATGTCATAATTTAATATCGCTTGCTTCATTTTTGCATTTAAAATATTTTTTGGCTTTCTTTTTTTATCCGATTTTATTGATGATTCCATGTTAAAAAAAGACATTTGTCAAGAGTTCAAATTAAGAAACTTTGACATTCAAAATTGACACATAACCATAATTTTGAAAAAGTTCTTGAACTAAAAAAAGTATTGTCATTTTGACAGAGATGTCATAATTTAATATCACTTGCTTCATTTTTGCATTTAAAATATTTCTTGGTTTTCTTTTTTTATCCGATTTTATCGATGATGATTCCATGTTAAAAAAAGAAATTTGTCAAGAGTTCAAATTAAGAAACTTTGACTTTCAAAATTGACACATAACCATAATTTTGAAAAAGTTCTACCAACACGAGATATAAAAGTTTCCTAGCGTTTTAATCACATATCTATATACCAACATTGTAACACTTTGACAGTTATTATAGAAAAAAACGTACGTTACTATTGTAGTGCAACATGCAGAATAGTACAAACACATAACACTTTCTTTTTAATTGAATGTATACCCTCCATTTGTGTTTCTGAGCTTTGCATGTGCATTTTTGGAATGTTGTCAATGTAATTGATATTTGGTAACACAAAATTAAGCAAAGTGAAAGCAAAATTTTACAGTTTCATCAAGTGAATTTCAAGTTGATAAAAATAATATAACTGATTCCTCCAGTTCAGCAAGATGACATAAATGTATTTTCTAAAACTAAAGTACTTTTCACAAGTTATAGAATGTCAATGTTATATTGACATTAACAGCTTTTTGTATCTAACTAAATACCGTGAGATAAAAAAAAAATGATTCTGAGCAGGCCTTTATATGTGTTATGCGTTTGGCAGTAGTGAAGTGTATTGTCAGTCTATGTCAAATTCGAGATTAAAAGGTTAGGTTTTGTTTGTTGTTTGACACACACTGACGTAAAACTTAACCTGCAAATCTCGAATTTGACATAGACATAGGCCTGCTCAGAATCAGTTTTTTTATCTCATGGTATTTGGAACAATGGTAAAAATATTCATATTCAAGGCCTGCTTAGAATCATAAATGGAGTGAACAGGGTACAGATACTCGATTTCCTATAATTGACTATTTTAAATGATATAACATTTAAAGGATAAGTTTACTTTTTTCTTGACATTCTTGTAACCATTGCGGTACAGTCTAAACAGACCTTATTATACAAGTACAGTTAAGGAATTGGTTAAAAATTTGATGCTGACAGTGCAGAAGTCAAGTAAATGGAGTATAGATTTCGCAATAATTAGTTCCTAGCTTTTTTTCTGAATTCTCATTAGCCGAATTTATAGCACATGTGGCGCGATCATATAAACATATAACGATCATACCACATGGAAAGAACCATTGCAACAGATTGCAAATATTGAATGTATTGTGTCTTAAGGAGCGTGTGCCTCAAAGAGTGCAAAATACCGCTCTATGCCAACAATGTGCCGAAGTATTGATAATAGGCTTGTACTGTCTCAACTTGTTTCATTTCTTATTATAATAGGCCTGTTTAAATGACATTAATTTAAGTTCGCAAAAACATTCAAACGAAATGGCACGAAGGAAAAGCTATGCGCACGAGCGAGCGAGACATACTATGCTACTAAAATAGCGCAATGCCGACGTGCCCCCAGAGCAAAATCTTAATTACGCCACTGTGCACAAGGGAAAGATTATGAAATGATAGAAATTTTTAAACCAAGGTTAACGTCAGGTTCAATAAAAAGGCAAAATAATGAACTTACGGAAATTTTATATTCTAGTGTCCGCAAAAGCAACATAATGAAATTATGAAAGTGTAGTGATTACCAAGGTTGAACTTGGATGTGCAAAGAAGCCAAGTAATGACATTGTTGGTTCAATTTTAATGCACAAAAGAAAAAAAATTATGAAATACTGGAAATGTCATGTTGCAAACATTAACGTCTGGTTCAATTTTAGTATGCAAAGAAGGAACATAATGAAATTCTAGAAATCTTAATTTACCAAAATTCAATTTTCATGTACAGAAAAAAAATGATTAAATTATGAAAACTTAATGTTACCAACGTTAACACCACGTTCATATTTAGTGGGCAAAGTAGCAAAATAAAGATGTTACAGAAATGTACTGTCACCAGGGATCTACTTTTATGTGCAAGGAAGCCAAGCAACACACTTTTTGGTTCAATTTTAATGCACCGGCGAAAATTTGGTGAAATTATGAAAAAAATTTATGTTCCCACAGTTAACTTCAGGTTCTATTTTAGTATGTAGAGAAACAAAATAATGAAACTACAAGAATTAAATGTTACTAGGTTTCAACTTTCTTGCATAATAATGAAATTTATGAAATGTAATGTCGCCAAGGTTCAACTTTGATGTGCAAGGAAGCCAGTGGCCTAACTTGGTACCTGCAGACGCGGCGACCGCGGGGGGCCTGAGCACGAGGGGGCCCAAAGGACCCCTTAATTTTCTTTTTCTTGCATTCAATAAACACAAGCAGGAAAAAATCTTCCTATTTATATTTTTATAATAATGGGATGTCCACGCAAAAAGTAGTTTTGAATTGCTAAGTTTTTAATAGTCGATAATCGGAATTTGCGACCGCACAGTTATCATTTATAAAGGGCCTGCAGCAAATTTTCACGGAGGGGCCCGACGTGAAGTTACGACACTGAAGGAAACCAAGTCATGAAGTTTCTGGTTCAATTTTAATGCACATGGGAAAAATGATGAAATTATGGAAATTCCATGTTGCCAATGTTAACTTGAGGTTCAAAACAAAGGACCAAATAATGAAATTATGGAAATGTAATTCTGCCAAGGTGCAATTTCGATGTGTAAAGAAGCAAGATAATGACATCCTTTGTTCTATTTTAATGCACAAGGGAAAAATGATGAAATTATGGAAACTTGATACTACTAAGTTCAATATTAGTATCCAAAAACAAAAATAGTGCAATTATGGAAATTTAATGTTACCACGATTTAACTTCAGCGTGCAAGGAAGCCATATCATTACATTTTCAGTTCAATTTTAATGCACAAGAAAAAAATGATGAAGTTATTGAAATTTGAGGTTGCCAACATTAACTTCAGGTTCATATTTAGTGTGCAAAGCAAAATAATGAAATTATGGAAAGTTAGTAGTGGGTTCGAGCCCCACACCCGTACATTGGAAACATCGAACGCTCTCCGGCCATCATACGAACATCTTTGGTGGTCGTGACCCCTGTGAGGGCATTCTTCCCTAATTCAAGGGGTTAGGCTAGCCACCTACCCCGGCCGCGGCTTAAGATGGATTATAAAACCGCATTCAATGTGTGGAAATAACAGGCTCTCAGCCTAAATTAAGAGGAAGAAGAAGAAGAAGTGTTACCAAGGTTCAATTATGATGTGCAAAGAAGTAAAGTAATGAAATTTTTGGTTCAATTCTTATGCACAAGGAAAACATTATGGAAATTTGATAGGGCCACGGTTCCGGGTTCAGTTTTAAATTATGGAAACTTAATGTTGTCACGAATAAACTTGGATGTGCAAGAAAGCCAAGTAATGACACTTTCGGCTCAGTTTTAATGCATAAGGGAAAGAAATGATGAAATTATGGAAATTGTAGGTTACATACATACATAATCCTGAGCCTTTCAACCGTGAGGCGTAAGGCTTGAAGTTGATTGGGTTGTCACTCTTCGTCGAATTTTTTTTTTGGCACCACTTCTTCCACTCTTTTCGATCTTATGCTATTTGTCTGACTGGATTCCGTTCTAAGTCCTCTCTGTTCCGCTGCTACTTTTACCCCTTCTGTCCATGTCTTCCTTGGTCTTCCCACTCTGTTCTTTCCTTCTGGTCTTGCTTCCAGTGCTTGTTGCACCATTATATCTTCTCCCATTTTATGTACATGTCCCAGCCATCCTAGTTGCCTTTCTTGGACCACTTCTTCCACTGCCTTTACTTTCAGTTGTTCTCTGTATGTTGTGTTCCTGATCCTGTCTTGTTTAGTTTTTCCCTCTATTTTTCTCCAGAACCTCATTTCTGTGCTTGTCAGTCTGCTCTTCTGTTTATTTGTGATCGTCCACGATTCGCTGCCATAAACTAATGCCGGGTACACCACTTTTTTCACTACCTTTACTTTCGTCTCTTTTGGTATTTCGGTTTTCCCCAGAAAGGTGTTTTTAATCATATTAAAAGTTCTTCCTACCACAGCTGTACACTTGCTTAGTTTGTCGTCTATCTTCCCATTGCTACTAATATATGTCCCCAGATATTTGAATTTGTTTAATTGCTATTTTTTTTTTTTTTTCTAATGCAATATTATGCCTTCTTTCCCCGGCTGCTATTATCATTATCTTTGTTTTTTTTATGTTAATTCTCATGTTTGCTTTTTGCATTTCTTTGTTATATATTTTCAGGCTGTGTTGTAGTTCTTTCTCTGATCTTGCCATTATCACCATATCATCTTCATATAGGAGTTCCGACATTGGTACCATTTCCATTTTCCACCTCCCTACTTTATATTTTTTGTTTTCTTTTTATCTTCTTTGACTACCTCATCCATAATTAGTGCAAATAATATCAGGCTCAGCACACAGCCCTGCCTTATCCCTGTAGTTGTTTCAAATTCTTTTGACTCCTCATTTCTTGTTCTCACTAGATTGATTGTCTTGTTATACAGGGTGGCGTGTGGAAACTTGCGTTTTTGAGAAGGACGGCGTGAAGTCCCAGAAGGTGGGGAATTGTCTTAGTGGAGGGGGGCCGATGGGAAGTTTATGTTCTCACCTGTCTTAGTCACGAAAATCCAGTGGTCAGTGGAGGAGCCTGTCCCAAAAAGGTCGTGAACGGATTATAGCTGGGGTTTTCACTGAATTGCTCAGTGCATAATGGAGCATATGAATATGCAAAAAAATATTACACTCGTGGATATATGTAAGCGCACCGGCCCCCTCCCCCCTCTATTTTTAAAAAATAATTTTTTTATTCTAACGGTTGTTATATTTTTGCGTCAAAGAATCTTTTTCCGCGAAAATAAAAAAATCGATTTTGTATGCCCTAGAAAATATAATTTCCAGGTACTTAAAAAATTTCACCTCGGTGCTACAGCCGTTTTGAGGAAAATAATACATAAACTAGCACAGTGGCGGCTTGTCCACTTGGCGCCATCTACAGAAGCTCGGTGGTCACGTTTTGAACTACACATTCTTTTATATTTACCCGCAATTTACGTGAAAGTGTAAACGCTTATCACGGTGAAGACGTGAGTCATCAAGTTGAAATTTTGATATGTTGGAAAGACTGTTGAATAAAGACGATATGAACAGTTTCCAGTATGGGAAAGTCCAGGGAGGTAGTCACGTCCACTTTTGTTTCTTTTGCTTTCTTGTGTTTTTGTCGTTTTCTTTGTTCTTTTTCATAGCTGTGCTTGTTTTTCGTATCTTAGCTGCTTTCCTTTTCTTCTATCATGATCCTAGTTCTTTGTCCATCCGTTTTGGAATCTCATTTTTTTGTCTGCTGCACTACTGCTTTTTCCTTGTCGTCCCAGATGTATTCTTCATCATTGATGACAATCTTTCTATATCCTACTTTTATTTTATTTCCCCTTTTCAACTCTTCTTTTGCAATTTTTCTGATTTCCGTCTGTATGCTCCTCTCCTTCCAAGTCATGTCGTTGTCAATATAAATTTTTGTACCCTTTAGTTTATGTTTGTTACTCATTACCTGTTGTTTCCAAGACCAGCTATCTAGTTCTACTATGTTTATTGGCAGCCCTACCTTATTTCCTAGGTCTGTCACTCTCTTTACTTCCACGTCGACTTCCAGCTTTTCAGTCAAAAATTGCTTTGCAGCTTGTTCTTTATTTTGTCCATCGAATTTTACTCCTTCAATTACTACGTTGCATCTCTTTTTCTCCTTTTCCATAATTTCTAGATTATCTTCCAAGTTTTTCTACTCTGTTTATTAATTGTTTTTTTTTCAATTGTCCACTCTTTTTCTCTCTTTCTCATTTCCTCCCTTAGCTCTCTATTTTCTTCCGTATTTTTCTTTATTTCATTCATCATTTTGTCGATCATATCCTGGATTTTCTTTAGGTCCCCCATATCTTCTTCTTCTTTATTTGTCTTCGATCTTTCTTCGACAGTCGGTGACCTGATTACTTTTCTGCTTTTCTTAAAGGCTTCTATTTCCGCTTCCTCACTGCTGTTTAAGCCTCTGTCTCTTTTGTTTCCTTTATTTGTCTGTTGCCTGTTTTTAATCGATATCCCCTTCGTTCATCCACTTCCAATAGCTCTATCGCAGCGCCGGCTGTTGGCCTTGTTTCGCTTGTGACGCGCTATCAACTGTTTCGCTCCTTTATTCCCTAAACGTCCACTGTATTTCACTCTGCACTAATACACTATGTGAATTTTGTTGGGATAAAGCCCGTGATCGGGTATTTTATCGCCAGCACTTAAAATTCACGTCTGCACTCGTTCGCGGACACCGTAGCTCTCAATTGTAGGTTGCTAACGTTAACTTTAGCTTCAATTTTACTGTGCAAACAAGCAAACTAATGAAATTGTGGATATTTTGTTGCCAAGGTTAATTTCAGGTTGATATTTAGTGTGCAAAGAAGCATAATAATGAAATTATGGAAATGTAATGTTGCCAAAGTTCAAATTTGATGTGGCAAGGAAACCAATTAATGACATTTTTGGTTCAATTTTTATGTTGTCAATGTAAACTTCACGTTGAATTTTATAATGTACAAAAAAGTTCTGTAAATTTTATATTACCACGATTTAACTTTGATGTGTAAGGTTTGGTTCAATTTTAATACACAAGGGAACAGTGATAAAATTATGGAAATTTTATGTTACTAAAGTGAAATTCAGTTTCAATTTTAGTGTGCAAATAAGCAAAATTAATGTTATATTGAAATTTTACTTTGATCTGCAAGGAAGCCAAAGAATGACATTTTTTAGCAGTTTTGGTGCACATTGGACTGATCACAGGCGAAAAATAATTTGTTTAGAAATGGTTGAGCAAACCGTGCTGAACCCATAAGTATTTACAGATAAGGCTTACAGTACTTACAGCTACTAAAACTTTGAGCAATGTGTCCAGATGCCACCGCTTATTGGGGGAGTATCTTTCAGCGGCTAAAACAATGCTGGAAGAGCATGGCGCTTTAAATTCGGGTTCAGACTTTTCTAGGAACGTCAGCAGCTCCTTCATCATGGTCCTGATGTTCTGTGCGTTTACCAGCGCAAAGGACAGCTCCATGGCCCTCCTCCTGATCGAGACATCGGGATCCTTCAAGCATTCTAGTATTGTCGACCTATGCCTCTGAACAGCGGACGTGTCGATGTGCACGGTTTTCAATAATGTGTTTAAAGCTACATAACGAATATTCTTATCATTATTTAGTAAAAATCTACCTAATATGTTGATTGCTAAGACCTGTGAAAAAAAAGGTTGTATTAGTGAAGCTCTTGTATTTAAAATTGGTCTTGGCTCACCCTTAACCCGCTTTCAGATTTGATGTCCATTATTGATAGCACCGTTTCGTACAAAATCGAGTTGCCGACGTTCTTGCTCGTTTCCGTATTGGTGGCGACTTGCGCCAAAATATCGTTCATTGCTTCCGACGCCTCGGCGTCATTTTTGCCTAACACTCTCAACAACTTTAGAATTTTAACCTGGGAGAATTGATGACAATTATTGGTTTTCAACAATATTAAATTGCTTTACCTGCAGGAACGGGTCGCTCACTCCGGATACGTCGTGTTCCGGCGAATACCCTGCCAATATTAGATTTTTCAGAATACGAACCAGATTTGGTACAATCTGAAAGAATGATCTTGCGTTAGCCACACATATGCATAATTACAGGCAACATATCGATTGTAAAATACAACTATAGCTAGTTGGCTTAAGTACTGTATGAAAGTTGATATGTTTGTGCGTCATTGCTTCCACTACCAACTTTTAGACTAGAGCTGTGCAATTTTTGAGTACATGGTGAGGAAAAGTAGAATTAAATTGATTTTAAGTGACTGTGTTCAATGTATTAGCTTAGGTAAAAAAGTTTTAAACAGTATTCTGTAACATGAACAATGGTTTTTTTGTAAATCTTGCAGATTTAACACAACCAAAATTGATAGCAATAGAAATTGCACAACCCTACACAAAATCATTCTATTCATGCATGTAAGTAAACTAATAAAATTATTAAGTTTCAGTATGAGTACACATCATTATTAGTGTTTTTGTCCCATACGTTCCACATTGACATATTGCACTTACGTTATTGTACGATATAAAATAACCTATATAAAATATAAGACAATTCTACTGTTTATTTAAACAGTAGTAAAAGCCTGTGATGAGAGAAAATAGTTATCAACAATATTTATTAAACGAATAAAATAAATTTGTCAGCAATAAAAGTAATATTTTCTCACCACAGACTCTTGTATCAATAAAAATTCTTGCTGCGTCTAATAAAAAAAAAATGCAAAGCTTCGTACTAATCTCGAAAGCCACTGCAGCCCCTTAGCCAAGGTCAAGACATTTGTTCAAAGCCAACGCTCTACTGCTACATCTGCATAGAAAGCTAAGCATTGTAGGCCCTAACCCATACTTGTTCTAACAGACACAGCGGAAGCTCAGACAGACTACAAGAGACGAACATACAGACAGCATACCTCACGTTGAGAGCAGTCCTAAACAAAATGCTAACATTAGTCAAATGGGCAACTCTAGCAACTGAAATTTACAAGTCTCCGAACGGTGGTAAACACAACTGTTGCACCCTTAGGCCTATAGGCATGAATGCGTGGGCCACACGGGTAGCAAAAAGCTACTGCAATGTGGATTACAGCAGACCACACTTATAAAAAGAGCTGTTAGTTGCTGCGGCAACGTGATCACCCCTTTGTTTCAATTAATATCTCAATTTAGATGAAGAGAAAAATTCAAGTTGTGTATGTAGCACCTTGTTCATTATGAGGGTGGTTCATCAAAACTGTTTACGGACTGACAGAATAATCCTTTCGCTGATGCGGTCGGACTATTTAACCTGTCAAACTGACACTCTTTTATTATTGTGCAACAAGTTATCGACATATAACCCGATAATATCGAAGTACTTATAGTATTACTTCTGAGAACAGTTTGATGAGGCGCCCTCGCAAAAGTGGTAAAATTTAGAGATTTTGTAGCATTCAGTTTTCTATCTAACAACATGCCCAAGTGGTCTACTCATCCCGAGCACTCTCTCACAATATTCGGGACTTACCTTTTTGAAGTGGCTCAAAGTGTCTGGACTGTTTTCACACATTTCTGTTATGAGTGTGACACCGGTTATCAGTACCCCTAAAAATTACAATTTATATTATAAAGAGAACATGTTTACAATCGCTGCATTCACCAACAAAAGACAAATTTATTTAACAGTAAAATTAATGCTGCCTTTTTTTAACCAATTCTTCACGAACATGGTGATCCACAATTATGTTTTTGATAGCCAACTATATGGCATTCACGATCTTTTGTCAACAGAACAAGCCATGATATGTTTTTATTAGGTTGCTTGCAGGTCTTTTTGATAAAAGTCAAACTTGACCAGACGTAAACTTCAAATATTTCACGTCAAATATTTTGCCATTGTTGCAATTACGTTGTTTTGCAATACTATTCAAAATACTAAAAATTATAAACGCAACCATAAAAGCAGCTATAAAGAAGACTTATAACAGCTACGAGAAGGACATGAATTTGAAGGAAAAGCAAATTATAAACAAAATCACTGATATTTTTGAGGTAAATATTTAATATGTGATTTTTCATCTTTTGTTACATTACTTTAGATACATTATTAGCGGAAGCGAAAGCAAATTTGGAATTTACAGGGGGAAGAACTACTTTATTCAAAATTATCAAATCAATGGGTTGAAAACATAAAAAAGTCGACGGACGCAAAATTTTATGTGAATCGAAACATGTCGTTGCAACCAAAATTAAATTTCTACGAAGATATTTGCAGATTCAAAATTCTAGTGAAAACGTGGTCTTCGTGTACCTTGACGAAACGTGGATCTTCCAGAATGGGTCTTCCATTCGTCAATGGTTACACGAAACAGATTTGAAAAGTAACCCAGCCAAAATTAAAAGTGAGAAGAAACGTTTTACGGTTTTGCATGCGAGAACATAATTTGGTTTTTTGGAGGAATGTGACTTGCTACCCAACTCTGCTAACAATGATAGAGACTATCATAAAACAATGAATAGAGACATTTTTCAAAAATGGGTGGTTAATAGCTCATTCCTGCATTGGCCAAGCTGCAAGGTAAATGTATGGTGGTGATGGACAATGCACCGTATCATTCGGTGCAGTTGGACAAACCACCCACATTTTCTGGTAAGAAAGGGCAAATGCAGGAATGGCTGGTTAAACAAGGGGTGCAATTTGGATCGAAATTAACAAAAAAGGGGTTGTGGGAATTAGTGAAACCTTTATTAGCAGACAAACAAAAATGTTACCTGACCGACGAAACTTTGATAGAGCACGGTTATGAAGTTCTTAGGTTGCCCCTGTACCATTGTCAGTTTAACCCAATTGAAATGGCTTGGAAGCAATGTAAAGGCTTCTATAATAAGCACATAAATTCCCAGCCTTCATCTAAAGATCAAGTTTCGAAATTATGGCGTGAAGCTCTATCAAAATGTACCCCCGACATGTGGCAAAATTATTGTAATCATTGTGCAAAACTAATTTAGGAAGAATGGGCAAAACATATGGGAACGTGTCCGATTGAAAATGTTGCTCCTTTCATTATTTCACTAGGAGAATCAGATTCGGAATCAGATAGTAATGATGAACCTGGAAGTACTGCCTGGAGAATTGACACTTGAAACAGTGTTTTAAAGAAACAATAATTAGCTTAATAAATCAGATTTTACAGAAAATTAAATACGGAAACGTGTAATTATAATTTTATATAAACGAATCGTTGTTACAACATGTCTTTACTAATAAATGTATTTTAATACGTTAAAATAGATTAGAAAATACTAAATAAACAGCACAGTGTTTGTAAACTTCAGTAAACCTTTATAAAAAAATAATTTTAGTATATTTCCAGAACTATTATCAGAATTGGAAAAACAAGAAGTGATCCTAGTAATTTCCGCACACGTAATAAAGAATTTGAAAAGAAACATCAAGGATTTGCCGGAATTTGATTATATAATAGAGAAATTAAATGGCAACAGTGAAGTTCTTTCAAAATCATAACCTGAAATTAAATATAACATAACCTATTTCTGTCATAGCTATTTATTACTAAACGGTACCAACAAAAATTGCACCCTATAATAGCCTGCTCTGTTGAGAAAAGATCGTGAACGTCATATACTGGTTGCTATTATGGAACATCCTAGTGGATAGTAAGCACAGTTCTCAAAGGTCTGAATTTTTTTTTTTCAATCTGTAGTAAATACATTTTTGGGGAAACTTGTATATAAATGCGCCCTACAGTGCTTTCAATGAAAGAGATAACATTTTATTCTCAGATATTTTAACATCATCCTAGGCAAACACTTTTGATATGGTTGCAATTGAAACAGACCAATTTGTGCCACCTGTATATATGCATTTCATATCCTTTTCTCATTCACTGCTAGTAATAAGCTTAACCATATTCTTTATATGTCTCAGTATATATTAAGTTAGCAGGCACTATAAGTGTTTCGTGAGTGCTGAAGTGAATATGCAAGACAGCTAATTCCAAGATGCGGAGTTATAAATAGAACAAAGCCCTTAATGCGCAGGGAGTAACAAAACTCAGTTAGTCGCGACAAAACTAGCGACTAGTGCGTGTGTTGTCGCTCATTAACCAACGTACGACGCGTGCTAACAAAGGCACTAAAGTGCACAGAATAGTGAGTTGACCTGCATTATTCGCCGCCGACACAAAGAGGTTCCTGAGTGGGCACAAAGACTACGAAGGCATCAAACCAACTGAGCAGCATCACCAAAGGTTTGCTGCATCTTCCATAGAAGAAAGCCGTTGTCGTAATGCCACAAAGGCATCGCTCTTGTCCAGGCTCGGTGACACTTGCGAGCAACCGAATGCAAGGTTAGTTGCTAGTTAAAACTGCAATGCGAAGTATAGAAGTGATTGCAACATTTTTGGCAATTGTTTTAATGAACAAGTGTGCCCAAGATAACGGGGAATTACCCGCAACCAGTACGCAGTCATTGCAGCATTTGCTGACACAGCGTGTCGTTTGATTTGAACGTGACAAAGCAGTGTTCATAGTATAGCGCTTCCAGCAACAAGCGCATTTAAAGAATGGGCAGCTTTGCCTTTGGTGTATTTGTGCGCAAAATTTAAATACATTTCGCGCTATCGGTGTTTGACTTTGCGTCGACAGTTGAACATTAGCGCACTATTTAAGGTGCTCCCATGCATGTAGCGTCATTCTAGCCATTCTAACCAAGTTTTCGACCCTTATTTGTAGAAAACATCCACTAACTTCCCTTCCTTGTGGTACAATAAATGCAGCATATTTGGTATTTTTATGATCCTGAAGTAAATCTACAACGTAAATCGTATATCTAGTTATATCTTCACCTTGCTTGTATAAATCAAATGATACGTCCTACTGATCTGCAACATTGCCACGTTGCAAACCTGAGCATACAAAGGCTGCCTGTTGCACTCCCATAATTAATGTTGTGACTTCCTCAGTCTTTTGCAGCCGATGCATTTTACCCTTCAACTAATATTTATTTCTAAAATCATTTGCAGGAGAGACTTGAACTTTGTACAAATAACCAGCGTACAGCCTGGTTATATGAATATTGTGTAGTCTTACATGTACTTTTATGTAACAATGCGAGTAGAAACAGCTTTTGCCCGTAGATAATTAAAGCATTATTAACAGCTTCACTGTATGTTTGGACGTCAATCGTTCTTGTTGTTTTATGTATACATATTTTCTTGTATTTGTGTTTTTTATGTAAACTGTTGGGTTTTTACTGCTGGCAATGTTTGCACGCATAATTTCAGCATTCCAGGTGGCAACGAGCAAATCCAGAACAATATTAGCTTTCCCTTAGCCGCACTGGCGATGTCAATATTTTGTTGTCTCTACGACTGTTTGAGCTAGCGAACCCAGGGCAATATAAACTAATAGTACAGTAGAGCATAGGGCTGAATAGAAATACTGTTACACAATGTCAAAGCTAATAAAGCATACAGAAAAAATAGAATTATCTTAAATGTATGTCACAGTTAAAACCAGAATTTTGACAAAACCCAAAGTTACTAGTCAAAACTACTTCCAACAATGCGCTTTCGTCAGTAGTAGTTCTAACTAGTCAAAACTAAAATTAACTGCATATTGGCAATGAAAAATAATACTATGACAAAAGCTGGTTAGATTAGGTTTTAATTAACAAAATACAAGTAACTCTAGTTTTGACTAAATTCGAGTATTAATGGTAATAGACCAAGAGCCCATAACACTCGAATTACTAGTCATAGCGGCAAGCTTCGTAGGTAGTAAAACTTTTTATATTGCCCAAGTAGGTGTCAAAAACGCAAGTATGGCAGCCGTACTGCGGTTACAAATATTAACGGCGGCTTTGGAAAATTGATAATAAAATTAAATATATTTTTTTAAAGCGGTAAGGCTAATTTTAGTTGTAATCGATAGACAAGGTCCCTAAACCAAGACGAAAATTTTGTGCCACACTGATAAGAAAGGTAGAAGGGGCCGCCATACTAAGTCAAACTGGTAATTTTTTCATTGCAAAAAAAAAATATAGCGGCAAGCTTCAATTTTTGTTTACTACTTCATTTTAACACCAATTATCCAAAAATATAATATCCATACCGCTTGGATGGTTATGTGGGTAGCCATACTGGTACAAACATGTACGATTTTATTAGCCATGCCAAGCTAACAAACTATCGAGAAGAAAAAACGGCTAATATTGTGCGGGCATGTTCGAAGAACAGGAAGAGATAGATGGATTGGAAAGATCATAGAGTAAAGCCCAATTGGCGTTTCGCGAGAGCAAGAAGTGGTCTCTCTCGTTCTCGCTCTCATAAATCTTGAAAAATCTGTTCTCGATCTCACTCTCGATTACGAGAGCGAGGACGAGAGTTGTCTACTTCTCGGTCTCGTTAATCTCTAAAATTGTGTCGCCAATGACCAATAATTGGATCTGCAAGTTTCTGATTACTTGGCACCGTTGTAGATATCAATTAATAAATAGCTAACTAACTTCACACAACATGTGTATAATTTCGCTTGTGATTTAAGTATAAAATAGTTTATAAAAGTGATTGATATTCCAAATATTCTGGTTTAGTTGTGTTGTAGAGGTGATTCTGTAGTAGTGAATAAGGATCTGGCGTATTCTGTTCACTAATAAAACCGTTGATTTTATTTGGATAAATTGAGGTTAGAATGTAATTATAACCATGAGTAATTGTATGAATTGCAAGGAATCCGTGGAGCAGAAACCAGGATATAGTTGTGATAATTGTAACAACTGGTTATGCAATGAATGCTCTGGGATATCGTCTTCTGAAGCTAGATGCTTGCAGCTTAAAAAACGTGTACTAAAATTTTTCTGCTCGGATTGTGATGAGAAAGACAGCAGTGGTAATATTATAATGAGTAAACTACAGGACCTTGAACGTACATTTTTAAAGGCACTAGAAGATGTTAAAAAAGATATTAAGTTATTGCGTGAGATACAACCAGAATCTAAATTACAGCGTCCTGCATATAGCAACACATTGAAACAGAACAAAGAGTCGGTGGTTATACAACCAAAAGACAGGGAACAGAACTCAGATAAAACCAAAACCATACTAAAGACGCAAATAGATCCTGGTAATATAGCTGTAATGGGAATACGGAAAGTTTCCAAAGGAGGTGTCATAGTGGACTGTAAAAATACTAGTGAGTCTGATAAATTTAAGGCAGAAGCTGAGAGTAAATTAGGAGAAAATTACGATATCAGGATACTTAAGAAAAAAGCACCAGCAATAATGATAACAGGGTTGTCCGAAGATTGGAACGAAGATAAGTTTTTGACAGCTATTAAAGCACAAAATGATATCTTACAGGAGAACGCATACCTGAAAGTGGTATATAAAGTTGAAAAGGAAACTAAATTTGGAATTAAACGTTCCATAAAGTTGGAAACTGACGGTGATTCGTTTTCTAAAATTATGAAAGAACAGAAACTAAATGTTGGATGGGACAGGTGTAATGTGTATGAAGATGTTAATCTAACAAGATGCTTCAGGTGCAATGGATATAATCATAAAGCAAATAACTGCAAACAAGATCTAAGTTGCCCGAAATGTGGTGATGCTCATAAGCTTGCTGATTGTAAAGCAACTAAATCTAAGTGTGTCAACTGTTCAAACATTGTAAAGAATCAAAAACTTGACATAGGTGTGGAACATGCTGCTTGGGATAGAGACTGTCCAGTGTATAGAAAAAAGACTGAACAAAAAAGGAGCATGATAGATTATGCTATAGATGCAACACATTTTTTAGAAGGAAAAATCCAGAACCAACCGGCATAAAAATTAATACAAGTGTTTCAGATCAATCTGTGAACCTTTGTACAGCATATTTATGTTATTATCAAAATGTTAGAGGACTGAGATCAAAAATTCGGTCGTTTTATTGCGCAGTTAGTGCAGTGGATTTTCACTTAATTGGTTTATCTGAAACGTGGCTTAGCGGTGATGTTATGAGTGAGGAGCTATTTCCGAATTTGTACAATATCTATCGGTGTGACCGCAGGTATCACTTGACAGGTTATAGCAAAGGCGGAGGAGTTCTTATAGCGTGTAAAGCTGAGATTAACTCAGGAATGCTTGATTTATCTGTGTTTACTAACAATAACTTAAACTCTATAGATATTGTGGGATGCAAACTGTATTTTAATTCCAATACTGTATATGTATTAGTTATTTACATACCTCCAGATGTTCGGATTGATGATTTTGAGCTATTTTTTGAAATTATTGAACAGCTGGAATTTTTAAATGATGATAATGTTATTATTATGGGAGACTTCAACGTCCCTGGTTTTGTTTGCAATATAATAATGATAAAAAGACGCAAACAGTCAATAACTTTCAGGCATTTTTTGACTTACCACAAAACTGAATAATATCCACAACAGGGACAACCGTTTATTAGATCTGGTATTTTCTAAATTTGCTTGTCGCATAGAACATGAACTCTTGCCACTGGTCTTGGAAGATCCTTATCATCCAGCGCTTTTAATTAACTTTAGAACCCATAAGTTGAAATATACTAACTTTTCATATAAAAATCTTGATAAAGCCTACAATTTTAATAGGGCCGATTTTCCATCCTTGTTCAACGAAATTTTAGTAACGGATTGGAGTTTTCTAGCGCAATTCTCTGAAATTAATGAAGCAGTTGGCTCCTTTTACTCTAAACTATTTGCAATAATTGATGCATTTGTACCTGCTTTTAAGTCATATCGTAGAAATTATCCCAAATGGTTTTCATCTACAATTGCAGCTTGTTTTGGCTAGCATTGAATTAAGTACCAAACATAACAATAATCCCAATCATTATTTGTGCCTGCATGTATGCAGGTTAGAAGTTGAAGGATGTGAATTCAGAATTTTTGACTCATTCAGTTAAGTTTGAGATTTTAATCAGTGCAGGTCGCTTGTGTAATTAGTACTGAAAATTAAACGCTTTCTTAGGGTCCCTTCTCACGGGGCGTTTTTGCAGCGCTGCAGAGTGGCGCCGCTGGTAGGGAAACATTGTTTTAAATAGATGCCTTCACACGGAGCGTTCAACGAACGCGCGGTGGAGCGTTTGAGCCACTCGTAGCAGACTTCCGCTACCAGAAGCGCGCGCTGATAGTCGCAAGACCCCTTCAAACAGCGCGACTCGAAGCGCTACTAGCGGCGGGCGGTGATTCTCGGAAGCGCAGCCGCAGAACTAAGCCAGTGCTGCCGATTGATACATAATTTTGGCAACATCATGACATAATTTTACGTCAGGCCAACGGCAACACTGACTTTTTTGTTTGTTGCGGGTTACCGTTAAATTCGGTTGTATTGTATGTGCTTGTGAAAATGGATAGGGAAGTTTCCAAAATCGACACTGCGTCCATCTCAATGCACTGCAAGTGACAAACTACCTATTTCGGTTTCACCTGGCAACGCCGGCGGTAGCGCTGCTGAGCGACTTAGCAGTTTTGCCTGCTACACAGTAGCGCCGCAATAACGCGCCACACAATCGCGTACCCTGCCACTCCACGGCGCCACTCTGCAGCGCTGCAAAAACGCCTCGTGAGAAGCCGGCCTTAGTGGTCCATAAAACGATAAAAATCATAAAAAATCTGAAGTGATAATAGAATGTGAAATTGATAGTAATCAGAGCTTTGGCGAGAACTCTACCGATAAAAAAGGAAAAGATGGATTAAAACAACAAATACTGATGAAATATACGGTACCACCTACAGAGGTATAGTCATTTGTTTTTAATTCTTTAAGAGAAACTAGATTAAGTAAACATTTCAATTATATTCAGGGTGAATCTGTTTAAAAACAATACAGCTGCTAAACGTGATCATTTTTAAATTAAATTCATTTTACTTAAATAGGAAAAATCATATACAGAATAGGGATGTCGTACCCGGTCTAAAATCAAACCCGGGTACCCGAAAGCAGTACCCGGGTACCCCCGGGTACCCGAAATATATAACAAAACATCTGAAGTAACTACAAATTGCTTTCTTTTACGCCGCGAGTTTTAAATTGAACTAAATTGAAATAGTACCTACTCGCCAATTCAAACTGCAAGTCGTCTGTTATTCGTAAGTATTTTCACACTACCAAGTGTTATCAAATTCAAGTACGTGACTTTTTGTCCGAAATTGGTAGCAGCATCAAGCAACATCACACACAGGATGTTGATGTTACTTCATCCCATACTGACGCAATTTAATGGTACTATTGATGGGTTGAATATTTCCGTGAAGCGGATTTATTGACTTCCTTATATGAAACAAAAAACATTATGTGGTATGGAATCACCCCATCCCATTCTTGTTATTGCTTATTGCTATTATTTTTAACATCTCCGAAAAAGGCTGACTTCTTGGAAATTACATAATTTACTAGTCGGGTACCCGGATCCTGAAACTACACCCGGGTCGACTATTACCCGGGTACCCGCCGACATCCCTAATACAGAACCACGTTTTTGTATTTTTTTCAAAATAGAAATAGCCCAGTTACGTTTTGAGATATTAATTGTTGTATTCTGGGACCAGTGGCTCTAGCTTTTTTTAAATTTAGGAATTTTATTCCATAGAATCCATGAACACCACAAAAGATTGTAAAAAATGTATTTAAATGAAAATAATTGCATTTTACTTGGTTTTGTTTGAAATTATTAACGAAAGCTTTTTTAAAGATTAATTTATGCTCATTACATATCCTACAAAATAAAATTTAAAAACTTGACATTTCAGCATAAACCAGATAAAATATAAAAACTGATTGGGCAATTTTAATTTTCAAGAAACTCGTAGATAGCACTTTCTGTATAAGATTGTTTCTATTAAAGTAAAATTTATTAATAATAAAAATAAATCACTTATACAGCTACATATGTATATCGTTTTGTCTAATTACTACTTCGAGATTGCTATATAAAAGGTGTTGAAAAAACATGTTACCAAATTTAAGGAGATTTTAAGGGACGTTGAAACATAAAAATTTCGCATATAAGGGGGTGATTATATTAGAATTTTTTAACGTACAAGAATTAATTATACAAAAACATGTACTAGAATGCCTGATTTATTTAAAAAATTTTGACTTCTTTTAGCTTTGCATCATTTTTTTTAAATTGTAAAAAAGATACAATATAATGCTTTGCATTATAACGTATTGTATGTTCTTACACAAAAGCTATTAGCTATACAAAAGCACTAAAAACCTGACTTTTTTTAAATTAACGAGGATTTTCAGTACGTAATTATTTATAATAAAATTTTTGTCCATTAAAATCTGCTAATATAACCACCCTCAATAGAAGGGTGTAACTGTGTTAACCCAGCGGAGTTCTCTATAAACTCGCTGTATATTGGTAAATAAATGTGTTGTATTAATTTCAGAACTTGTCAAGTAACTTGGCCCAAACGATGGTCAAGTGGTTAGCAATTAAGAATTTGCCCTTCAATTTCTTTGACGATGATGCTACTTAAGATTTTTTTCGAACTATTAAAATTTCAAATAGTACAACTATGCCAAAAAAAGATTTAATGAAAAGAAAAGTGTTTGAAGAATACACAAAGACAGAGAATTCTGAAAGGAGTTTTGAAAGAAAATTCCTCCAAAATTTCTTTTACAATTGATGCTTGGACTTCAATTTCCAGGAGGTCGTATTACGGAATTACGGCGCATTTTATAGGCAACAATTTCAATTGACAATCCTTGGCTTTAGATTTTATACCAGCAAAGGGTAACCACTCAGGGAAAGATATCGCCCAAGCATTTATGAAAAGTATAACATCATACGACATAAGAGGATTACGGTAGATAACGTGTCGTCGAACACTACTTTCATGGCAGAGCTAAAGGTTCTGATGAAAGAAGCTGGAATAGAATTTATTCAGAAAATCAACATTTTAGGTGCTTCGCACATATACTAAATCTTGCCGTACAAGATATGCTACAATTGTTGAAGAGCAAAAAAAAAGAAGACAGCAGTGAGGACGATAATTCAGATGGCAAAAACCTCGAAGAAGACTTTGAAGAGGACCAAGCAAATTGCGAGAAAGAAATTGACTATAACGAGGGTACCTTTGCTTCGTCTGCAGTAATTGCCAAGGTTAGAAAAACCTTTATTAAAATAAGAAAATCGGAGCAACTTCAGATTAATCTGAAAAATTGCTGCGATACGGTCGAAGTACCTTGCATAAAACCATGTTTGGATATTAAAACCAGATGGAACAGTACAGAACAAGGTCGAAAAATTCAAACTTTCCGATGGTGAGTAGGAGCTTATGGCCGCCAAAATTTATAAATACTTGAGACCTTTTAAACAATTTTCACAGATTTTATGTGGGCAACACTACGTGACTATTCCTCTTATAATCGTGGCATTTAACATGTTATTGGACAGAATTGACTATATAATATCAGATCTTTTTTAAAAGCAAAAGACTAATGTTGAAGAAGTTATATTATCAGCTTACTTGGCCAAAAAAAACAAATTGATGAAACATTATAATAAGAGTAACATTTAATTTAACGACTTGGGGAAAACAAATGAAGGACTTTTCGTATTCCATGTTTGAAATCATTTTCAACACGAAATATCATGTACTTAATGAAGACAAAAGAGCAGAAGTTGCTGGAGAAGAACATAAAACATTAACGAAGAAAACGCATCACGATGATGATCTGGATTTCACGTCCTTATTTGAAGAAGAAACTTTAGAAAACAACTGGAAATTGGAAATTGATGAATATTTAGCACTAAAAATATCACCAAAAGATCAAAGTATTTTGGCATACTGGAAAAAATATAGCGATACTTATCCCAATTTGACAAGAATGGCGAGAGATGTTCTCGCAATAAATGCTACTTCGGCTCCCGCTCAAATATTGTTTTCGCAAGCTTCAATAATCATCAGAAAACACAGAAGTCATCTTAACGATGACTCACGTAAATATCTTCTCTGCCTAAATTCTTGGGCTAAATGTGGTCTCAACAAATTTGGGTTTAATATGTAATATTATCTTGTTTATAATTATTTCATGATTAGTTATTTAATCGTTAATTATTTAATCGTATTATTTTATTTAATTTTCATGTAAATAATAAAATACTTTAAAATATCTTTTGTCCGCTTTTGTATTTTTTAAACCGAGAATGAGAGTGAGAAAACTCTCGTTTCTCGCGAAACACTAAGCCCAAATAGGAAATAAGATAAGAGAAAGGCCTAGGTTGTGGAGAAACGAGGTAGAGAAAGAGATTGAAAACAGAGGCCTAGAAGATGGAGCGTGAGAAGACGGAGAGGTACAGAGAATCTGGTTGAGGAAAAGAAAGTAGCGTCAGCTGTAAAACCCTACTATTATAACAAGAGGTCAATAAAAAAACCAATTAGGGTAGACTGTGATATGTGTTATACGTTTGGCAGTACTGAAGTGTATTGTTAGTCTATGTCAAATTCGAGATTTGTAGGTTAAGTTTTACGTCAGTTTGTGTCAAACGACAAACAAAACCTAACCTACTAATCTCGAATTTGACATAGACTGACAATACACTTCAGTACTGCCAAACGTATAACATATATCACAGCCTACCCTAATTGGTCTTTTTATTGACCTCTTGCTACATATAATTCAATAAGGACCATGTTGAAAAACAATGTGATTTAAATAAAATGATTCCAAATATACATACAAATTCCCCCTTGCGAGAATAGATTTGGAAATGCAAAAATTAATTTGATATAACCCTAAAACACCATTTACTGTACTATTATAACACAGGCACGCTCACCATGATTCTTTTCTGACAGCAAGCTCCTCGTCGCCGGCAAAAATATTTCCATAAGGTCAGGCACTCTCCGAATAATCCTAAACGCACACAGGGCCGCCTTTTTGCGGATGTAGGCGTTGGGCGATTTCATCAACCGCTCCACCTCAGCAGCCAGGTCCCGGGCCATTTCCGGCGAGGCGATTGCACCGAGCGTGCATAAGGCGAGGCCCACAACGAACTGGGTTGTAGAGTTTAGATCGCTGCAACGGAAAAGCTTTAGATCTTTGCGAGTACACCCAGCACAACTACCCACTTTTTTAGACAGTTGGTGATTAAGAGGTGCACATCCTGCCGCTCGTCCAGCAGCAGCATGGCCCCTAGGTAGCCGATGCGCTTGTCGGTGAAGCGGGGACTGGCTATCAGCTTCAGGCACTCCAGCTGGCCGAAGTGGGCCGGGTATCCCAGCATGTGGATGTACAGGAGCTTCGCTATGTTTCGACATCTGCAATGAGCCTGTGTAAAAGGGTTGGAAAATTTCGGAGTTTTATGAATTTTACAAAACTGAGCTATAATAGGATTTATTACCCTTAATAACTATGAAAATATAATTTATTTTGCAGTTACCTTTTGTGGTTTTTATTTAACCACTAATGGCGGGAAAATTTGTTGTTTATGTTACAGTAAAAGATTCAAATTCAGTAATTGCACAGGGTCCCGCAATGATGTGGGAGTGGAACATATTTCTAATACTATGAGAGTTAACAGAAAATTTGCTTATATGTATAAATGTTAGAGGTACGACGAAGATGCATACATAAATAGATTTGACTACACAGGGTGGCTCAAAAAAATTACTTTTTTTTACAGAACGCCCTATATTTGGGTAGCTTATGACTATAAATGATGTGATTTTTTTCTTAGGTTGGCACTGTTTATGTTGGTGGCACTGTATGTCTATGTCAAATTTGAGGTTAGCAGGTTAGGTTTTGTGTCAGTTTTAACCATATATCTAATACTTACTATATTGCTAGCGGCTATGAGTGGGAAACTCACGAAGAAAGTGAGACAGACAACCAACTGATCAATGTATAATGATGAGCTGTGCGAAAGCGCGGCGGTATCGTCCTCCCAATGGGGAAGTGGTCAAGTTTAAATTTCGCTTCTAAAGGCGGAGTTCGAATTCTCACGCATGCGCACGAGACGCGTTATACTCTAAGTGAGACTATGTCGGCGCCGTAATGTTTTCTGGCGTTCCGAGGCCCTACTAGCAATATATGTGTATTATATATATGGTTTTAACACAAACTGACTTACAGTGCCACCAACATAAACAGTGCCAACCTAAGAAAAAAAATCACAATCATTTATGGTCACCCGGTAATTTTGAATCGAAATACTAGTCCTTTTAGTGTAAAATTGCATGGGTCTAAAGTTAACTGCTTCTGAAATTCTAACAATTGTATAAAAAAAAATTGCAAAATTTCAGGCAGCTGCTGCAAGTAACAGATAACAATTGAATGAAAGAAAACATTACCACAAGGTTGTCTTTTGTGAATTACCTTTCAAGTGTAAAATAGTGGCTCTTGGTACTAATGCTAAGTGAGTTAAAGGACATTAAACTGGAGATACAACAAAATAGAAAAGAAATAAACAAATTAATGCAATAGATAAGCGAAATACAAAAGGAATGGATTGTAAAAAGAGCTCTGTTAAAGAACAAAATCGACGAAGTAGAAGAAAAACAAGAAAAAAAGAGAAAGCAAGGATCAAAACAAATTTGGTCATTTCTGGAATAGATTTAAACACTACCAACATGGAGTTATTAAAACAAGCAGTGACTAATATGATAAACAAAGAACTGAGACAGAGTAGTAGTAAATGATGCCTATAAAGTAGGTCCGAAAAAAATGCGTAATAGAGATTAATGAAAGATCAGAATAAGTGAAGATATTAGAAGAAAAAAAAAGTGAAAAGACTTATTTATTGACTCAGCAGTAACCAAAGAGGAAAGCATAATTCAAAAAAAATTTAGAGATATAGCAAGAGAAGAAAAGAAAAGAGATATAGCAAGAGAAGAAAGGAAAAGACATACAGACGTTAAAGGATAAATACAAAAAAGCAGAAATAAATGATCAGCTGATGGAATGTTACAGGAAGATAAAAACTAGTTACAAAAGACTGAAAGAAATGGAAGAGAAAGATATTTCGTTGATGACCTGACATATGAAAAAGAAACTAAAGTAGGAAGAGAAGTACATAATATGAGAAAAATAGTTCAAGACTACGAATAAAAAAAAATTTGAATAAGGATGTGAAACATAACAACGATAAACAAGAAAGAAAAGGAATTAGTCGATGAAATGAAAGAAAGAGGCATACAGTTATTAGGAATTAATGAAGACAAAAAAAGAGGGACGGGGAAAATATTTTTTAAATGAGTACACTTAAGATATGCAGGAGTTGATATAACAGAATCGCTAATTGATGGTATATCATTCATAACAGATGGAAACACAGAAAAGCAAATAATAGACTGGAAAGCAATAAAATTATTTATTTCATTTTGGAACCATAATCTCGATAGCGGGCGTAAAATGGCTTTTATGGACCTAGGGCCTATAATGTTGCTAAGCAGTATAACAAGCACCAACAATGTAGTATAGCAACACTAATAATCTGCATGGAAACCATAGCACACCAAAAATTCACATCGCTAGCGCAACGATGATGCAGTAGTCTGTAGCCAAAATACTGAATCCTTGAATTTTGTCCATTTTAAGAACCAAAATGAAATGTATGTACCACTTGCCTAATCACGATTATAGCTCTTGGGAAATTAAAGCTCTCCGCATCGCACTTTAAACATTCCCTCATGCTATAATCTATTGATTAAGCCCTTAATAGATAAATAACTATTACGTGGATATAAATTTGGAAATAAAGTTATCATTATCAATATTCCAAATACATGCACCTAGAGAAGGCACAGAGGTACACAAAATAATAGAATGTTACACAACATTGCAAAAACAGTAAATGAAGCAAGAGAAATAGGAGACTACCATGGGCGTATTAAAAGTAATAAAAATAAAGCGATATGATGTATGTACTAAAATTCTGTATAGTAAATGACCTACAGATAGAGAATATGTTCACGGAAAAGAACCTCAATACACGTACGAATCAGAACATGGAGAACATAAGAATATCATAGACTATGTGACCTACACAAAGACAACTGACGAAAAATTTAAAGACGCCTGGGTGGAAAAACTAGTACAACGTAACACAAATCATAAGAAAACCGAGAATGAATTACATAAAACAAAACAGCAAAATAATGTATAAAAATAAAGATAGAAGGATTAAAAGATGTGGAAATATGGCAAAGATACCATGACGAAATAGAAAAAAGCCTCAGCGGAAAATTTGAAGAAAAGAAAGACTATGAACTAGAAGAAGCATAGAAAAGAACATGAAATAACATTCAAAACAGGAAAAGAAGTACGTGGAATAAAGAAACCAAACCGAAGTAGAAAAAACCAAATGGTGGAACAACAAAGTAAAAACTAAAGTGAAAGAAAAGAAAAAAATCAGAAGAAATACACTGAAAGACAAAAGAAAGTGAGACACTTAATATTTTCGTAATTTTGAAACAGTCTGGTTGATTTTTGAGGCTTTCACGGCCATTGTCATTAAGTAACAAACGACTTCCGGGATTGGACCGTGTCATGATTGAGACCGAAGAACTCAACGTTTCGCCCACTTTCGTAAGGGGCTTCATCAGGAGGAAAAAAGCAAAAGAGCACGGTAACTCAACGTGTTAACCACGCCAGAGGCGAAACTCTTTGCAAAGGGAAGGGACAGAAGAGCACGGTAACTCAACGTGTTAACCACGTCAGAGGCGAAACTCGACTGACTATCGGAAGAAGAAAAGCGAGAATATTCTCGCCTCTGGCGTGGTTAACACGTTGAGTTACCGTGCTCTTTTGCTTTTTTCCTCCTGATGAAGCCCCTTACGAAAGTGGGCGAAACGTTGAGTTCTTCGGTCTCAATCATGACACGGTCCAATCCCGGAAGTCGTTTGTTATTTGAAACAGTCTGTACAATAATGCAGTAACAGTAAAACAAGAAAACAATAAATTCAAGATTTGAATCAACATAACCAACAATGGAAGATTAATATTCATGCATTAAATTTTTATAAACAGTTTAATAAACCGTTTAACGGTGTCTGTATTTGATAACGTTACAAATAGCTATTTGTGCAAAAAGTACTAAACGTGGACGTTTATGCACGAGTTTGCACACAATACTTTTTCTACGGCCTTAAATTTACTGTTATTAATCCATAAATGTCGATTTAACAAAGGTTTGCATTTATGACAGTTATAATTTATGTCATGGTAAAGAAATGGCCTTGACGGTACAAGTGAATGTTTCTGCAGTCGGTAGCTGTCAGTTAGTTATCCAAGGTAATTATAATAGTACACATTTGACTTTATTCATTACATAATGCTTTAATCATTTAAAAAACACTTTACCTCTAACGAAAGAAGTAACTAGAATAACTTTATAACCTCACTTCCGGTTCAAAAGAAAAGTTTACAAACAAAAGCAGAATGAAGACACAGAAAACATTACAACGCAAGAAAAATAGTTCAAACAATGAAATCACTAAACAAGGACAATTAACATCACAATTAATTAAATAGGGCGTAAAAACTAGAATACCAAAGGAATGGGAGAAAAATGTAATAATTCGTTTACACAAAGAAAGAAGTAAAAGCAACAGTGAAGAAGATTATAGAGCTATTTGTTTAGCAGCAATCTGTACATAAAAATTATAGAACTGAGATATGAGATTCATAATAAACTTGAAGAAGCACAGGTTGCCTTTATGAACGGAAAACAAACACAGGACCACACAAGTATAGTGAGAAAAGTAATAGAAAACGCAAACAAACATGGAAAAGAACCATATCTGGTGTCATTCGACCTGAAAGCTTGAAATTCCCGCTTCTATGAACTGGAAATAACAAAAAAGCTTAGATAAGTGATCAGAAGTGGCTACAAAAGTCATAGAGGAAGTATGGATAAAAAGTAAATGTTCCAGAGAATTTGAGATGCAAAGAGGAATTAAACAAGGAGGCAGCCTCAGTCCTCTTTTACTTATTATATACATAAATAGAATAGGTACTGAAACTTTGCAAAAGAAATATAAAATAACAATACAAGGATTTTTGTCCCCTTCAATTACAGATCCTATTACATGCTGACGATATAATAATTATGGAAGATAGACAAGAAAACATCCAAAAAACATTAAATCAATACAACAAAAAATGGGTATGGAAATAAATATCGGAAAAACAAAAATTAGATATTAGTGTGGATCAAAAAGCAATAATGCAAACAATAGAACAAAAATTACTTAAATGGTACAGGTATGTGAAGAGAAGTGCACCCGTCATCAACCAAGAAAGTAACAGAATCGGAAAGAAGAAGGAAAAGACGAGTAGGAAGATTGTGAAAGAACATGGATAAAAAAATAGAAGAACTAACCAAGAAAAAAAAGAAATCAGCCAGAGATCTAAACAGCACGATAGGAAATAGGAAAATGTAGAGAAGCTGGCAAAAGGCATGAAGATAATGAAGGAGAAGGTATTAAAGCTAAGGATGGGACGTAAGCTTCAGGTTTGCTTTGGTATCTGGCCGATTCCATTCTTTTTTAAAGGAACAAATTAAATGTACACTATTTTACTGTAAACTAAAATTCAATTTTACACACTATCTTAGCTAATAGTTATTTAACAAGCATGTTAATGAGGACAATTAATAATCAAGACATTTTAACACGCGAGTGCTAGCGAGCGCATTAATTGTAGAGATTTTTAATTACTGATTAACACACGAGTTAGTTACAATATTTTTTCGTTGATCATATCTTATTAATTTGAAGAAAATCTAATTTTATTTCATAACATTAATGGTATCTTTGATTACCTATACCAAAATCGACTATTAATAAAAAAATCATTCATTAATCGGGGTTATTAATAAACGATTTTTAAAAATCGTTGGTTAATAAAAAATCACTCATTAATAAAGGTCATTAATAGACGATTTTCTATACATTAATGAAACCCACAAATACACGATCAATGAAAAAATAATAAATGCACAGTAAAAATATTAACACGGTCAGTACCGATTATAAATGCTTCATAAAATAATAGATGTTTGGTAAAAAATAGTAGATAATCAGTAAGAAAACGATAAGTGCCCAGTAAAATTAACAGATGTTCAGGAAAAATAGTGTTCAGTACAAATAATAAATTTTTAATTCAAAAACCATACAGGGTCAGTAATAAGTCTAATTTTCAATCAAGCAAGGCAAGGAATTAAATGCACGATATTGGGGATGTCGTACTCGGTCTAAAATCAAACCCGGGTACCCGAAATATATAACACAAATATTGGCGTACATCTAAACATCTGAGGTGGCTACAATTCTTTCCCTTTATGCCACGAGTGAACTAAATTGAAATAGTAACTACTCCTAAATATTTTTACACTTCTAAGTGCTATCAAATTCAAATACGTGACTTTTTATCCGAAATTGGTAGTAGTAGCATCAATATCAAACAGAAGATGTTTACGTTAATTGATCCCATACTGACGTGATTTAATTGTACTATTGATGGGTTGAATATTTTCGTGAAGCGGATTTATTGCCTTATATGAAATAAGGGTGATTTTTGTTATTACTGCATGGTTGCTTTTCTAGCGCTTATTCCTATTGTTTCTAAGTTTTTATCATCTCCGAAAACGGCTGATTTTCTGAAAATTACATAAATACAGGTACCCGGGTCCTGAAAATATACCCGGGTCGGCCCGGGTACCCGCCGACATCCCTACACGATATTATATAAAACAGTAAAAAGAATTCTAATACCTAAATAAAATAAAAGGCTAGGGCCTAGGCCTCGAGGGGGTTTTGCCTCGAGTGAATTATATGTAATAACACACGCACGTCATACACAATTTTATCCAACAACTCAATAAATATCTCAAAAAGAAATTTTGTATTGACAGCCGTGAAAAGTCATAGTGACTGATGCAAAACTTAAGCTGCAAATCTCGAATTTGACATAGCTTGACAGTGGTACCAACAATACAGTAAGTAGTGAGTGACATAGTTTTTTACCTCACAAGTGGGTTATGGGCTACTTTAGAGGTCTAAAATCGATCTAATAATAGTCTTATAACTAGGAGTTGTTGGATAAAATACATATAAATGGTGCATTTTTCATTCGCTACTGTTCTCATCACAAAAGTTCTTTTCTGTTACATAAAATTTCACAGAATTTTATTCATGTCGCTTAAATTTTACATTGGACTTGATTAAATTTTGTAATATTCAATTAGAATCAAATTTAATCATATAATTTTGATGCTGCTACTGAAGCGAACAAAATTGATTCATCAATTACTTGCTCAAGCCTACTCAGCTGATAAAAACCGCTGGATACTGTACTTGGAAAACAACTGGTTTCGTAGCAGACGTAAAGAAAGATGTTAACAAGGTAGTATCTAACATAATTCAATTAAATTTGGTTTGCAGACGGTTCTTTCACAATATAAAGTTAGATCAAAAATTATTTTCATCTAGTATGGTTATGGAATAGTTCCTAATTAATAAATGCAACTATGTTTATACTTGAATGTCAAATGTGACATTTGATTTGTAAGTGACTTATAGTTGCGTTCATAAATTAGAAAATTAGAAAATAAGAAAGCAATAGATTCTGCTGGTTTTATCGATTATTAGAGAGCTCAAACAATTCAAATAAAAAAAGTAGGACACCCAGTTTTACTTTAATATTTAGAAATTTGATATGGCAAATACACACAATTTACTTATTCCTTATTGTTTAAAATGTTTAAACTGGATTGCAAAGTTGTAACAAAAAAAAAACCAAGGTAAAACTGCTAAGTGTAACCTGCGGTTTTTCCCATGGTGGGAAAAACTTAGAAACCTAATTATGATCGCTTTGGAAAGAACAAGCCAACCAAGTAACAATTCAACTACGATCATACCTCCAAACCGAGTCCTCTTCCCGAAACGTGGACCTGATGTAGGCGCACTCCTTGTTGACAACGCTCCGTTCCTCGGCAGCTGTCCTAGCTGCTCGTATTTGCCTTATGAGGTCACGCAGCCGCATGGGCGTGGGCATCCGCACTGAAAGCGAGAGGCCTGTTAACAACTCATACGGGCGATCTGAAAAGCGCTCTCACCTCTTTCGACTGCCTCGTTGATGGCCTGCTTGATCGTGGCCATGTTGAACGCAGGGTTGAATCTAAAACAAAGCTAAGTAAGGCAGGGCCTAGCAAGGGGGCTGCAGTTACCCATGTTCTGAAGCGTTCATTCTGACAACAAGCGAACAACACACAGCAACAAAACACAGCCGCTGGGATGCTAGGGCTACGGATGTTGGCGGAAGCTATGCGGGAACCACACGTCGTAGCTGGTTACGTTCAGTGTTTAGCGCTAATTAGTAATGTCACCTGTCCAAATGCACCAACACTGTTGACAGGTGTCACATTGTTAACTTCGGTCGTGGCGAACGCAAATGACGCGGGGGCGCAAGCTCTAACTTACCAAACGCTGGTCAAACTAAAATATTAGCGACAACATAAAAGTGTTCGTAAAATAAGGAGTATTTACAACGTTTCAGACCATCCCACTGGTCTGCTTTGACATGAAGAATTTGCAATATGGCCGGCTTGTGACGTCACACCAAGGTCTGTAAATCAACGTTGCTTTGAATAACAGGTCATCGCAATCAAAATGAGGTGACTGGATCCTGTAGTTACGTTGTGTCGGTGGCGACAATGGTGCAACAATATCATTTTGTCTTTTTTAATTATGCACTAATTTCGGATATTGCGCAAGCGCAAATAGCAAACTCGCAAAAATTCAAATCGACGGTTGTGAAATTAAGGTTCGTTTGCACCGCTTGAACTTATGGCTTAGATTTAAATGGTTTGCAGTTACTTCACATGACACTTTCAAACGACTTGTAAACTATAATCCATTCACAATGTTTCATCCTCTCCTCTCAGTAGGTCGTTATATGTTTTTATTCAGTTGTATGCATGAATTGTGATAGATGTCACACTGTAGTAAGAAAGAATTATGACATGTTTTACAACTGCTTTAAGGACATTGTTGCAATTTTAATGTCAAAATACTGAAAATATCACGGAAGCAGACAAAAATTTAACTGGCAACAGTGTGAGCCTTCAAAAATCATAACCACAAATTAAAAACAACATAACCCAATTTTGTAACGTCTAGTTGCATGCGTCCCAACAAAAATGTCACCCTAACATAGCCTGCTGGGAGGAGGAAACGTGAATAGGTTACACAACATTTAGCTCTTAAAATTACAAAATCTTAATTGATCGTCATTTAATTTTCGTTAAAATATAACGTGAGCAAATGAAAACGAAATCAAGCTTGGCGTTGAATAAATTAAGTCATGTGCTGTATTACTTCTGATGTTTTTAATTTAAATATGACAGTTATTAAGTTATTATAATAGTAGAAGTTTCAAGTTGTTTAAATTATCAAATTTGTAATTAGTAAACATGTTTAATCAAGAACAAAATTTTTTATAAACGAAATGATATAACAGAATTAACATTGTTTAAGGTTTTTATGTTAATTTTCAAATACAATTTTAACATGACAGTTGGTGACAGTAACACATATCAAGGCCTGCTCAGAATCATTTTCTTTTATCTAATGGTACTTGGATAATGAATTTTTGAAATTCCAAGTGGGCCGAAAAATTTGCAAATACCTACCATGAAAAGACGAGCATTTTACTCTTCACAATTTATTAGACCATGCTAGATTGGATTTAGAATACACAGGGGACTACACAAAACTTTATAAACTGTTCAAATCGATGAGGTACAAATAAAAAAATTATTCCAAAAAAGTCAGAAAGGTTTGGGAGAAAGTCTCGAGTAAATGTGATGCTGATAAGCGGAGAAACTGCATTAAGCACTGCGAATCTCTTATCAGGAGTAATTGTGTGAAGTATATAAAAGAACAATGATGGTTGACGTTTCTCCTGTGGTAATTTCGTTATCAGTCGTGCGATTCTAAGATTCGGATTTGGAATTATCAAACTGACCCCTTCAGCTTTAATAAACAGACCTAACAGAATATCCGACAGCAGAAGCACAACACAATGTTGAAAAATGTAATTCTCAGCTTGTCGATGGTTTTGCATTAATTTATTTATTAAGTTTTTTCTAGCATAATATTGATGTTTTCTAAGCATTTGCCACAACGGCGTTTTTGTTATTTTGAAATATAAATATGCTTATCTACTTTGATGTCACAATATTGTTATTATAACACCGAAAACAGTGCTACAATGGAGTCCATTATAACACTGTTTTTGGTAACTATTTGTTTTATAAGATGGGTGACATTTGCTTTCAAATGCTCATAACACGACAAACGTCAGATGTCGAATACATAACCACAATCTATGAATTGAATTTATTAAATTTATTCTAATCGAATATAACTTAAACTGAAGGTACTTTTTAACGAATTAATTAATCACAGTTATTGTTCCAGGTAAGGCATTATTCAAACAGCATACAAGCCTAAAAGCTTGCACCAAATTTAAACTAATTCAAATGACAGAGCAGCGAAATCGATACCTTGTCCAATAGATGGCGACTGTCAAATGTCACTTGACAATGTCGCCAACATTACGCTCAAAAATTCCTTGATTGCAATGCAATATTTGTGGTATCCGAAATTTAGAATTTCTATAAAATCAGCAACTCAAAGTAGATAAAATAGTGTAACGACCTTGCGATCAGGCCGATGCAGACTTATGAGTCACAGCCGCCAAGAGACGACCTTAGGGCCAGCTGCGGACGGATGAGTCATTTTCCAGATGATGCGAGAGCGGCCTTGGTGACTAATACGAGATGCGTCATGCGTTTGTAGGGCACTTCGAGTAAAGATCGCGGCGTTTCTGGAACCTTACCAGCGAATATAAAAACACGACCGTCTGAATCGAGTTCAGTTCTCATCAAACGCGAAGCGCGTAATATAAATGAACCCGTGTGTATATAACTCTAGTGAAATAAATAAATAAATATAACCATATAAATCATTACTGTTAAGTCGTAAATAAATAAATAAAGTATATCTGTTGTTAGAATTAGTTCCTGTATTTATAAATAATTTGTGTTCTGCCTTGATAATTCTTGTGTTTGTAAATAATCGTTGTATCGTCGTATAATTTTTTAAATAGCCCGAACTAAAAACATAACAATATTATATTATACTGGTTTAATAAGAGGCATTGTAACACTTATTCCATTGGAGCACTCCTCGCTGCGCTCGTCGTGCCCCAAACTCACGCGTACTATAATGGGCCCTCTTATGAAACTCGTATAATAATATTTATACTATAACACTAGATACGATTGAGTTTGACATAATATATGTAACTGGCACTTAAGTAGTTCTAATTACAATACTATAAAAAATAAAAATAATATGACACGAATTTCAACAAAATAATGTTGATACTTCCACAAGCCTGTTTCATAACCTACAATCATTTAATGCTATGATTCCTGTATTTCAAAGTGAAACTAAATTTCTAACTAGATTTCAGAAATGACAACCAAGCACAAGAAATTATCATATATTCTTAAAGCTAGTGTCACGCCTAATTCCAAAACGACTATAGATATGGTTAGCAACAATAAAGAAATAAATAATGAAGGCAAACGTGATATTCAAATTAAAGAAAATAGAAATGGCCAAGTTCCATTAATACTCGATGGCAAGTTTTCTACTATCGTAATCCAGCAAGAAGAAAATTATTCAATTAATATTAGCTTCGAATGCACTGTGCAAAACTGATCTTTTTTGCACCTCGAAACAAATGGGAATTTTAACACTGGCCTTTACTGCCAGAAAACCAATTTACAGCTTATGCTACTTTTCACGTTAAATAAATCAATAAAAATCCCGTTTGTACTGTTCAATTATTTAGTACAAGTTGTATTTTTTTAGAAAGCACCCAAACTTAATTGAATATTTTTTTCTGTATGCAACCATTTTCAAGGGCAATACCACAAAAGGTGAAAAAAAATTGAGATTTTTTTCGTTCGCATGCAAATTATTGCGTTTAAATTTCTCGAAACCAAAACTGCGTTAAAAATTCCGCCAGACCGCCGGTCGACGGGAATTTCAGCAGTTTCTGTTGAGAGAAATTTGCAATAATTTGTATGTTGAAGAAAAAAATTTTCTTAAAAAAATTGCCTTGAGTGGTATTTGGAAAGATTATTCAACAATATGGGTAGATGACTTTTACCGTGTTCGCAGCACACATTTATAACGTTTTCCGCTATTAAAACACTGCGACATTATAGGTGTTTTCAAATGCAGTCAAATTTTATTGGCCGTTTTTGACAAATTGCAAGATTTTCATTGGTTCGTTCATTACGTATAGTGTTGAATAATCAAGGGTAATACCACAAGCAGTGGATATATTTTTGACAAATATTTTGTCGTTTCCAAGTAAATTATTGCGTTTAAATTTCACGATACAAAATTACATTAAAAATGTCACGAGCCGAAGGCAAGCGACATTTAAATGTGATTTTGTTGAGTGAAATTTGCAATAATTTCTATGGAAATGGCAAAATATTAAAAAAATTTATTCACTTCGAGTGGTATTTGGGACGACTATTTAACAATATTAATACCATATGATTATATGCTCTTTGGTTTTACGTAACCTTGCGATATCACTAAAGACAGAACATCGTTGCTAAGCAATATTTCGCCATAAGGCTACTTAGTTTTTGAGTAGGTACATTGTTTTGTGAATATTTTGCATGGTGCCCAATTTTCAGTGATATAGGTACTGTCCCTATTGGTTGAAAGAAGCAAATCTCTGCAATATGATTGGCTTCTATATTATAGCGTTGAATAGTCTGTCATATTTTAAGTTTTGTTTTTTATTAAAAACAAACTTGAAGTTTGAAGTATTTTATAACCATGACCATGCGTGACAATATTAAGGTTCGCTTACTGTTAGAAGCAGCGGCTGTAAATGTTATTTTGGCAAAATCGGTTTTAAAAAACACAATGGGAAAAAAGAAATGGAACTCGAGCTTGACTTTAAAGAAGATAGGTAATCACAAATACCAGGGGGCTTCGACTGGATTTCTTTATGGGCTGCATTTCTTACGTGTTTATATATTTGTAAGCGGCGCTTTTACCATCGGCGTCGTACAAACACGGTCTATTTTTATGAGATTTTATTAAGCACGACACTTGCTCGTGACTCCAAGAGATCTTATATTCAGTTTTAAATATAAAAGGAAAATATCGGTTACTCTAAAACACAATAAAAACAAATAATTTGAGGTTAGGTAATTTGCCCATCAAACTGAACGACGAACATAAAAAACACTGGCCAACATACTATCCATTCACAAAACTCGTGAACTGTCAAAACGCTGTCAAGATGGTACCTTGTTTAAATTTTGTTTTGGAACTTCTGCTTACTGATTTTGGCAGCACTGAAATGTTGGAAATTTAAAAACTTGGCTTATGTCACACTTTCTTGTAAAAACATAACCTCCCAAATTCTTTAATTTTTGTGCATACACTTCAATTGCTATGAAACAGAAACGAAAGAGGGTTTTACTATTAGAAAGGGAAAAAAGGCGATAGTTGGTTATTGCAAGCAAAAACTAGAAGAAAATAGTTGTGAGTGTTGACACATGTAACATAACCTTAACTTTAAATATTACTAAAAATCACTAGATCCGAAGTACATTCCTAAAAAAAACTGTAATTTCCAGGTACACTCAGCAAATATTTAAAAAAATTGACATTGACAGTTCATGAGTTTTGTAAATGGATAATAATAATGACACATTTAACCCTAAAAAAAGACAAAATCACGAATGCAAAATTTGTCTTTTCAACTAACTCGATTTTGTACGGTTTCTGTAGAATTTGTAATTTTTGACAAATGCTTAAAAATTAAAAATCAAATGTTTGGCTAATTATAAGATCACTGTAAAAGGAAGTTGTGTACGTGTATCACACCTGATTTTTAGTTCCCAAATAAATGATTTTAAACTTATACTAAATAATTGAACATTACAAACAGGCTTAAAACAATAAATATTTTATTAATATTTAATTAATTTGAAGGGGATTATTTATAATAAGATATTGCCTTGGTTACACATTGTAAACAACCTACATGAAAGTTTATCGGTTTTATCGCTGTAAAACCACGTTGGGTAGTTTAATGGCGCATTATGATTGGCTGTAATATGTATAAATAAAGTAGGTAATCAATGCACTAGGTACTTTCATTCATTAATTTAGATAAGCTTCAACTGTGCGATATTGCTTTATTTTCAGTGTTAACCACGGTTTGGTGTCAAGTGAAACTTACTTGGTGTCACATAATCTCACTAGTTTTATAATTATCCATCTCATACCATAGTAAAATTATCTCTTAATTTTGTCGCAACCTGTATGTCAGTTGCACTACCACGTAACCTTAAATCATATACGTCAGTGGCATTAAGTGTATGCGGGAGAAATTAGAATTTAACATAATATTATGACATATAAACAAGCTGAAAATCTAATTAACTGCGTGAAAGAGATACATTTTTTACAAATTAAAATCTTGCAGTAGTTTATATCAACTGTCAAATTCAAATTTACCGCCACATCCGCCATTTTTAATACCCCTGTTCACAGCAATTGTTGATTTACGAATCTTGACGTCACACCTGTAGACGTTTCAAAAAGTGTACTATTAGGCCTCTTTTACATAAACTGCAGCCCCGCGGCTGTAGGTGGACGCATTTCGTGTAGTATATGCAAAAATAGGGACGTGTGAATGCGAAGCAACAAAGCGGATTTCACTACCAAATTTACATACGGCTAGATAAGTTATTGTGCCCCATTTACCTTCTGTTCAGTTCCGGGGGTAAAATGCTCCAGTCCGATTCGTAGTACGGGTACATTCTCAATAGCGCCGCATCCACAGCACAAAACCTGAGGCCGCTACACCTTTTATTGTGTTGAAATGGGGACAGCTATAAATGCGAGCAAATGGAGATAAGAAGGCAATTCAAACACATTATCATTTTATCACATGTACTTTATTTTATCTCTGCACAGGTAGAACTTTCTGAGGCAGCTTATCACAATTCCAGTGTCGCACTGGCCGTCGATCCCGTAGACAAAAATTGCTCAAAAAACGTTTTGAAAAATTGGTCTTTACGAGTCACTTTCCAATTGTCTCCAAATCGCCAATCCGACACTGCTCACTTACATTGCAACATCAGCCGCATTAAAATTTATATTTACTTACACATTACAAAGTTTAAAATACAGCTTATTTATACATTTAATTATCGTCGTTGTTTCGTGGGGGTCTAATGTATGTATTTCTTTTTATACAATCGACCAGCCATCGGATACCTTCATCTATGCCGTCTCTGCAAGATAATATGGTCAATATATGATCATAGCAGCATCTCGATGGAAGTTTTTACCCAGTTAATGCAGATATCGGCATTACCATGCAATCCCTTTTCCCTATAAGATGGGCGTTTTTGTTGAATATAGGCTTCACGTCCCTCACGCCCATACAATCTGGAATGTCTTGTTTATTTGCCAATACTAATAGTGGGATGCCCTGCAGGCTTTCACTTGCTATCATCTTATCTAAAACAAACAATAAGCTATAAAGGCATCAGCCGGACCTGCTTATCAGCCTCCTTTAGTACACAAGTGTTTCCCAAAATGCAATTGCGTAAAAAATGCTTGTACATTTCGAAATCCATATAAACATATTTTTTTCTACTTTAAATTTAGGTCTTAGAAAAGCGAAATTTCATTGTGACTGGTAATGATTGACACTCTGACAGCCTTTAAACATTACTTGTGTCGGGAGGGTGAGAGAGTGAAGTTCAGATTTCACAAGACTCCTTCGTTCTGGAAGAAAGTTCGGCAAAGCCGTTAGGACAAAAACAATAGAACAAGACACAATTAAGCAAGTAAATAACGTAAGCAATATCGAATCAAATTAAAATGGTAAAAGTCAAAATACATATACAGGGTGTCTCAACAACTATCAGGCATAGCCAAATTAACAGTTAAAAATTATTGGGTGATCAACTATTGCTGTGTATGCATCGAAGTACGAGATTGGTCAGAAATGATGTCTGATTAATTTCAAATTGTTTTCCTTTCTGACCAATCGCCTACATCAATGTATATGGAGCAATTAAATAATTTCCCAGTGTCTGATACTTTGTAAGATACTGTATTTAAAGACACAATTGAGCCTTAGCAGTGAGGAGCACTCCCAAAATGCTCTCAGAAAGATTGCTGACTATTTTTCCTGCACGAGGCTTTAAGCATACGCCGTTGAAAGGGCGTCCATTTCTCCTGTATAAACTAAAATCAATAATAATCACATTTCAATGTAAACTTATTGTAAAAATATAATTTATTGTTTTTGGGGTACAATATTTTGTGTAACATCTTAAGTGACGTCAGTCTGACGGACCGTCACAGCAGTAAATTCTACCTTAAAACTATTTTTGTCCTTGGATGAATTTTCACGTAATTTTTATAAAAAGGTTGCGGCCTCCACAGATGTTCTCAGTAACCCACCAGATCAATGCAACACTGTTTGTTAGCTTGGTTAAGAAAATGTTTGAGAAGATTTGATTTGAAATCTAGGTTTTCAAGATTACAAATTAATGATACTAGAAACTGAAAAATAATTTAAAATTACCTAAGTACAAGCTTATTTGGTTTTCTTTAAATGTTATTCTACAGACAACTGGCTACAATAAACATTTAGATTATTTGGCATGCTCTTTCCTCTATTATTGTGCTAAGTTGAGATTTTACTATACCCATTCCGTCGCAGCTCTCCTTGTTTTATAACATGTAAAGGCTGTTTTCTACAGTATATCCGGTATGAATCATAACCACAATTTTTGTTTATTGTATTTTTCATTTAATTTGAAAAAATACCGTGAGATCATTTAAAAACGGTACAGAGAGTGCCATGGAATTTCTGTTTTAGATTCGAACTTTGGTTAACAGCCATCTGTCAATTTATTAACTTAACCTCAAACAAGACATAAGCTTTATTAAACATACAAAATTACAGTAAATGTTCAAAGACAGAAATTCCAACGCACTCTCTTTGAACATTTACTGTAATTTTTGACGTTTTATAAAGCTTACGTCGTGTTTGAGGTTAAGTTAATAAATAAAACTAATGGCTGTTAATCAAAGTACGAATCTAAAACAGAAATTCCATGACACTCTCTGTCCCATTTTTAAATGACCTCACGGTATTATTAGCTAATACAGCGTGAGTACTAAAAAGTGGGGAAGGAGCGGGAGCTTTTTAATTAAATCCTAGTAATGTTTTGCTTGACTAGGATTTAATTAAAAAGCTCCCGCTCTTTCCCCACCTTTTAGTACTCACGCTGTATTAAGGTAGTCAAATTGGATGATTCCTTATAATACCTATATATACTTTAAAATTTATGGTTTTGGTAGCAGTGTATCTTGTATAATTTAGTACCTTTGATTTGATGTATTATAACTTCTAACATTATAAATTGCATTTTTATAACGCAAAGATTTTATAAAAAACTAGTGAATCACCTGAGCTACGCTTCGGTGGGAAAGGGTGTTACATGTCACAATCAAAAACACATACAACCTTACCAGTTATACATACAAAAATGTTGATAGATGGACAATGAAATTACACGATTTAATTGTTCTTTTAAATTTGACTCAGAAATTGGCGCTGAAGAGTTCATTGTAAACTTACCAAATCAGCTGTTGAAAATAAAAACAGGCCTACGATCTAAGTCTAAAAATTTGCAAAATTTTAAGCTTATCATACAATTTAATTGGTCCAGTATCTTTGGAGGAGATAGAGAACAAACATACATACAAAGAAAGAGACCACCGACTTTATGGTATAGATAGTATACACCCTAAAAGTAGTGATCATCACATTAAAATTGTTAAAGGTATAATTTTGGCTAAAGGTAGCGAGATTTACAAGTTTTTTTTATATTTTAAAACTTATCGTTTTGGCAGCACTACATGTGGTATGAATTACAACCGCACATTTAACGTATTATGACTTTAAAACGTGCAGTAATGTTTTAATATTGCATTTTTACAATCAATATTTGGTACAAAAAGCACTTCAAAATAAAAATAAGTAAAACATTAGTGATATTTGCGCAAATAATTGTGGAAAAATAATCACTATAATGAAAGATCTTAAAATATACAGGTGCCTTTCTCTTTAAAATTTATCGCTTTAACAACACTGCAAGTGGTATGAATTATAACCTCACTCATAATGAATTATGAGTTTAAACACTGCATCTTTATAACACACACACAGCTCTAGGGTCCTTGTAGAACCTTGGCTTCTTCTACCACAGCCTTAATTTAAAAAAACTCAAAAAGGGAATAAGTAGAAAATTAATATTTGCACACATTTTTTTGAAAAAATAATCATGGTGAAAGATAGTAAACTTTATACTATACTAAATTTCAAAGAAGGATGCAGTAGGTGGCGCTCTAAACTCAAACTCAGTTTTACACTAGGAAAATATAATTTTGTGTAATTGCTCGTATTTTACAATAACTTCATCCTATACAATTCAAATAAACGTCGTAGGCCAGCTTCTTTTATCAACTATTGATTAGTTTTCCCTTTATATTTTTAGGATTCATACTGAATGTCAAATTGACAATTTAGAAAAAATATTTAATTTTCAGATGGTTGTAACTTTGTTTTGACCAATCACGGATGTAGTTACGATTACTACTTAGTTCCAAGTACCGCATGCTTCTTTGAAATTTAGTGTAAATAAATATTTTTTTATTGTATAACTGATTACGGTCCGTCAAACCGACAATTCAGATGTTATACAAAACATTGTACCCCAAAAAGAATAAATTATATTTTTGCAATGAGTTTACATTGAAATGTGACTGTTATTGATTGTAATTTATACAGGGCAGATGGACATCCCGTGAACCGCTCTCTTGTAACTTTTCAGCCGCGTTTGCTTAAAGCCTCACACTGGCAAAACAGTCAACAATGTTTCTGTAAAAGCATTTCGGAAGTGCTCCTCACTGCTAAAGTAAAATTACGTGTTTGAATACAGTGTTTTGCAGAGTTTGAGTTTAGAGTGCCACCTACTGCATTCTTATGTGAGATTTAGTATAGGTTTCTTTCTATTAAAATTTGTTTTGAATTGAATTATAGCTTGTTAACATAGTACCATGTAGTATTTGTAGATGAACACCCATCATTCTCTGGCTTAATGTGCCTTGCACCTTGTGAATTCAAGCAAGAAACCACGCGATGGCCATGCTCCTTGGTGGCTCGTGTTGTTTGAGTATCTTGAGAACGAGAATGCTTAGGCTGATTTGTCCTTGTTGCTGTTTATGCACCCATATTCCAGTCCAAAGTCCAGGTAGACAGCGCCTGTAAATCGTGCTGGGAGGACATATGGACCTACTAGACAGTCATGCACAATTTCATCCCAAACATTAGTCTTAAACCGATGCTGGTGTCTGGCCTGAATTGTACCATGAGTATTTCCATCTGCCCACAAATGGTGGTTGTGAAAGTTTGTTATTACCTCTCTTTCAAATGTTGCTTCATCCGTACACAAGACGGAAGATACAAACAACGGATTTTCAATTTGTGCAAGAAACCACTGGCAAAAGTTCTTCCATGGTGGGCAATTGGTGGGTAAGACCTTGCGCATGTTAAAGATGGTATGGATACAGTAACTGCTCGTGAAGTACCCTCCATATGGTAGAATGAGATGTGCAAATGCTCGGGCCACTTGTCGGGTGCTGATACCCGGATCTTACAGCCTGTAAAATTTGTTCTTCCTGTGCAGGCGTACAAGCGACTCTTGATCTTCCTTGAAATAAATATTACAGTGGAGGAGAAAACGGAATATGAGAGAATACCAATCTACAAATTAAAAGATACAGAAAGTGCAGAAAAGTACAAGGAAAATACAGATGACGAACTAGAAAAATTTGAAATAAAAAGATTGGAAGGAACAGTAGAAGAAATATGGAAAACATTCAAAGATACGCTGATAAAAAATGCTAAAAAGATATGTGGAATAAAGAAAGTGAAACAAAACACTAAGAGAACAAGATGGTGGAACGAAGAAGTAAAAAAAGCAATCAGAGAGAAGAAGGAAGCGTGGAAGAAATATATAACAACTAAAAACCAAGAGGACAGAGAAGATTACATAGGGAAAAGAAACAAGGCCAAAAGAGAAATAAGAAAAGCAAAAATTCAATGCTGGAAAGACTTTGGAAGGGAAATGGAGGAAGTGTATACAAAAAATAATAAGCACTTTTGGGGTATAGTAAAAAAGTTAAGAGGAAATAAAGAAAGAGAAGTAAGAGGAATAAGGAACAAAAAAAACGAATTAAAAACGGAAATATCTGAAATTCTACAAGTATGGAAGGAATACTACGAAGAAAAATTTGAAGAGGACCGAAATCAACAAGAAGAGCAAGACGAATACGACGAAATAGGTGAAGAACCACAGGAAAACGAATTAGAAATGTCAGAGGTGGATGAGGCAATTGCTTCACTTAAACTGGGCAAGGCAGGTGGACCAGATGGTATCGAGGCAGAAATGATAAAATTCATGGGGCCGAAAGGAAAGATATGGTTACATGAAATATTCAGAAAAGCATGGGAAGGAGAGCAAATTCCAAAGGACTGGGAAAATAATACAATCATACCTATCTATAAAAAAGGAGAAACTGGGAATTGTGATAATTATAGAGCAATCTGCCTATCTTCTACAGTTTTCAAAATGTACACGAAGATTCTACAAAAGAAACTTACACACTGCATAGGACACAAACTGGCCGAGGAACAAGCAGCATACAGACAAGGTAAACAAACAATTGACAACATACATATAATAAGAAAGAACAATAGAAAGAGGAAATGAAATGTTCGTCACATTTATAGACCTGAAAGCCGCCTTCGATAATATAAAAAGAAGTAACATATGGAAGTACCTTATAGAATTACAGACACCCAGAAAACTCTTAAGAAACATTAAGAACATCTACCAGACAGTCAAAGGAAGAGTACAGATGAATGGACAAGTATCCGACATGTTTCATATGACAAAAGGATTAAAACAAGGAGATAGTCTTAGCCCACTCCTATTCATAACTGTAATGGACAAAATTTTATTAAATACAAGAGAGAAATCAAAACATCTACAATCACAACTAGGACATCACCAACTAAGGTCAATCAAAGTAGATAGTTTAATCTACGCAGATGACATAATACTAATAGCAGATACTCACAATAAAATGAAGGGACTGGTTAAAATTTGGAACGAGGAAATGGAGAAAATGGGAAGGGAGGTGAATACTAACAAAACAAAAATGATGATTATAAATAACAAAAACACTGAGATAATAAAAACTATAGAAATAAATGGGATAACAATAGAAGTAGTTACAGCAATGGAATATCTCGGCTCAGTAATAACAGATGATGGAAGAATAGAAGTCGACATTGCACAAAGAATAAAGAAAACAAGGAACGTATATTATGCTATAAACAAAGCAATATTACAGAAACAAGAAGTAGACAAGCAAGTGAAACTGAAAGTATACAATAGTATAGCGAGACCAACACTAACTTACGGCAGCGAGACATGGACCATAAACAAAAAGCACGAAAGCAAGATCAATGCAGCAGAAATGCAGTTCCTGAGAAGAATTGAGGGAGTTACAAAATGGGACAGAGAGACAAATGAAAGAATAAGACAAACTTTAAGACAAGAAAGAATAATGGACTTCATAGAAAGGAAACAACTAAGATGGTATGGTCATATAATAAGAAAAGAAGAAAAATCGCTACTAAAAAAGATCATAGAAGCACCAGGAGAAAGAAAAAGGAAGAAGGGCAGACCCAGAAAGCGCTGGACACAAAGAATCGAAGAAATTGGTATAAAGAGAGGCAAAACAGTGGCAAAGATGAAAAAAATGGCAAGGAGCAGGAAGGACTGGACCTCATATCCGACACCCAGATAGGGTACAAGGATAAACAGAAGAAAGAAGAAGAAGATCTTCCTCGATCTAACGTTTGTGGTAAAAGGGATCTTGTGTCGGCAAGATGATGATAAACAGCTGCAAACGTTGGATAACTCGGTTGCCTTCAATCGGGAAATGCCATGCGATACAACCGTGTAACCTCACATCCATTACCATTCCCGCGACCGTACATAAAAATGATATTTTGCCACAGTGAAACTGAACACTGTTCAGTTAACATACAATACTATGTACAATACAGTTTATACAAGAGAAACGTTGAAGACAGACTAACCACAAATGTACACAAATGACAAATGTAATCATGTCTCCATGTTGAACCGTTCAACACGTCTGGGACTGTTTAAAAGGGCGTGACAGTCCATGATGTTTTGCTAAAAATTTAATTTAATTTAATTTAATTTAATTCGCACTCAACCAACAGCCGTTAGGCCAATTATAGGCGTCGCTGTGCAGTTATGAGGACTTCCAACCCCACTAACGACTGTCATGATGTTGTATGACCGCCGGGACCAACTTTTTTCCGTGATAGCCGTACCACGAAGCGCCGAGAGATGCAGCCGTGGAACTCCCAGCCAAGTTCTGACCAGAGACAGCGTTGCTTAACTCTGCTGATCGAACGTGGACGCTTGTTCAAGCTACACCACTCAGGATAATAAGCTGATAATGTATCATCATGTTCTTTCATTAATAACATTAAAACAAAGCTTTTTTTTAAAACTTATATGGCCTTAGTGTCTTGTTTTGCTGCGAGAAACCCATTCCTAAAGTTTCTAAAATTATTTTTTATTCACTCTGTATAGTGTATTATCTTGTTTACTGTTTGTAAATTCACGCAACTGCCATTACCTTTACATATCAAGCGTACACTTAACCTTAATTTTTGTGTTTTAATTGTGAAACAGGAGATTTGTAATAATATTTATACTATACTATGTTTAACGACAGCTTCAGGAAAGTCTCTACCCACAAATAAGCGCTAAATTTGAATGGAATATTGCTATTGCTACCGGTTGTAAGCAGCTCGAGTGATCGAGATGTGTAAAGTTGACGTTCACCATCACGTGTTGATTGTTGCTTGTGTTTATAACTCAGTTTATATTTTGTCGTTTTCATTCAAAATGCAAAACCGTGTGTATTGCTTCCGTGGCAATACCCAAAGATGCTTGAATCTCACGGTATGTCACATGCCGATCTCGCTCAATCATTCAAGCACAGCATCAACATTAATGGCAACAACAAATGTTGATGGATGACCTTCACAAAATTCGTCACTGAGAGTGGTGCGTCCACGCTGAAATTCAGCAAACCAATTGTAAACATTACTCTTGGATGGTGCTTCATCCCTACAAGCCAAATGAAGTTGATCGATGCATTGTTTCGGTGTTAGCCCACATTTGAAGTCGTTAAAAAACACGGCATTTTCATTTTTACACAAAATTGATTTTTATAAAATGCTGTGTAAATAAAATAAGAATAAACAACGTAACCTCTGTGGAATTTAATACTACTCTGGGAGTCAGATAAGGAGGAGTGCTAAGTCCCCTACTGTTTATTATACTGATGGACGATACATACAAAGCATGCAGACAGGAATTAAAACCTGCTAGAATAGGTATCCACAAACTAGAGCAAGTGAGCGGATGGCCCTGCGAGCAAATGATCGCCTCTCAGGCGGCGGGCCAGGGTTCGAATCCTGGCAGACTCTAGTAGGATTTAAAATAGCGTACGCTCCCCGGCTACCACGCTAACAACAATAATTAGTCATAATGAAAACATCATTTTCAATAAATAGTCGAAAAATTTTTGAAAATAGAAAAATGTTTTGCGCTTCACTTTGCGCTGCTCTAGAATACATTTGACTTAGAGAAAATGTTTCAAACAAAAGTTGTTGTCAATGACGTCCTTAATAAGAATGATAATACGAACGGTTATACGATTAAAGCTTAACGTGATATTCCCAAAAAAGTAATTTTGCTTGCCATTTTTCCAAGATGGTGTCGCGAGCAACGCCTCTGCAAAATGTAAATTTTCATTAGGGCACAAATTTTTAACACAAATAAAACTTCGGAATTTAATGTTTTTAAAACACGCGTTTTTCAATTTTTAATGACTGGCTAATAGGACTTTAACAAATTCTGTTTTATTTTTAGCATTGTCCTAGCTCTTCTATTCAGCTGTACTCAGTACTCTGTACTTGTATAGGTATTCAAGTACTTACCCTTGTGTACTTGTATTCGGTACTCGATTACATTTTAGGTAAAGTATTTGTACTCGGTACTAGAGTACTTTTTGTGTGTACTCGGAACAGCTCTGGCGTATAGGAAGTCTAAACCAAGTAACTAAACTACTGTAGACACAGCCAGTAAAGAGAAATTCCACGCAGCTTGCTTCGGTACATAATCGTACTTATTCGCTTTCGACGGTGTTGGTGATTCGCTGTGTGAAGGTCTTGTATATTCAGGTACAAAAATGTTAACCAATATCTCTCACTTTCTTTTGTAACGCGTCCACGAACACATCGCATACTGTTCCACGAAGTTAACTGCATCAAAAAGTACCAACATTTTTAGTAAAAATTACACAGGATTTTTAAATAATTTTATTCGGTTTAATAGAAAAAATAAATATCGTTAGTACTTAAAAGCTGGTGCGGTCGCATTAATGTAATTTGCAACCAAGACCATCTTGCCAAGAAGTGAACATTGCCCATTTTCACTTCCCAACTTTGACATAGTGGAATGTAGTTTAACAATGAAAAAACCGAAAAAACATCTAAATTGAGCACCTTGTACACGCACAAAACAATGCAACAAAACTAAGTAGTGCAAAATAAACATTTTTATTTTTATATGCATTTCCTAAGTTATTTATTTTTCCTAATTATGATCTCGTTAACGAAATTACTACATTAAAATTCCAACGCCATAACGCTACAAAAGAAAATATGAAATAATTAAGAATGCAAGTAACTTTAATATCGATGGCACATGTTGAACAGGAGTGTACTCTCTCTGCGCGATGTACAACTTTTACTCTTTATTGGCTGCGTCTACAGTACAGTATTGTGTTTTTACTTGTGATAGCCCTCGGCAGGATCACATAGAAATAACTCTCAGACCAGTGTAAGATACACCCTGTACGCTTTTCTTCAGTCCATGTACAGCCACTCTCCGAACTCTTGTGTATGACCAAAGATTATTTACCTTACAGTGTATATTAATATGTATTTCTGTACATTTGCACTTAAACCAACTTTCACCATTACATCTAGTTCACACACAAAACAGGACGTGGATACCTACCAAACGTCTCCTTAGAATCAGGAATTCTCTCCCGGTCAGACGAATCAACAATATAAATAACAGCGTGGGACTCGGCATAGTACTGAAAGCAAGAACGATAACTTAATGCAGTAACGGCCAGGCCTACCCACTTTATCCCATAGTGACTGCAGCTCTGACTGTCCTCCGAGGTCCCAGAAGTTTAATCTGATCCCTCCGACGTCTATTTTGCCTATGTTCAACCCTACAGTTGTGGTGATTTTACTAGGGTGCATGCCTTTGTAGTTTTTTGTAAATTTAGTCTTGGCCGACTCGAGGTAGGTCTGTAAGTCGTTTTAAGTTGCTATGTAAATAGACAAATTGTAGCTGTCAACTCACCGTTTTGCCAGCATTGTCCAAACCTAAAATAAGTACACAAAACTCGTCCTTCTGTACCATGTACCTATAAAAACCATGTATTAGGGTATACATGGTTTAAATAAGTCGAAGCACTACAATAAATAATCAATTTTATCTGTGCAAAATAGCAAGCACTGGAAACAGATGCATGTTGTGATTGTGACAGCCGCGCATAAACAGCGGCACATTGGAAATGTGGGAATGGTGCCGGTTGAGTTGCCTACGTACCAGGCGCACCTGCCACTTTCCGTATTTTTAGCCGAAGGAACGACCAGGAATAACGGTAAAAAGGGAATTGACTCGGTTGACACTTTACAAAATTAGCTTGCATGCACATTCCTTTTATCAATTAAACTCTTCTTAAATCGATACGGTGACGTCACGGCGGGACTTAAAAGTTCAGCCGCTGCGACCACTTTGCCGCCGCTCACCTTTCGCGATCGCAGTGATAAGCGCAATTGTTGCGTGATATGTTGGTGATTGTGCACCGCAATTTTGCCGTGAGCTATGATGAACTAAAATGGCAGTTTCGAAAAAGTGCAAGGAGTTCTTGTGTCTGTGTTACAGTGCGCTCTTGTTCGTGAGTAACCGTTCAAAACTTTTGGTTATTTACCTACCTACCTGCGCTTGCAGCTATGATTTTTGCTTCGGCTTTGAATTAACACGAGGAACTCTTTTCAGGTCTCGGGTGCACTTTTAATAGGATTTAGTGCCTTTTTGGGGTACAAGTTAGTTTGCCATTTCACGTTCGTGCCCTCCGAGTGCATCGCGCCCTTTATTTTGCTGTTTCTCTTTGCCATCATTCACGTTTTGTTGACATGGCTCGGAATAAAGGGCCCAACCAAGGAGCACCTCTTTCACGTCGTCCTGGTAACGGGTTTATTTTGTATTAAGCTTAAAAAAACGTGACACCGATTTTTGCAGTTTGTACTCATCACAGTCGTATTAATTGGGTGCGAGATTGCGGTAGGGATTTGGTCTATGGTTCTCTGGAGCAAGGTAGCTGACAAGTCCGCTCGTCTGATGAGCAACTCCTTTCAAGGTTTTGTTAAAGATAATTACGATAAATCCGATTGGGTTCGGCTGCAGACTGAGGTATGTAATTTATAAGCTATGTTACAAATGCAGTTGTACATGAAGGCAGCGTGGCCGAGCGGTCTAAGGCGCTGGTTTTAGGCACCAGTCCGAAAGGGCGTGGGTTCGAATCCCACCGCTGTCACTTTTTTTTGAAAAATATTTTTTAAATAGATTTTTCAATGTTCTGGAAATTGGTACAAAGAAATTATTTTTTTAATAAGCCATATTTTTAAATCCATCTAGTTGACAAAATTTCAAGCCCATAAAAAATATGAGTCTCCATTAAGAAAGTATTGATGACTAGAAAACTGGAAAAATATACTCCAAAATTCTAAAGTACAGCAAAAGCTTTCGTTTAAATTAAAATTTAAGCCTATGCTTTTTCTGTGGATGAATTATTATTGAGGATCTTAGCTAAATTTGTGACTTTTAATGTAAACACCATCGTCCTTGGGCGCCCCATTATCAAAGAAATGTATTTGTTTGTACATCATCCTTGCCAACTAAATATAAGAGGTGAAAGCGAGTAAAAGCAGCCTTTGTTTGCGTACTAGATAGCTCTAAAGCTGCCTAAATCAATATTATCCACAAATTCATGGTTGTTGCTGTTTCGCCCATTTATCTAATAACTTATCTTTAGTTACAAAAGCGTCGAACATGTTTTCATTAGTTTACGTTGTCAGTAGCAACGTGTTTAAAATGATTTCATTAATCACCTCGTCAGTAGCAACGTGTTTTAAAGTTTTTAACCACGCAAGATTACGACCATTTGATAGTAATCCTAATTTGCATTTAAATATTTTTTTCTACGACACTACTAAAAGTAGGACTTTTAGCGCTAGCTTTTTTCACTAAAAATGACGTTTTATAATTCAGCGTGTTAAAAGTTAAATCAGCTGTTTACTTTTAGCACATGTGCTAAAAGTAAACAGCTGGTGTTGGATTTAGAATTTCGAACTGGAAGTGAGGTTGTAAAGTTATTCTAGTTACTTCTTTTGTTAGAGGTAGTGTTTTTTTAAAATAATTACAGCATTATATAATGAATAAAGTAAAATGTGTACATTTATAATTACCTTTGATAACTAACTTTTACAGCTACTAGCTGCAGAAACAGTCACAACTGTCATAAATGTAAACCTTTGTTAAATCGACATTTATGGATTAATAACAGTAAATTTAAGGCCGTAGAAAAAATATAGTATGCAAACTCGTGCTAAAAGTGGTTTATGCACTCGACATGTTATGAAACTCAGCTTTCGGTTTCGTTTCATAATTTTCATGTCTCGTGTATAAACGTCCACTTTTAGCACTTGTTGCACAAATAACTATTTTATATTTACCGTGTTTTCTCGATTATATCGTAAATAAAATATTGTACGATAGGCATGCGTAAAGCATCTGTAGTCACTCGCGTTTTAACTCTGCCCCACTCGTGACTAAAGACTAGCTTTACGCACTGTATCGTAAATTACTATTATCTACGACATTGTGTAAAATTGACTTTTAGTTGGCAGTTTTAAGTCTGTAAAACGACTGTTTAATAATATGTTTTCAATAGTTTACGTCGTCAGTAGAAACGTGTTTAAAATCATTTCATTAGTCACGTCGTCAGTAGCAACATGTTTTAAAATTTTTAACCACGCAAAATTACGACCGGTTGTTAGTAATCCTAATTTACATTAAAAAAAATATATATTTACCGTGTCTTCTAGATTCTATCGTAGATAAAATATTATATGATATACATGTGTAAAGCATCTATAGTCACTCGCGGGACTTAAAACGCTCGCTCACTCACGTGTTAACTCAGCCCCACTCGGACTAAAGACTAGCTTTACGCTAAATTACTATTTTAATAAAATAGCATATTACATACCGAGGTGGAAAGTGTTTCATTACTGTCAAGAGATTAAGTAGTTTACCGAGACGCGTAGCGTCGAGGTTAGCTTTATCTCGAGACAGGAATGAAACTTTTCAGCGTGGTATGTATACAATTTTACTCACAATCGGTTTTTGTCATTATTTATTTAATTAGGTAAGTTTCAAATAATACGTATATTTATCGCAGTTTAATAAATCACTTTAATAAAGGAAACTGTGACGCTGTTGCTAGGTAACATGACAAGTTCATTGAAAGTGACGTTTAGCTAGCCGGGAAAATCTTTCTGGGCTAGCTGGGAATGTGTAAACAATGACTCACTTTTCTATTGTTTTAAAGGTTAGAAACTTACCTAGTATTATTAACCGATTGTGAGTAAACGTTTATCTAACACTAGTTATAAGGCTATTACTAGATCGATTTTAAACCTCTAGAGTGCATTGTTGGTAGCACTGTCAAGCTATTCTAAATTCGAGATTTGCAGGTTAAGTTTTGTGTCAGTCTGTGTCAAATAACAAACAAAACCTCGAATTTGACATAGATTGACAATACACTTCAGGACTGCCAAATGTATATCACAAATCACAGGCGACTCTAATTATAAATTTATTCGATCTCTCTGTATTTTCCAAATTGTCACTATGACTTTTCATGTCTGTCTACAAAATTTATGTTTATTAGATATTTAAACGCTGTTTTTGCATTGTTCTTTTCATAGGAAGAACGTCGAAACGGCTCCCTTTACTTCAGACAACTGACAGATTGTCTCATTTATGAACTGTAAAAATACAAAGTTTATGATTATTTTTATATAAAGTAGATACAATCTTGTATGACGCACGTTGCAAAGATGTTTTAGGCACTTGAAGCGATGTCAAACTCGACCTTCGGTCTCGTTTGACAAATTGTGTCACGTGCTTAAAACACTTCAATTTAGCAACTTGTATCATAAATAGCTATTACCTGCTCGATTTTGATTAAACTCCTCTTGTGTAAGTTGGTGTTGGTTTGTAGGAGTTTTAATTGCACAACAAATACTATTTAATAGGTACCATTAAAAATTTAATTTAAGTTTAAGGATAGTTGAAAACGTCCTTAAATCTCGTCAAAGGAACTTTTATATAGTTGTTAAATCGACTTTCTCTCTTTTTAACGCCTTTATATCTCGTAAAAACTAATTTTCATGTAGTTTAAATTAGGGTTGGCATGATTATCTCCAGTCCGAAAAAACCCAGTGGGCTTTAGACGAATTTTTTGTTCAAGAATTGACAAAAAAGTATTCTAAAGCTGCAAATGGTATAAATCTTCGGTGAATAACGATTTCAATCATTTTACTTTATTTTTCGAAGTAAATCATGATTGTTTTTCAAATGAGCGATTTTTGCGGAAATATCTGTTTTTGTGTCCTCTAATTCAGAAAAGGTTGTTTTGGAAGTGGCATGGATGGACCTAAAAATGTCGTTTCTAATATAAATTCAGAGAGCCCAGTGATTTTTGGTTAAAATGGGGCAACCGGAAGTGGCACATTACTCATTTTTTTTTTTCGTTTTGCGGGGAAATGTTGTGGTTTTTAATAAAAATTAAGTTTCATAGAACTGGATCATATAATATGCAATTATCTACAATTCTCGCTGGAGCAGTTGTTTTCTAGAAAGTATCGTTTTTGAAAAAATCGCAAAATTAGATTTTCACAAAAATAATAGGAATATTTTTTACAAATTGTTTTAATATTACGTAGTTAACTACCTATAACGTTTGTGAAAAGTAGAGGTTTTTAAAAAGTCACAAAATGAAATTGTTGCAAGCAGTAAAAGAAAGTTGTGTGATGACCACATCTGATTTTCTAAACTGGCAAATCACTGAATGAAGGAACTCGCTCGGAACCAATTGACAGTGGAAACCCCTTATATATAATAAACCTACTTTTAAGTATACATATAACCCCATTTACATGATTTACATGTTTAAAGAATGCGTATTTGCAGATTATTAAGTAAATTACAAAGTATATAGCTTTTACCTAAAAATAAAAAATTATATTCATTCATATTTTTACTAGGATACCTAAACGTAAAAAACACTGAATTTATCTAAAACTAGAAAAAACTCAAAAAACTGAAAACCCCCAAAAAAACCCAGTGGGCAGATAATTTCTGAAAATACCGGGGTTTTGCCAACCCTGCCCTGTAAATAAAGTTTACCTACTCGGTATTAGTTGAATTCCTATTATGCGCTTTGTTATCGGTTTATGGAAATTTCAATTTCCTTAAAATAGTTATTTAACAAACAAGTGTGGTAATGAGAGCGATCCAGACATATTAACACCTTCGCTAGCGCTCACGCGTTAATTGTGGAGATTATTAGTACTCGATGAACACACGAGTTAGTTGCAATATTTGTCCGTTAATCTTATCTTATTAAATTGGAAAAATCTAATTTTATTCCACCACAAAAACTTAACACTTAAAAGGTTTTGACATTGATCGTATTTTTGATTATGTTTACTAAAATCGTTTATTGATAAACAATTTTAGAAAATAAAAATCTGTCATTAATGGAGGTTATTACTAAACGATTTTCTATACATTAATGAATTTATAAATAAACTATCAACGGAAAATAGCATTTAATACCATTCAAAAATTTTAATTTAGTTCAGGGAAAAGGACATTTATCTCTTGAAAATGACTTTAAGCTTTTCAAAAGGAAGTTTTACAGTCGATAAACATGTTAATGTGGTTTAAATGAGGCTTACCTGCTCAGTCTTAGTTGAAGTTCTCTTGTGCGATTTGGTATTTGGTAAAAATAGCATGTAATAACATTAAAAATACTATTTTAGTTCAAAGGAATGACATTTCGCTAAAAGAACATTTATCGCTTGAAAACGACTTCAAATCTCGTCAAATGGTACCTTTATAGTCGTTAAAACGGCTTTTAGTCTCTTTTAAACCAGTTTAATACATCTCGTTTAACTACTTTTAATGTAGCTTAAATAACGTTGGCTTATTGTTCCGTCTTAGATGAATTCTTCTTACGCGATTTGGTATCGGTTTTTAAGAGTTTGAAGCTCGTCAAAAATAATATTTAATACCTTTAAAAATGTTATAATTCAAGGAAATGAAATTTTGCTAAAAGAACATTTATCCCTTGAAAACGACTTTAAATCTCGTCAAAGGGGATCTTTATAGCCATTAAAGCGGCTTTTACTCACGTAAAGCAGTTCACATCTTGTTAAAACTAGTTTTAATGTAGCTTAAATAACGTTTAGTTAGTCTGTCTTAGGTTTTAGGAGTTTTAATTTTGTTAAAAATTATATTTAGTAGTGATAAGATTTTTATTTCGCTTCAACGAAATAGCATTTCGTTAAAACAACATTTATCTCTTGAAAACCACCTCAAATCTCGTTCAAAGAGACTTTTATAGTAGTTAGAAGTGCTTTTAGTTTCTTTTTAACGGTTGATATCTCGTTAAAACCACCTTTAATGTACTTAAATAGCGTTTATCTACTTCATCGTAGTTGGATTCCTCTTATGCAATTTAGTTTCGGTTTGAACGAGTTTTAATTAGATTCAAAATAACAGTTAATAGCGCTAAAAAATCTGTATTTTAGTCAGCGAGGTGAAATTTCGTTAAAAAACATTATCTCTTGAAAACGACTTCAAATCTTGTCAAGGGGGGGGGGACTCTTATAGTCGTTAAATCGGCTTGTATTGTCTTTTAAACCAGTCTGCATCTCGTTAAAACGACTGTTAATGTAATTTACTCGATCTTTGTCGGATTCCTTTTATGCAATTTGCTGTAGGTTTGTTGGAGTTTCAACTCCGTTAAAAATAACCTTTAAAGCCATTAAAAATTTGGAAACGACTTTAAATCGAGTCGAAAGGAACTTTTAAACGAGTTTGCATCTCGTTAAAACCACCGTTAATGTGGTTTAAATAACGTTTACCTGGTGGGTCTTAGTCGGACTCCTCTTATGCAATTTGGTGTCAGTTTGAACGAGTTTTAATTAGGTTAAAAATAGCAGTTTATAATCTTTATTTTAGTCAGCGAGATAAAATTTCGTTAAACGAAGATTATCAGAAGTAATACTATAAGTACTTCGACATTATCAGGTTATATGTCAATAACTTGTTGCACAATAATAAAAGAGTGTCAGTTTGACATGTTGAATAGTCCGACCGCGTTAGCGGGAGGATTATTCTGGCAAACTGACACGATTTGTTATTGTGCAACAAGTTTGAGACGTCAAATTAACAGACGTTTTGTTTATAATTGCAAGTGTTTATGTGACATGTGACACTCACAGGTAACACGACTCACGAAAATTAATCCTGGTGACAGGTGACAAATCAAACGATTTTTTTCAAAAATCTAGGAAAATTTCAATAAGCAGCGGGAAAAATATAATAAGATAACTCGGAATGTATCGCCTATTAACATTTGCGGCAGGCAACAAGCCGCGGCTTTGCCTTGGCTTGTACTTGCCTACCTCAAATGTTAATAGGTCCTTACATTCCTTGTTACTTAAATAGCTATTACTTGCTCCGTCGTAGTCGGATTCTTCATATGCAATTTGGTGTCCACGGGTGTCCGCTAATAGAAGTTTTATTTTGTTAAAGGTAATTTTCAATCTTGTTTAAACAACATTAAATTTTAGAGTCGTCCATAGCCATTGTCATTGCGAATGATATCCGCGATTGGACCGAGTCGCAGTTGAGAAAAAAGAACTCAACATAACATTAGCGATCTTTAAAACATGCCTTCTGCTTTATAAACAACTATAAAACTCGCTGTTGTTGAAATGATTTTAAATCCCGTTTTAATGAGTTTGATTTAATCTCTTTATGACTTTAAACAACATTTATTTCTTTAACGCAACTTAAATATACGAGTTTTAATTTTGCCAGAAATGATCTTTAATATCTTTAAAAATGTTTCCAATTTCTTCTAAACTGGTTTAAATCTCATTTAACTGATTTCTTTCGTTAAAACGACTTTAATGAGTTTAGCATTTTGGAAACTTATATTGTAGTGTCGTATTTTACGAACATTTTTGGGATTAAAGAGTACACCTGCTTATCGATTGTTGGCGAAATCGAAATTTCACTGAATTAAGATAAATGCTGTAATAAAAACTGTAACATTGCAGTCTTGTAAGCAAATGTGTTCTAGATTAGATATGGCCCAAATACAATGTTCGGTAAAAGCTTACTTTGATTATTGTCGGGCACATTTGAACCCTTGTTGTCAATGTATTGGGAAGCGTACGATAAATTGCAAGTTGCCTAACATGGAAATAATTGTCGACGTCAAAACAATTAAAATTCCATCAATTGTTTGAAAGGCCGACAAAAAAGAAATTATCCATCGTCAATACTAATACATATTAATGATTTTCACCAATGTGAATAAGGAAAAGGAATGCCATATCGTTAAAAACAATAGTTGAATACCTTTGATATCTGTCTGAACATGTGTTTACCGAAGTACATATATATAATACACATATATTGCTAGTAGGGCCTGGAAACGTCAGAAAACATTACGGCGCCGACATAGTCTCACTTAGAGTATAACGCGTCTCGTGCGCATGCGTGAGAATTCGAACTCCGCCTTTAGAAGCGAATTTTAAACTTGACCACTTCCCCATTGGCCGGACGGCGCCGCCGCGCTTGCACACAGCTCACCATTATACATTGAAGAGTTGGTTGTCTGTCTCACTTCCTTGGCCAGTTTCCCACTCATAGCCGCTAGCAATATAGTAAGTATTAGATATATGCCGAAGTATAATATCTAGTACCTACCTAGCAATACTGCAGCCACGAAACTTGCCACAGGCAGTTAATAGAAATGTTAATGAGTTTTCACCGTTGTGAATTAGAAAACTGTCTTTGTAGCACTAGTAAAAAGTGGACATTTATTTCGTACTAAGGTCCACTAGAAATATTTTTTTCGACAATTGTTTATTGGCATCAAATTTCTTTTTTGTAGTAGATTTTTAATCTAAAAATCGTTAGATCTGTATTCAGTTGGATCTCTTCGTTTTCTCTCTAAACTGTGGGAATATCTAACCTCGATACTTATCATTAATACACAAACACGCAATTATTGCTAAACTCATTGTTAATTCTCTTCTAATTGATTGTCATAGCACGCTTTGGCGTCACTGAGGGACACCAATTAATTTAACAAATTTCTCACTTAAAACTTCGCATTGTCATTCTGGTACTGCAGAAAAACAATACGGTCCAATGCCAATTCATATGCTTTCTTTTGTGGTTGCCGCAATTTTGAGATTAGTTTTTGTTATTATGGCAATAGTTGAGAGTTAATTGTTTATATGATTTACCAATAATCAAATTGAGTATATTATTATCGACAGCTTTGTATGTAGTACACTGTAACCGCATTCTCTCTGCGATTATTCACTAAATCTGTTTAGTTGTTCGTAAAATATTCTACTACAAACTAAACAGAAAAAAATTAACGCTGTTTTTACACCCTCACACTCTAGAACTACCTTAAATCGACGTTATGAATGTTTTGATGTACTCCCAGAACGACGGCAAATTGCTGGATTTCGTTATGACATAAAACTCTATTTATTTAACATGTACTCTTTCATCTATGAGTACTTTTATTAAGGCCTGTTTTGCAAAAGATCACTTAAACTACAAAAATATCGTTAAAGCAATTTTTAATCTTGCTTAAACGATTTTAAATCTCGTTGAACAGACCTTAAATTACCCTTTATTACGACCACTACTAAAGGTAGGCCTTTTAGCAATAGCTTGTTTCACTAAAAATGAGGTTTTATAAATCAGCGTGTTAAAAGTGAAATCAGCACATGTGCTAAAAGTAAACTGTGGGTGTTGAATTTAGAATTTTAAATTGGAAGTGAGGTTATAAAGTTATTCCATTTAGTTCTTTTGTTAGAGGTAAAGTGTTTTTTGATTATACCACTCCCTCTAACATCAACCAATGAAAAACGGCAAAATGCATAGTTACGCATGTATTAACTTTTGATAGTGTACATAGCAACTAAAGTGGGTTGGTTACGGTGTTTGTTAGAAATTACACACACGAATAACTCCACCACTTTTAATATTCTTTATTTACGCAACGGATTACAGACATAAATTAACTGGTTACGGATTTGCTACTATACTATTACAAGTGTGGATCGAATAGGTCTTTTTAATCAGCATACATGTGAACGTTTGTGGATCTGACACTTAGCTCCTGAAACATCCCAAAATGAATGCTTCAGTATGTATGAGATTAATATTAAACATGTGGGAATCTGACCCGACATGTGCCAGACGACCAGAGTGGTTGTTGGGCTAAGACCTAGTACGCAATGATCCTCTTCAACCCCATCGCTCTGGTTTATATACCCATGTTACACAATTTACACAATATACAAAAAGGATTTTCTATTCTAGTGACAACAATGGTATTGTATTCACAAAACGGAGGATGCGTTCACTTTCACTTGGGACGCAACGGTTGGGTTTTATGAGTTTATGACACACTTGAAATTCACTAGATTTTTACAGCTGCAGTTTTGTATTGTGACTTCACTTTCGCTTCTGATTTAGGAAAGTGTATTTTAAGAAACCCTTTTAGTTCGAGGGACGTTGAATAATTTCTCTCCATTGAATTCCGCGCACAAATCACCTTTTTAACTGCGTGCATCCGTTTGCTAGAAAGTTTTCTAATGGTACTTAAGCTAACTGCTTGCATTTCACAAATATTCATTTCGGACAGGCACTGTTTATTTTATAGTCGAGCTTCCTTTCTTTGGGATTCTTACGCTAACTGTTGACAACGAGTTATTGCGATTTATGGCTCCACTACACAACTGACAATCACGTACCTTCCTGATTAATAGGTGATAATCACACTCCTTCACAAACATCACGTTACCTGCTGTCAGTGCAATTGTCATAACAACCACATTAACCGTACTTTTAATATTTAAAATACACTATTCAAACGTTGTTTATTGACTCGTGATATAATCTAGCCGAATGCAGCTCGTGTCTTCTTGATTATCAAATCATTTCTGTTTCCACTCGATATATTGTTTTAGGCAATCACGCTCGTCCTTCGGACTCGCGCGATTGCCAAACAATATACCTCGGGTAAACAGAAATAATTATTTGATAATCAAGAACCCACTAGTTGCATTATATATGATAACTAACTTTGACAGCTACCGACTGCAGAAACAGTCACGTGCGCCGTTATGGCCATCTCTTTACTATGACATAATTTATATCATGAATGCAAACCTTTGTTAAATCGACATTTATGGATTAATAACAGTAAATTTAAGGCCGTAGAAACGATATTGAGTACAAACTCGTGCTAAAATAGGCTGAGTTACATAATTTTCATGTCTCGTTAATAAACATCCACTTTTAGCACTTGTTGCACAAATAGCTATTATCTACGACCACTACTAAAAGTAGGCCTTTTAGCGCTAGCTTGTTTCGCTAAAAGTGACGTTTTATAGTTTACCGTGGTTAAAGAAATCAGCTGTTTACTTTTAGCTGTAGTCCTAAAAGTGAAGTGAGGTTATAAAACTACAATTTAGAACTGGAAGTGAAGTTGTAAAGTTATTCTAGTTGCTTCTTGCGTTACAGGTAAAGTGTTTTTGAAATAATTAAAGCGTTATGTAATGAATACATTCAGATGTGGAGTATTAATAATTACATTTCGTAACTGACCTTGATAGCACTGGCTTCGCAAATATTCGCCCGCGCATAGCCTACTATTTATTATGACATAAATTAGAAGTGTCGTAGATGCAAACATTTGTTAAATCGATATTTATGGATTAATAACGGTAAAATTAAGGTCGTAGATAAAATATTGTATGCAACGCGTGCTAAAAGTCGTTTATGCACGAGACATGTTATGAAACTCAGCCTTCGGCTTCGTTTCATAATTTTCATGTCTCGTGCATAAACGTCGACTTTTAGCACTTGTTGCATAAATAGCTATTTTCTACTCCTGTAACTAAAATGACATTTAACATACTAACATACACGTCGCTAAGTGACCTTTTAATCATGCCTTCATAACCTGTGACTAAAGAGCCTATTAGTCACGGTCTGAAGTTGGCAACGACGTTTTAGTCGCGGGGTGAAGTTAGTTTCAAACAGTATTTGCTGTATTATCCACAGCCAAAACTAAAATCAAGTTAGTTTTCAACAGTCAACTTTGATGTTTGTCAAGCATAATTTAACCTAACATAATATTCAAAAGCTTAATGAAATAATATGATGTTATATTGTCCAAATTTGTGGTCGTAGAAAAAGTATAGTATGTAACACATTATATAAACTCGTCTAGACACTAATTAAATCATTTCATAATTGTGTGCTAGGCCAAGTAAATACTCCAAAGGTTCCCTGTTGCCATAACCTAAACCGACCTAAACACAATTCTTGTAATACGCTCATCGTATTGTAAAACGTTGTAGTAGACAACTAAAACAGACAGTAGGATTATTAAGTAATAATGAAGGATTCAAATTTCTTAATCACCAAAAATATTTTATGAAAAGTTTATGGTACATTACAGTAATATATTTGGCGTAGAAACGGTCGGCGTAGAAATGGCGGCGATGGACTGGCGGCGAAGAACCGTCGGCGTAGAAACGTCCCGTACCGAACAAGAATTGTTCAATATTTTATCTTCATCAATAAAATCTGATTCAATGTACATTTCGTTTTGTGAAGACGCAGACGGTGCGGTAATATAATCTATAGTCGCATTGAGTGGGGGTAATAAAGCTCTTACTCAGATTAATTTGGTAAGTAGTCTATATCAGGGGTCGGCAACCTTTTTCGGACGGCGGGCCATTTTCAAAATAAATTTTTTTATGCGGGCCGCACATTCAAATGTAACTTAAATAGTGCTTTTATATCATATACGAGTATAAATATTATTAAAAATAAATATAGAAAAAATTTATTTTTTATTGACATGCTATAATTACAATAATGTTAGAGAACAAAAATTTTACAATTCTTAAAAGGGAAAAAAAAGAAAGACAATTCCAATTAAATATGTATAAATATGTAAATATAAAATATATAAATATAAAAAATATAAAATATTGTAGTGAAACGTCATACGGCTGTCAACATGAACGCACATATGAACATACAGTAGCAAACTGGCGAAATGAAAGAATTAGTGATGGGCCTATCCGGAATGAATAATTGGAAAGTTTCCGATTGTTCAAAAAATCGGAAGGTTCCTATTATTTCGGAACTTTTCGGAATTCGATTATTTTACTGTTCGGTGCACAAAATTCGGAACTTTCGGAATTCGATTATTTTACTATTCGGTACACAAAATGAGAAAACGAAATGCCAATTTGAACTGAACGGAATACGGAATGTTGTATTGACTCACTTGACTGCTATATGCTGGTTGGCGAATGTCGACGGGTCGCGCCGTGTGCGCATGTGTATGATACGTGAATGGCACTAATGGCAGTGGTATTTCGTAGATTAATTATTAGATAGTACACCTACAGACTTCAAATTCAGGTATTGTTTTATACTATCTATTATGTACTTTATGTGCGATTAAACTTTAAAATATCACTACCATTTTCCGACAGTCTATTAACGTAACTACTGTACTAATTTGAAAAAATATTTTATTTCCTCATATCCCACTGTGCGACTCAAACTTCTAAATTGTGTTTTAGGATACTGCTGGCTACTACTGATCTAGGCCGGTAAATTTTATCTACCGGACTCGTTTGTAACAATGTAAACGCTAGCCTTGCCAAACATACAGGTCTCGCCCTACGGTTCGACCTGTAAAGTATTGGCGCGGCCATAAAAATGTTGCTACCGGTCTAATAATGTAAATAGCTATTACTGACCGTCCTACAAAACCAAATAATAGATGCCAACGCAGATAAGGGCTTACGGCGAGACGGCGAGTGCTCTCATCGTAAATTTGCACGCACTTTATCTTCCTTCCGCTTGTTGTTATTTCGCTCGTTTTCCTTTGCTTGCATTTACGGAATGTAAAATAATCGGATGATATTCCGATTTTATAAACATTCCGAAATGGAACATTCTGATTATTGAAATCATCCGATTATGCCCATCACTAGAAAGAATGCTACACTTGCTAAGCGAGACGTCGTATTCGCTGAGGAGTGGGGATTAAACTTGCGCAGTAAAATAGGTTTCCCACTATGCTTCTGTTTGTCGCGCATTTTTGTCACCGGCCACATTTCGGCACGCTTACGCTCTAAGTTTGTTGATTTTTCCTAAAGTTATATTGGTGCTTTGGCGGGCCGCGCAAAAAGTTGCAAAGGGCCGCATGCGGCCCGCGGGCCGCAGGTTGCCGACCCCTGGTCTATATCAACACTGATGAAAATAAATCTCGTTAATATGATTTTCATCGTGCTAAAACAACTTTACGAACCCATTTTGATTAACTAGTTTTTTGTTTCGTTAAATAACTGTTGCTTATATGCATAACAAATCCGCATTAAATCTCGTTTGTACAATTTTGTTATGACCTTTAATCGCAATGATACAATTCTATTTAATCATTATATTATGTGAAGCCATTTTTATTGTAAAATCAACATTAAATTAAATTAAACGATATAATGTGGTGTAAACGTATGATCTCGTGAAAAGGCGTTTAATTTCTTTAAATCGAGTTATTCATATTTTTAAACGTTTTTACATCTAGTTTAAACAATATAAATCTTTTTTATACCACTTAGTATCGTTCATGTGCATTTTAATATAATAAAAATGTTATTTCTCTTTAAAATTGATTTCTAAGCTCATTAACCGTATTCAAAATTAGGTTTATCTAGTTAAAAGAATTGTATCTACCTTGATGTTTTAATGTGGCTATTAAAACACTGAAAACAGTGCATTGATGGGCATCATTAAGGATTTTGCATTGTTCTTTTCATATGGAAAACATCGAGACAGCCTCCTTTATTTCAAATAAGTGACAGATTGTCACATTTATAAAATATCAAAAAACAAAGTGTCTAACTATTTTCAAGCAAAGTAGATAAAAAGCTTATATGGTACGCGTTGCAAAGAAGTTTTGAAGCACTCGGCCTTCGGCCTCTTTTGACAAACCACATGGCGTGCCTAAAACACATCAATTTTGAAACTTGTATCATAAATAGCTATTTACTCCAGAGGAAACGTTATTGCTATCTTTAATCTCGTTGAGGCGACGTTTATTTTCGTCAAATCAACTTTTGATCTCTCTTCAGCGATATTAAACCTTTTTCAAACGACTTGTAATCTCGTATATTAGACTTAATACTGTTTACTCCTTGGTCTCACTTAAATGTTATCAACTTTGTTAAATAGATAGATATATAGATATGAAGTTTGTCTACACGTAACGATTTTTAACGTAGGTGAAACGCTATGTTATTGTTTAAATTTCATTAATCTTGTTAAAACTGCTATAATCTCGTTAAATCTATTTAATGTCCTTTCAACGATTTAAATTAGAGACCAAACACATTTTAATGTTATTTATAAGATTTTATACGTGGTTAAAGCCCTATTAATTTAATTAAAATGATTATCCAGTTCTTCATCAAGACGACTTTTAATCGTAACGATAAAATTATATTTAAATCAGTATATTTTCTTACGCTACTTTTTATTTAACCTTAAAATCAAGATCAGAATTTTTTATACGACATGGTATCGTTTATATGCATTTTAATCTCGTTAAAATTCTATTAGTGTAAACGACGCTTAATGTCGCTCATATGACATAACATCGTTTATATCTCAGACACGTCAAACATACTGCCCTTTGAAAGCACACCTGCGGCCCGCACAAGGACAGTGTAGCGATTAATTGAAGTAATTTAGGTAATTCTGCAATAATTTTTATTAACTGACATGCATTAGTTACTGTGTGCGGCCCTCATGACAACACAAATGTATCCATCTTGCCCTTGAGGGACCATCAGTTTGACATGCCTGGTTTATATGATATTTGGTGTAATTAAAATTTTATTAAACTAGTTACCTTATACCGTATAACCTAGTTACATTTTACAGTAGATGAAGAATCAATTATCGTTTAAACGATGTTCACCTTGTTAAAACGAGGTATAATTTTGTCGAATCGCTTTAATGTCCTTTCAACGATTTAAATTACAGAGTAAACGTATTTTAGTCTCATTTATGCGACTTTAAATATCGATAAAATCCTCTTAATCTCATTGAAATGATTGTAATCTACTTAACTTTCTTCAAAACGAATTTCAATTGTAACGATAAAATTCTATTTAAATTTATTTATTTTGGTAATCTACTTTTTATTCAACCTTGAATCAACCTAAATGATAGCATGTTATTTAAGCGCCTCCAATTTCGTTAAACGACGTATAATTTCGTGAAACAAACTTTCAATCTCTACGATTTTTAATTTTACATCTAGTTTAAACAAATACCAGTCATTGTTATACGACTTGGTATCGTTTCTATGCATTTTAATCTCGTTAAAATTCCATTAGTCTCGTTAAAATGTTTTACATCTTATTAATAAGTAATGGCACAATGGAGTAAGGACATAATCAGATCAAAAATAGTTCTAAACGATAATCCCCTGGAACAAGTCTCGCACTTTAACTATCTTGGATGCAATATTACCTACAAAAATGATAGAGACTACATTAATAAAATCAACAGATATCAATCCGTATGTGGAGTAATTTCAAAAACATTTAAGAATAAAGCCAGGTTGGACACCCAAATTCGTCTAAATAATACTGTAGCTATTCCAGTAGTACTCTACGGGAAAATTGGACAACAACAAAAGTAAAAGAACAAAGACTCAGAACAGCAGAGATGAAAGTTATCAGAAAAATAAGAGGAGTAACTAGAGAAGATGGGATAAAAAATGAGTAGAACCAAAGAAAATGTACGAATACAACCTCATGGGCCGGCGAAGTGTAGGACGCTTTAATTAAAACTACGTTTATGTAGTGTACACGATTTTTAATGTCGTTTATATGACTTAATATCATTTAGAATAATATAGAATAAAATAACATTACCTGGTTACTTTTTTAACGTAGATGAAATAATAAATTATCGTTTAAATGACGTTCGCCTTGTTAAAATGAGATATAATCTCGTTAAATCGATTCAATGCATTTTCAACGATTTGAATTACAGAGCAAATGCATTTTTAATCTTATGTACGTATAAGACTTTAAATATATTTAAAACCCTATTAATCTTATTAAAATGATCATAATCTCGTTAAATTTTATCAAAACGACTAATTTAGTTTAAATAATTATAAATTTTTATACCACTAGGTATCATTTATATCCATTTTAATCTCAGTGAAATACTGAGTCTCGTTAAAATGATTTTTAGTTTTATTATCCGTAATCAAAACTATTTATGTAGTATAAACGACTTTTAATGTGGTTTATATGACTTAATAACGTTTACAAGACCTAATATCATTGGTGTTACTGAAATACTACTAAACTGGATACTTTTTTAACGTAGATGAAATAAATCATGGTTTAAATTACGTTCATCTTGTTAAAATGAGGTATAGTCTGATTTAATGTCCATGCAACGATTAGAATTACAGAGCAAGCAAACGCATTTTAATCTTATGTATACAACTTTAAATATCGATTACAATCCTTTTAACCTCATTCAACTTTTTTCAAACTAATTTTAATCATACCGATAAAATTCGATTTACATCATTCTATTTTTATTTGATCTTGAAATGAATTTAAATGATGAGCGGTTATGGGTTTACCGCTATCACCTATTATCGCTAATATTTACATGGAGGCATTTGAAACCTAGGCTCTCGAACAAGCGCAATTAAAACCGACGTGCTGGTTTAGATATCAGACGATACCTTTGATATCTGGTCACACGGACGCCAGACATTGAATATGTTTCTAAAACACCTGAATTTTGTACATCACAACATACAATTCATAATGGAAGTGGAGGAAAATGGCAGGATTCCGTTTCTAGACGTTCTGATAAAACGTAAATTAGATGGTAGTTTAAGACATGCAGTCTATAGAATGAAAACACACGGAGACATATCTAAATGCTAACTCACACCATCATCCACTGCAAAAAGAAACAGTTTTAAGACTTTGGCGACCAGAGCCGTTCGTATCTCAGATGCAGAAAATCTAGGGAGAGAAGGAACTTCTATTTGACTCTTTACAAAAGAACGGATACGCAACTACCGCCATACGAAAAGTGCTAGACAAGACCATGACGAAAAATTGCTAAAGAGAAATCCGCACCTCTGGAAGGTCTAGCATTTTTACCTTATGTTAAAGGCTCGACTGATAAGATAGGACGTGTCCTAAACGATGCAACATTAAAACTGTGTTCACGACCAATGTAACATTGGGTAACGGTTTCAAATCAGTAAAAGACAAAAATCCTAGTTTAAAAATCGCTGGCGCATATCGCATTCCTTGCATGCGGCTCGAGTTACATTGGACAGACTGGCCGTTTCATTGATCTAAGGCTTCTAGAACATAAAAGCGATTGCAAACACAAACGCATCACAAAATCAACCGTAGCTGAAAATACATTTACAAATGGGCACACCTCAGAATTTGAGCATGCGGTGAATGATACGTGAAGCCATAGAAATAGAAAAACATCCGAATAATATAAACAGGGAAGATGGCTTTAAGCTTAGTAAAACGTGGACTCCTGTGATACACGATCTAAAGCATTACAACCACTGTGTGTCAGACGGCCACGTCTAATGGCCATTTCAAACTGCGCTGCAATTAAATGGCCAATCAGCTTTACGTTGCTCTGAGCGGATGGTACAGAGGACTATAAACTGCTCCACACCGACCATCAGCTCTTAGTGCGACTTCCACTCTGATGATGGAAGCTACAATGTCTTACGAAACGTTAGTCATAATGGGTGCACAGACAGCAACAAGGTCAAATCTGCCTACGTATCGTCGTTCTCAAATTACTCAAACGACACGAACCACCAAACAGCATAGCCATCGCGTGGATCCTTGCTTGACTTCACAAGATGCAAGGCACATTCAGCCAGTAAATGCTGGGCGTTCATATACAAAGACTACGCGGCTTAAGCCGAAATTCCTTTTTAACAAGAATAACTATCAGTAATTTTTATACCGGGTCGGTATCGTGTATGTGCATTTTAATCTCGTTAAAATTCTATTATTTTCGTTAAAATGTTGTTAATTTCATTAGTTGTAATCAAAATTATTTATGTAATGTAAACGACTTTTATTGTCGTTTATATGACTTAATATCGTTTAGATGATCTTGCGTTTCACTAAAATATTATTAACCTGATTACTTTTTTAACGTAACTTGAATAATAAATTGCCGTTTAAATAACGTTCACCTTATTAAAATGAGGTATAATCTCGTTGAATCGATTTAATGTCCTTTCAATGAATTTGATTACAGAGCAAACGAGAGATTACTCTAAATATCGATAAAATCATTTTAATCTCATTGAAATAATTGCAATCTTGTTAACTTTTATCACGACTTTTAATCGTAACGATAAAATTCTATTTAAATTATTTTATTTTAGTTAAGCCACTTCTTATATAAAAACTAAATTAAAGAGAACAATGTCGTTTAAGCGCTTATAATATCGTTAAAAGACGTTCAATTTCGTTAAACCAACGCTTAAGTCTTCGATTATTTTAAGTCTAGTTTAAACAATATCAATCTTTTTTAAACCAAACGACTTAACACCGTTTATATGAATTTTAATCTCGTTGAAATGCTACTAGACTCTTTAAAAATACTTTTAATCTAATTAAACGTAATCAAAACTACTTTCACCTAGTTAAAATGGTTTTTATTCTAATTAACCGTAACCGAACTACGTTTATATAGTTAAACTATTAACTTTCTAGAAGAAGAAACGTCTATCTTTAATCTCGTTGAAGCGACGTTTACTTTCGTTAAATCAACTTGTATCTCTTCAACCATCGCAAACTTTGTTTAAACGACTTTTAATCTCGTTTGTACGACTTAATATCGTTTATATGTTTTCGCTACTATTAACTTCGTTAAATAGATAGATATATCTAGATTCGACGTTTATCTACTTATAACGAGTTTTAGCGTAGATTAAAAAATAAATTATCAGTAAAATGATGACAACTTTGTTAAAATGTCGTTAAATCAATTTAATGTGTTCTCAACGATTTTAAAATACAGCAAACGATTTTAGACCTTTTGCATACGACTGTTAATATCGTTAAATGCTATTAATCTCATTAAAATAATAGAAAGATTACAATCTTTCTAACTTTCAACAAAACGAACTTTAATCCATTCAATTGAAAATTTTAAACCATTTTTTTATTAGGTCACATTTTGGTTAAAACGAACTTTAAGCCAAGTTCAATGATAGAATATCGCCTTGAATCTCGTTAATATAATAGGTAATTTCGTTAAATTGAAAATTTTCGCGTTAAATTTAATAAAAACCAATTTTTTTCAGTTAAAATCTTTTTTAATCTGGATTGAATTGAAAATTCTATTTTAAACGACTTTGATCTCGTTAAATCGATTTAATCTCATTTAAACTATGTCTAAACTTATTAAAAAATTGAGAATTCGTCAATAGAAGTCTAATAGAATAATTGTAATCTCATGGAAAAGTATTTAAAATGACTTTTAATCTATTTTGAAACCAATTTCAAATTTTTTGAATGGCATTTAACTTTGATTTAGGTAGAATATACTTAATCTCTTTCGAAAATATCTCCTTAAAATTACTGGTAACAAATTTTACTGTAATTTAAATAACTTTTATCTTGAAAAAGCGACTTTAGATGTAGTTGAATCAAGTATCTTTTTAAAATAACTAAATACATAATGTACTGCTATTTTTCTAAGAATAAGCAAGTAGGTATGCCAGTTTCCAGAACACTCTGATTACTAATACACCTAACAGTTTGGCACACATTCATGATAGGTACCACTTAAAACTAAAAGTATTTTAGGATACCAAAAATTAAATCCGATTAATATTGACAATTTTTAGTTACAATGTTGTGGTATTAACAATGTAAGCGACTATTCCGTAATTGGCTCACCGTCAGGGTCAATTCCAATATCCTGCTGCAACACTACTACTACAGCGTGCCTCTCGATATATGCACAGGGCTGCAAAGCGCCGCTAATAAAATATGTCAAGTCGCTGATGTTGGACATCGCATTGATAGGGTTCGGCTCGGGCCTTTTCCAGGTTGTATTCATCCTCTTTGTTGCTTTTGAAAACTCATTGCTCATTGCAGGTCGTGGGTATCCTCGCCTTCTATTACTTCTACAAAGCCGTGAAGCAAGAAATAGCCACGCAAACAGCAGCCCGAAGGGCTTCCAGGATAGAGGCGAACCCTCTAACGAGGCAGAATTCCAGGATACAAGGCAGGAGTTCCATCAGCAGGCAGAACTCAGGGACTGCTGCCTAGAATAAGCACTTGCCAGGGTATTAGTTTATGTACTTAAGAGTTTAAAATTCCAAAGAGGGTTTGCAGTAGGATTTGGCTGGGAAAGTATTTGATATTTTTTAGTACTGCCACTGTGCCTATGTATTTTTACATTTTAAGAATTCCTGCAGTGTCTATGACTATGATGTTTTGTATTTAAGTCAAGTATTTTATACAACATAGATGTTTAGTACTTACTGCTTGTGCCTAGCAAGTGACGATAGTTTATTATTTATTCACTTTTAAACTTGAATTTGTATAAGTAGATAAATATAAGAGGAGTGTTTTATATTTTTGAAAATAAAATTTGTTTTGTATATGTGTTTTAGGTATTTCTGCTGTCATTCTGTTTCATTTCCATAGATTTAATATGTACTTTATTTCTATTTGTTTCTTAATTTGGATCTACATGCACTTAGGAATTAATTCAAACGTAATTTTTTTTTAAACCAAATGGTAGTATGTGAGAAGAGATAGGAGACAAGTAGCAAAAGAGACACTGCAAGAGTTATTTACGACATTAGGCTGGTAGCTAAGCATTTATGGTCTAGCTGGTACATCACTGTCAAGCCTGTTAGAGCGAGATACGTGAACCAGGGAGGCCATAAACGCGAATACCGGCCGTGTGTCGTATAAATTTTTCTTGTATCCTGAACAAAAACAAGAATAATTTTGATTTGATTTTATTTAAGAATTATCTCAAACTATTTGCTTTAAAAATGCTGTGATCCTTGTTATACGTTTGGCAGTACTGAAGTGTATTGTTGGTGACATCTATGTCAAATTCGAGGTTAGGTTTTGCGTGAGTTTGTGTCAAACTGACGAAAAATCTAACCTGCTAACCTCGAATTTGACATCAACTGACAATATAGCTCAGTACTGCCTTACGTACAATACGAATCACAGGCGTTACTAAGTGCTACTAGAGGTTGTGAAGGGTGTTGTTAAGTGCTACTGGACATCATCAAGGGCGGTCAAACCTATCTACTGGACTCGTTGCTAAGCTAGTAGATAATATGTACCAGACCAGTATACAAAAATATTTATTTATGTATCAAATTGCAAAATGAAAGTGTTTTTCACGCTAGACGTGAAGTTTGCTCTAAGAGAGCTAGTGAGTTGGGCAACACGTTGTGTATGATAAACATTAATTTTGCAACGTGTTGCATATAAAATTTTCTGTAATTTTGAGTCATATTAATTTTTATAGTAAATAGATTTACTTAAATCTGGAAATTTTAAATTAGCACTAGTGTCACAATAAAATCTCATATTGCAACTAGCGCGAATATATGCATCATTTTGGCGTTGAAAACGACAACAAAATGTCATTATATTAGGTCACAATTACAGAAAATATTTTATGAGCTTACATAATATTTAATGATAGCCAATTGGCACGAATAATATCCTAATTAGAGCATGGTTATATCACGCAGCAGAATCTAAAGAAGTTTTGAAAAACCTTGATAAATAAAAACCCTAATAATTTCTGCAGAAAGGGAGGGATACAACTGGAGTGTAGAAGATACATCTAGTTACAAAGTAAGTAACCACAAGAATGATGGGTATTCTTTTTCTTCAAGCCTTTCAAGTTCATGAGGTTATGCCGTATCACAAAATTGCGTAATTATAGATTATTATACGATTTGGCTGCTTTAACTATTTCTTTCCATTTCTTCCTGTTATTACAAAACTCCTGCCAATTTCTCACTTCCATTCTTCTCAGGCCGTTACCTTAATAACTATCAGCTGCTTGGTCTGTCTCTTATTTTTTCTTCCATTTCTTTCCATTTCATTATTTTCTAAATTGCTCTCAGTGTAAGACTAATATAACAAAGCGGAAGTATTGAACATACAAGCTCAGATAGAATGAAGAGAAGAAAACTTTAATAAATTACAAAAACTACAAATTTGCAGTCAGGTTGCCAAGTTTAAATGATTAGGTATCGTACTATTTTGATATAACAGAGAAAAAGCGCTACTATAAGACATAGATGAGGTAATGAAGAAAAAACGGTTGCAGGGGAAGAGAGGTGTAGATTATGTTAAAGGTAGAAAAACAGTAATTCACTTGGTATATGAAGATGACAAAATCTGGAACATAGCAGAAGGATGCACAATATAGAAAGGGTTGTCACAAAACGAGGAGCGTTAGCATGAAGGAAAAAGTGTAAGACATGGAGGAAACTGAAAAATGAATAAAAGAAGGTGGTATATTATGTACATGGACCAAAGCTGCCTTGGTTAAACGGTTTGAGATATGCATTTCATATTTGGTATATGTTAATTTGAGGTTATTTTGCATCTTCTGAAGTAAAAACAATTTTTTCATAGTTTTTAAGTGCGGTCGCCATATTGAATTTTTTAAATAACAACTTAGCTTATTTTTTTCTCTTTTCAGAAGTATTACACATGTATAGGGGTACATAAGAAAATAACGCAGATAAGTTTTAAAAAAATATTTGAGGGGTGCTTAATTCGTCGTTGCACATTTACTGAAATCTAGTAACCATTGCATTAATAAACAAAACACAAACAGTAATTAAAATTTAGGATAACAAACATTTCTTGAATACAAATGAAAACAATATTATTAATTAACAGTAGTTAAGAGAGGAGATGTTCAAATTGCTGCCCATTTACTTCTTGGCAGTAATGAATGCGCATTTTAAAATTGTCTAAAGAGTCGCGCAAAGAATTGCGACCAATAGCAGCCATTTCAGCAGGAATGCGATTTTTTAATTCTTCTAAATTGTCAGGTCTATTTAAATAAATGCGATTTTTTAAATTGCCCCACAAAAAACATCTACAGGAGGTAAATCTCGTGCCTGAGCGGGCCACTCCACGGTTCCTCTTCTCCCGATCCAACGCCGATCAAAAAAGTCGCTTAACTAATTGTGCATTGCAAGTCCATAGTGGGGAGACGCACCATCCTGCTGAAACCAGATGTTTTCGTTGACTGCATTTGAGTTATCATGATTTGAAAAAAGTTCTATAATTTGAGGAATAATATTTTCTCGCAGCATTTGAAGAGATCTCTCCAACGTGAGTTTGCCTTCAATGAAAAATGGTTCAATAATGTTGTGACCAACAATACCAGCCCATACATTAACTTTCTGGGGTCGCTGGGTGTGAAGTTCTTTCATCTGGTGTCGGACCAGTATCTACAGTTGTGCCTGTTTACAGATCCATTCAAACGAAAAGTAGCGTCATCCGAGAATACAACTGAATTGGCAAAATGATCATTTTCAGAAATAACTTCCATTGCCCACTCACAAAACTCAAGCATTCTGTCGAAATCGTCTTCTGCCAATTCCTGCACTAGATGTATTTTGTAAGGGTAAAACTTGTTTATTTTTAAAATTGTTTGAATGGAACGTCGGTTCATATTGTGGTTTAAGGCAAGGTTGCTGTGCAGACGTTTGAGGTTGCTCAACCACATCCAGTACTATCTCAAAGGAATTCTCTTCATTTGTGGCAGATCTTGGTCTACCAGATTTAAGACGATCTTTTATGCTTCCACTTTCAATAAATCCCTCTAAAGTTCTACTTACTGTAGATCTACTAATTGAATTTCGATCGGAATGTGCCGTATTAAATAAATGACGTACCTCGTCGTGTGCTCGTCTTCTGTCACCATAACCAATCATTATGAGAATCTCCATTCGTTCTCCTTCTGATAAACGATCCATATTGCAGAATTTTAAAGATTATTTGCTAGATTATACCACTTCCTCTAACATCAACCAATGATTAATAGGTGATAATCACACGCCTTCACAAACATCACGTTACCTGCTGTCAGTACAATTGTCATAACAACCACATTAACTGTACTTTTAATATTTAAAATACACTATTTAAACGTTGTTTATTGACTCGTGATATAATCTAGCCGAATGCAACTCGTGTCTTCTTGATTATCAAATCATTTCTATTTCCACTCGATATATTGTCTTAGGCAATCACGCTTGTCCTTCGAACTCGCGTGATTGCGAAAGAATATACCTCATGTAAACAGAAATGATTATTTGATAATCAAGAACCCACTAGTTGCATTATATATTTATTACTTATTAAGCTCTTACCACTTGTATTTGTTTGTGTTTTGTTTATTTATGACGTTTTGCTAATGCAATGGTTACTAGATTTGATTAAATGTGCAGCGACGAATTAAGCATGCCTCAAATGTTTTTTTTTAATTTTTCTGCGTTATTTTCTTATGTACCCCATATGTCTCCTATACATGTGTAATATTTCTGAAAAGAGAAAATAATAAGCTTTCTATTGATGTATCACACAGCCTAGGTTGCTATTTTAAAAAATTCAATATGGCGACCGCATTTAAGAATTATATGAAAAAAAAATTTTTACTTCAGAATGTGCAAAATAACCTCAAATTGACATATACCAAATATAAAACGCATATCTCAAACCATTTGACCAGGGCAGCTTTGGTCCCATACATAATAGCGACCCTGTATAATATACATATAAATTTAGTTGTGGTTTTGACTGCGAATAGGAGAAGATAAACCTCATACGTACAAAAGTCTTATTTACATCAAGGGATTATCCCACATAATTAAAAGGGTTTTCCGCAGGTTCAACCACATAATAATAGCGGATAAACACCATCATGTCATAAGACTGTTTTTCTAAATTGAAAGACAAAACCCCAACTTTATTAACCCCTAATGTCGTTTACCAGATAAACTCGATATATTGTCTTAGGCAATCACGCTTGTCCTTCGAACTCGCGTGATTGCCAAAGAATATATCTCATGTAAACAGAAATGATTATTTGATAATCAAGAACCCACTAGTTGCATTATATATTTATTACTTATTAAGCTCTTACCACTTGTATTTGTTTGTGTTTTGTTTATTTATGACGTTTTGCTAATGCAATGGTTACTAGATTTGATTAAATGTGCAGCGACGAATTAAGCATGCCTCAAATGTTTTTTTTAAATTTTTCTGCGTTATTTTCTTATGTACCCCATATGTCTCCTATACATGTGTAATATTTCTGAAAAGAGAAAATAATAAGCTTTCTATTGATGTATCACACAGCCTAGGTTGCTATTTTAAAAAATTCAATATGGCGACCGCATTTAAGAACTATATGAAAAAAAAATTTTTACTTCAGAATGTGCAAAATAACCTCAAATTGACATATACCAAATATAAAACGCATATCTCAAACCATTTGACCAGGGCAGCTTTGGTCCCATACATAATAGCGACCCTGTATAATATACATATAAATTTAGTTGTGGTTTTGACTGCGAATAGGAGAAGATAAACCTCATACGTACAAAAGTCTTATTTACATCAAGGGATTATCCCACATAATTAAAAGGGTTTTCCGCAGGTTCAACCACATAATAATAGCGGATAAACACCATCATGTCATAAGACTGTTTTTCTAAATTGAAAGACAAAACCCCAACTTTATTAACCCCTAATGTCGTTTACCAGATAAACTGTAATGGCTGTGACTCCACCTATATTGGGCAATCATCACAAAGGCTGAAAGCTAGGATTACTCAACACAAAAGTGACTCCTGTATAAAACCTAAAGCTTGGGCTTTGGCTAGTCATGTTAATAATCATTTGGATAATACCAAAATCATCACATCAGAATCTAATATGAATCATCGTACTTTAATTGAAATGTATCACATTTTTGGTAGTAATAACACCCTAAACTCGAAAACAGACATTGACAACCTTAGTTAGCTATGTCTAACAATAATTTTTCTTTAGAATTCCTTCAACCCGGTTAAATTACTTTGGTTAATATCTTTAATCTACCCTCTTCCAATTTTCTCAAAATAAATTTTTAAACAATAATTCTTCCTTTTATGGTAGCCTGATTCAAACCATACATTCGCTTTTGCACCCCTTTTTTCAATTTAAACCATTGCATTTTCACACACTACTCCAAGTATGTAGTCTCGTGACTTAACATAAGTCTTAGCAGCTCAGTAGACCACCTTCTAATTGTTAGCTCCATTTTGGGTTCCTTACCAAACACCCTGAAACTAATTTTTGGTTAATTTCTTACATAATTTTTTACATTATAAGCGAAGAGTGTGTTTCCATTTTGAACGTCCTGGTATACTAAGAACACCCAGCGTAAGGCGCATGCGCCGCAAATAATTCAAACACCTGCAACCGCCTTATCAATTCTTGTAGATTTGCTGTTCTGACCAAATAATTTATCAAACTGACGGCCATGTTGGCCTAAAACCAATAAACTGTAGTTTTTAATTAATGTTTTCTACTCGTACGACCACTACTAAAAGTAGGCCCTTTAGCACTAGCTTGTTTCACTAAAAGTGACGTTTTATAGTTTAGCGTGTTTAAAGAAATCAGCTGTTTACTTTCGGCGCATGTGTGGTATAAAGTGAAGTGAGGTTATAAACCACAATTTCGAACTGGAAGTGAAGTTGTAAAGTTATTCTAGTTACTTCTTGCGTTAGAGGTAAAGTGTTTTTAAATAATTAAAGCGTTATATAATAAATACAGTCAGATGTGTAGTATTAATAATTACCTTTGATAACTGACTTTGACAGTACTGGCTGCACAAACATTCACCTGCGCGACAAGGCCTACTGTTTATTATGACATAAATTATAACTGTCGTAGATACAAACCTTTGTTAAATCAACATTTATGGATTAATAACAGTAAATTTAACAGTAAAGCCTTCGGCTTCGTTTCATAATTTTCATGTCTCGTGCATAAACCTCAACTTTTAGCATTTGTTGCATATATAGCTATTAAATGTGTTAGTGACTTCTCAACATGTAACCTGGTCACAGGAACTTTAGTTTTACATAAGTGCTTAAATAAAACATTCAAGCTTCGTTCGCCCTGCTGTATTTGTAATATAAAATCTTTGTCACATGTTTTGCGTTGCATGTACAAATTTGGTTTTTCCACAAGTTGATAGGTAACATTTCGATTATAATTTGTATAAACACCGCTTCTAACCTGTAAATTGAAAATAAATTCGAATCGTCAGGCCATTAAACATCAAGTGGTTCTATTTCCATTAAGAGCTCATAAACCTATGCCAAAGTACTGAGATCGGAGTTTCTCCAATCCTTTTCCCAGTCTAAATTTCTTCCTGTGTAGTAACAACAGAAGCTGTGAAAAGGACTCTTGTTATAATATAATAATAATAGTATAATATAATAATAATATAATATAATAATAAAATCATATAATAATAATATATAATATAATATTATTTACCTTTACAAATAAAATCTAAGTAAAAGAACAACTCAATTTAAAAATTTGTATCTTCAACCAATTTTAACTACAATTGCAACCACAAATATTCAAATAACTGGTAAAGGTTATAATTTCACATGTAAATTAAAGTAATAACTATGATTCTATCTAACTTATATTTCATTTAGCTAATGGAAAGTCAAATTTCTGATGAATTGCAAATACCATTTGTTACGATTTATTTGCGCCGCCTTCCAATTTCGCGTTCTCTAGTATTCATTTCGCATTGTTATGCATCTCCTCGCGCGGATGTCTGGGAGTACGCCGTTTGTATTTCCCGCGCTACGCCACGCCTGCTTTCTTGGCCTCGCGTAGATAAGTTCTAACAACTGGCATTTGTTTCGAGACGCGTTATTTTCCAACCTCGCTGGTGAAACGACGAGATGCCGGGGTAGCAGTTAAAATTTCGGAGGATTAATTTTGGGCTGCCGTTAGTTTTGATGGTGTCTATGTGAGTCTACATCTTGAAGTGGATTTTCTAGTCCCCAAATTTCTATAGGAAGGAAGCTTGACTCCCACGCCGTTGGCGGAATTTTTATGCTGCCACGTGTTTCGCAAATTGCCTGGAATTTTGTCCGGGCACCTCGTGCCGGAGAGCCGATTTGAGGCTTTAGCTACAGCTGGTTTTCACTTTCACGAGAAGACGTTTCATGCGCTGGTATTTTTCTTGATCTCCGGACCCGCTTTGACCCCTGCTGCAAATGCTGTTTGAGCGCAGGAGAGGATCCGACAAGGAGGCCTACCTTCAGGTCTGATTTGTCCCAGTATCGCACGGTGAAGTCCCCTCTGAGCCACCAGCTTCTGGCCGCCCGAATTTGGGGCCAAACGATTCCGAAAATTGTGACATCATTCGGCCGTAAGTTCGCACCTGGAATCGCGTTTTGCGACATTTGCATTCTAGCTTTATTTGTTACAGCGACTATACTTGAGTTGAGTTTCTCTTTCAGATTTATTGTGCTACCTGAGTTTACATATTTTCGTTTAAATGCCTTTTGAGCTTTTAAAGACCTGAACACACCGTCTCCGAAACTAGCTGGTCGTCCGGCAATTGTATCCAAGTAGACACTTTAAGTATTGGTTTTGAGAGATTAGCCATCGGAGACCTTTTATGTTAACACATTATAGGATTTGATTTATAATTAAGCTGCATGTTATTCATATTTTATTTTAAAAACTTTGCAATTTTAAGACCATGTCAATATATTTTAAAAATTACAATTACCGAGAATTGACGTCTATGTTAGTTCCCGACAATCAAGAAGGCTCATGTCCAAAATATTCGAAAGCTAATCAAGTTTTGAACTACTTTTACTCTGTCGGCGTAAAAGTAATCACTTTTTCTCCATGCCCATCTAGTAAGTTACACTTACTTTGACATATGCATTGCAGGTAAGGTGACTTTACTGTTTGTTTACTGGTTTCCATGACATTAAGGAAATAAGTACCTACTCCCCAAGGGAAGTAAATGAATTGCGTGTTATTACAGTAATTTTAGTTCTATGAGTGATCGGAACGGGTTTGAACTTAACTGATCCTAACCTATTTGAAATTTAAAAACTTGTTAAGAGAGGGGCGGAGCCCCAAGGGCCCCCTTGGAGATGGGCGGAGCCCCGGGGCCCCCCTTGGAGAGGAACGGTGCCCCGAGGGCCCCCTTGGAGAGGGGCGGAGCCTCGACGGCCCCCTTAGAGAGGGGCGGAGCCACGAGGGCCCCCTTGGAGAGAGGCGGAGCCCCGAGGGCCCCCTTGGAGAGGGCAGTGCCCCGAGGACCCCTTTGGAGAGGGGCGGAGCCCCGAGGCCCCCTCGGAGAGGGGCGGAGCCCCGATGGCTCCCTTGGAGAAAGGCGGAGCCCCCAGGGCTCCCTTTTCCTTGGAGAGGGGAGGAGCACCGAGGGACCCCTTCGAGAGGGGCAGAGCCCCGGGGCCCAGCTTAGAGAGAGGCGCAGCCCCGAGGGCCCCCTTCTTTGGTCAGGCGGCGGCAGGAGAAGGCAGGTGCGGGTTGTATAACAGAACAGAATGGCCCAACGTAATAGGCCTAAAGATGGTGGTAAATTGAATAGGATATTTTATTAAAATTTTTGTTGGGCATGGAGAAAAATGTTATAAGCATGCTGGGGAAGTAACTATCTATAACCAGTCTCGAACTTTGCCAGCTCGAGCGAGCGAGGGCTGGCAAACTCGTTCTCGACTGGTAAAAGCTACTTACTTCCTTTGATGCTTAAATAACTATTATGTCTAGGCATAAAAGTAACGCATTTACCTTTCCAGTCAAGTCACATAAGCTGTCACTTTTATGACGTTTGCAAAAAATAGTATATTATGTTGGAGTAAAAGTGATACTTTGTGTGGTGAGACCGTACACGTTTAACTGACGAGCGTGAGCGAGTCAGACAAGTCCGGGAGAGGCACACAAAGTATCACTTTTTGACAATCTTTCAATTAAGTCTTAATTGAAAGATTGTTAACATGTGCTTGCCAAGGTAGTCTGCTATCTAAAGTAAGGCCTAAACATTTAACGGTTTCACAGATATTTTGTTTATTTGAAAATAGTAAAGTGGTTGTTTTATTTTGGTTTAAACAAAGCTTATTTGCCTTGAACCAATCGGAGATTTGGTTAATAATGTTGGTTTGTAATTGATTGACAAGAGGTTCATCTTCTATGTGGTTTGCAAAGGTCGTATCTCTGCAAATAATATTGTGAAAACTAGGTTGGCATTAGGCAAGTTGTTAACATAGATTAAAAATAACGCACTTGCCTTGCCTATAATTTAGAAAAAATGTTCTCTCGGTGTAGTTTTTTGGTCGCAAATTCCGATATTGTCTGTAGATATCAATAAAGTTGATTCCATCGCAATCATTTATGATTGTAAACACGCGGTAACCATGGGTTTTTGTATGGCGGATTGTGACAACTAGCTGGGTCCCAGTGTCCTCCACGTCGTCGATACTCAGGTTGTACAGCTCCTCACTTCGGCATTCACCAGCAATGCCAAGCATAGCAACGACCTAGAATAATAAAAACAAAGTTGCTATAGGAATGTAAACTGGAGTTGTGTTGACCTTTAGATATTTTGGAATGGGAAAATGGTCTTTTTCTCGATATTTTTTACTTTTTACTTTAAATTACCTATCTCGCCTTTTTTACCTTTAAAAATAAAATATAAAAAGCCAGTTAACCTACCTTCAGTAAAAGGTCTTTGAGAAATCTATTTATTTCTACTCGAGCAAAAACTTTGCTCTGTATGGGTCGATGTCCTACTGATTGCTTTTTCAGGAAAGCTGTCAGTTTCAAAAATTTTGATATATCTGCGTTTTCGTTGACCAGTAATGTTGATTTTAACATCGAGTACTTGAACCATAGACTGGCGCTGTTTAACTTTGTGGACTAAAAATAAAAAATGTATTACAGTAAAATAGGGAATTTTTTTTTAATTGCAATACTTCCTTACCGCATCTAAAAAGTACGCCAACATTATCTCTTCGTTGACCGTTTTTTCCACTTTAAAATTTTTCCGCTACGCGGAAAGAAGTTGGTATTCTTTGTCATACCTTGTAGAGGATTTGCTTGGAATCAATTTTCCCATTGCTTCGGTGCTTTTGGATAAAATTTCTCCCATGTTTACGTCTCTTGAAGAAGATGCAACGTTTATTTTTTGAAACAAAATAAATTGACAAACAACTGCGTCACTGTTACTATGAGTGACCGATGTAAAAGGCGACTTGACCGAAATTGAGTAGATATCAATCTGACAATACCGATGCCCCTTAAAATTTATAGTTATAAACGGGGCTGTGCGCGCTATTGCGCGGTCTATCCGCCCCTGCCGTCCACCTGACCAAAGAAGGGGGCTCTCGGGGCTCCGTCCCTCTCCAAGGGGGCCCTCGGGGCTTCGCCACGTAAAATATTATTAAAATACTCGTTTAGAAATTCCAGACTCTGCTCGTTACTCGCCTCGTCCGTAAACATTTAAACTAGTACTTTAATAAGTCATTTTCCGGCCTTGTAACGTAAATTACTATGCTAGTTGCAGTAAGATAAACTTTTTCGGTTTTGTGTACAGACGTGAAGCTAAGTTTTCGCAATTATAAATAAGTAGTTATATTTTTGAAATAGTAGTTTTTGTCATTTTTACATTTAGATTTACATAAAATAACATGCCATATCCTGCAAAAGTCACATATGAACTTGAGGCTTAGATGTTTAGTAGTAAAAATTCTTAAGAACCGAAAATGTAAACTCCATTTTTGAGATGTTGGGGGTCCAGGAAAGTTGAACGTTAAGTTGTTCATTAAGATTTTCTATGAAATATAATGATTCTTAAATGCCATGAAGTTTATTATGTCATTCATGTAATAGAACGATTAATGAAACCAAATTACGTGCCGACTTAATGACTTTGTTCTACAAGTCGTAATTTAAGTCGCATTTCAATTTATAATAGGTCAAATTGCAGACTATTTTCAAGCTCTACAAGTTTTATACTTTTACGGCAAATAGGACGAGGAACGAAATACAAGCGAGGATGCGCGAAGAAAAAATTTCGACTCCATCAGGCTTTCTTTTCGCGTTCGATATCTCGACTAATATTGTTCGTACATGGAAAAGTGTTTGAACATAAATTGTAGAGCATAACAAAAATCTACATAAAAGATCTAGTTTATTTTCATGTACTGTTAATGGGAACCGAGTTACCGTAAAAAAATCAAATGCACCTTTTTTAAAATGGCAAAAATGGCACATAGGGAATCTTGGTCGATAACTTCCAGTTAAGCTTTCGTGACCCCCCCCCCCCCAACATTACAAAACAGAAATTTCAAATTTCGTTTCACTTTCAAGTAAAGGCCTCTTTTTACATAGTGACTGAACTACATATATGTTTCTAATTTTAGTGCTTTCTCGATAGCGAAAGTTTTGCGACACGTTCGATGAGGGAAAAAATGTCCAATGGATTTAACAGCAGATGTGTACAGGGTGCCCCATTTTTCTGTCAAAATAAGATACATATTTAGGTGTATTATTGAGAAATAGTTTCTATTTTCGCCTACGATAGAGCACTATAAAATGTTATATGTTATATGCTTTGCAGAATTACTTCAACACAAGTAATTATATTATCGCACTTTGGTCAATTCTTACACTAGATAAACCCATGCGATTTCCAAAATCTGATCATGAAAGCACAATGAATATTCCATGTTCTACAGTGACGTATGAGATAAACACAAGTAATGTTTTGATACACTCAAGCAGGTGATGTGACTAATCATAGGCGAGGTATTCGTAATTATTCAGCCATTGACACAGCAAACAGCTTTCCTTGAATTCCAACCGCAATAGATTAGCTTTACGTGAATGATCACTGACGTCAGAGAGGTTTAAAAATTTCATGGATCTCATAAAAGACTTACCTCAATGACGTACACACACACAGGTGTGACCCCGCTCTGAAGGGGTGTTTGGATTGTAAGTAAAAATGTGGAAATAAACCGTTGCTTGTGTTGAGCAATCGGATAATGAAAAATGAAAGTCTTTTTAAAGCATGTATGGACAGTCTTTGTCAAAGGTTTTTGCCATTGCTAATACAAGGGTTGTATGGTATTTATTGCTCCTGGCCTAGTATTTTTTACAGAGTGTGAACTCGAACTGAGTTTACAGGGGAGATTTTTTAATTTGTGCTTTATTTGTACATACAGCTTCAAATTCAAACTTTTTGTTTGTATTTTTGCTATTCGATTCGATTCACAAAGAACACGAATTTTTATTCTGGCGGACATCATATGGAACTCAACTTATACGACGGACAAAAAAGATGTGGAATATCTTAAGTAATCAAAAATAGTTATTTATGTATCTAGAACGAAAAGTAAAGTTTTAAGGTATTATGAGCAAGTTGTTTACGGCTGAGTTGTCAGCCGATGATGAAATTACTTGCGAGTACCTTAGAGCCACTTTTCGTTCGAGATACATACAAAATTGTACCGTCCTGCAGCCAGAGGGAGCACATTCTCAAAGTTATTCAATGAAACAAAATACAAAAGGGTGCCAGTCGTCAATCTCAACAAAAATAAACCATTCGAACTCACAGTCTAAACAAAAGTCACTTGACGTGTTCGGATTCTAGCTGACACTAACCTATACTCAAAGAAAAACGAGCGGCTATTGGTAGGATAAAATAAAATATAACATACCAGCTGAGGATAATAACGAGGCTTTAATAGCTGTAACGCCTCGTTTCAATTTCATTTCAATAGCGCGTTATTGCGATTAGCACCTTCTTTCGGACTACCTTATATCTAAATATTGTAGCAAAAGAACTCAGGTTGATCGTAGCAAGGGTTTGCCTTTAGAGATAAACATCTGCAGATTTTCCTGTCGCAGCATGTTAGCGGGCATTGGATTCCGAGTAGGCAGTGTAGAATCGCTCGATTAGTATTGATGTTTTATGAAGCACGCATTGTGGATTTAATTGTTGGGTAGGCTGAAGCCGTACTTGTTTTTAAACAAACGAAAGCCGTTAGCGCGTTGGTTCTTCGCAAACGGGCACAAACAGCTTGTCTGGCTCCCCTGGGTCTTCTAATAAACGGAAACCGCCGCGGCAATGTTTTCTACACAATCGGCCGTGAACACCGTTGGTAAGAATGCTCCTCTAGCTCAATTTCGCATACTAATTTCAATATTTAGGCCGGATCCCATGAGGCTATCATGAGGCCTATTCAGTCTCCCGATTTTGCTTCTAGACGTTAGCCAGGAATGCCTGAATACCGTGCCGCCTCTTGTTGGTGTTCGCTATCTTCTTAACAGTGGCGATCTTGGGATTCTAAGAATTATACAGCCAATTCCGGCTTAGACGTCTTCTTGGATATGATGCAACGCACCAGGATCTCCCCTGCGGATCGCTGGATAATTGCAACGAACTAAATTGTAAGTGCATGCCCTTCTGAGCGTTTTATTTGATCTACAAAGGCAAATACCGCCAATATATCAGTTCTTACTAAGGACTTAGAAACTCAAACTGAAGCGTGTTTAATCACTCTTTTAGTTCAATAATTTATTAACGCTAAAGAGCGAGAATTTAATTGTTTCTAAATAAGTATGTCTCTGTAATCTCAAATAAGCCGCGTTCCTTAGGGCGTTGTGAATTTATGTCAATTGTGATAGCAACCCGGCGGCTATACACCCCCGCTACAGAAACGCTTCGGCGCCCTATGATCCACGAGTAGTCAAGAGGACTAAGTAAGTAAGTAAGTAAGTGATAGCACAGGTGGTAATTTGAGCTATAATTAGCAATTTTGTGACTTGAATACTTGGAATACTATTTGTGGTTTATTAATTCATTTGATAGGCAATGGTCCTATAAACTTAAATTGCTGTCACTTAGCATAACGGCTTATGTATATAATTCATGTGTTACTTCGATTTTTTGGGTTCCATTAAATACCACTATTGCTGTTATTTGTTTGTGTTCTTTCCGCAACCCCTCTAGCTGTATGAGTTATGTAGGAATGCAGCGAAGCACAAATGGTAGGTGGCGTATTATTAATTAGCTAGTTTTGTTTTGTATGTTGTGAGTAACGAGAAGGCCCTAAATTTTTGATAATCCTACTCCTCAATTTTTAAAGCCCGAAGCATTATTTTGCCTAGTCCTTACAGAGCGCCATATTCTGCCGAGAGTTAAAAGAGCTAGCCGAGGCCTTGTCAACTCTTCGTTTAAGGGTAGTACATAGTTAAGCTGTTTGAATAGAGTTGAATAATACCATAAAATGAAGTTAACATTAAATCAGGCTTTCTAATATAAAGGAGCCTGGGCATAAATGGTAAAATTAGCTCAAAGTGACACAAAAATGTTAAACTGGGTCGCGAAATTCAAAACGACCCAAGAAGTTACACGTCCTAAATTATGCGAGAGCTACGTTAGGCACAAAAGAGAAATGCAATAAACGAAGTTAAATATGGTTTAATAGTACCTATCAGGGTTATAATCATAAAAGAGTTACCGGAACTGGGCAGCGAAAAACTCATATCTGACATGCAGCTAAAAAGAACTTTTGTTAGCACTGTCTTATCCACAACTGGGAATTAAATATAGAAATTAAAACATAGAGCTAATACCCTAACTCAGCCATGGCCATCGAGTTTTCATGAGGCAGTAACGGCGTCGCTGCGAAGGAAATAAAAATCTCCTAGAAACTCTGGATCCTGAATTCTCTCAAATGCAAGAAATGATTTGGCTTCCGCGAAACAGTTTTCATGAGACAAATAAAATGTTACAGGCCAAAAGATGTAGCGAAGTGGACTTAGCGGTTAATAGCGTTTCCTAATGGGTCTAGACGCAAATCGTACAAAATTAGTACACTAAACCAAAGAAAAAGACGCCAGTTTAAAGTTGATAAGAGCCCACGATCACGTGCAGTGAAAATTAAATCTGCACTGTTTGCTTCTTATAGAAAAATAACTGCACTGCCGATACAGAAATCCGGAAACACTTTCAAGCATTCGATGATTATGGAAGAATAAATGACAAATAAATCCTCAAAAATGGTCCCCACGGCCGACGCTCAAACGACTTAGTTTGCTGGCTTGTAGAAAGGAAGTAAAAGCCAATCCAAAATTTCGACATTGCGTCCACTGCAGACTGAAGTTAGCTGTACACTCCAAAATCTAAGCTACAAACGGCAACATCAAAAAAGGGTTCTTACAAAATTTTATTTCATTCTGGTTGTTTAAGGAGTTTCATTACAAAATAGCTATTTATAAAACAATGTAGTGTAACGCATACGATTTTACAGCACCTGCGAAGGAAGATCCCACAAATTCACACATGTTACACAAAATGGCATATCCTGCCTTGTTTTAAACAAGATTCTGTTACGTGTAGAAAGCGCCGCCTGTCGTAATTTCGAATTCGAAAATTATTTTTCCCGCGCACTGTGCACCGGCTTTTGGCCGTGACAATTGCGATATGCTTTTATCTGGGGAAAACCGATGGCACGCTCTTTCTTCGCTAGCAACTGGAAGCGAGCAGTTCATAAAAGGAGTAATTCACAAGTTCGGGGATGCTTGTATAGGGTTTTTGGATGGCTTGAAATAGTGAAATACCCTTACGTCTTCGTGGATTTAAGACCTCGAACTTATTTAAGGACGATGTTTCCTTCGCTTCAGCGGATTTGTCAGTGATTGCACCCTCGAGCTGTTCTTTTTGTGCCCAAAAACCACCTGGGGTGAGTAGCTATTTCGCGTTAAGAAGCCTGTCCTTGCGTGTTCTACTAGAACCTTCTTTTTCCCTCTTACAGCAAGCCGTACCAGGCAAAAATGTATTGCTCGTCTTGAATTTATGGCAACGTGCTGCAGGTCTCGCGAGTCGATCTGTCGAGCCGCCACGGAACCGCTTTTCCTTGTCGCCAGCGCTTAGTTAGGGCACAAGAAGGAACCGCCTTGTGGGGTGTATTTAGCCCCGAGGTTTGGAATTTTGATCCCGTTGGAGCAGCGCTGTGATACGTTCAGAACTACCACCGACGGCTGCAGGAACTTCTCGGCCGAAGGTCGTAATACGCGTTCAGCGTCTTCCAGAGCTGAGCCCCAGGATCTTTTGCGGCTAGTAGCTTGCGAAGCTGCCTGTTTTTAATATGTTATAAACTGCTGTTATGTCAGAAACTGTGAGTATAGTTAGTGCATGTAGTTATTAATCTAGGGCGTTCCTAACATTCCATTTTATGCTAGTTGTCAGTTATTCATTGTAAAATTGTACTGTGATTTAGCATGAAATTAAATGATCTCAAATTATCAGTATACAGGGTGAGTCAGCTACGGTTTGATAGCACTTGTTGGAGCTATCTTTCAGGGAGTATGTTTTACCTGGGTATAGCGTTTACAATTTCTCATTAGTTCACCGGGGTGCATTTGCCGTTATCTTCAAAAATTGTTGGCGCTCTGGGCTTTTAATAATTAATATTCTACCAATTCGTTTTTGTTCTTAAGAACTACACGGCCTCCAATCGCTGAGCTGGCGGCCGGCATTTACACCCAAGTGTACCTAATTTTTATGCTGCTTTGAAAAATCGCCCAGAATCTAAATTAAAAAGGCCTAACAATTTCTTATAATTATAACAAAAAATGGTTATTTAAACCTTAAACCGATGAAATCATATACGTCATCTCAAATACATATTGGAAGTTCCGAGCGCGAATTGATTGAATGCGGACGTGCTTACGATGTATTTTTCAAATTGTGCTATTCTTATATTACGCGATCTATTAATGTTTCTGTCACTTCACACTAAATACGAGTGCAATAACAGACTGCGCCAACACCAGTGCCGCTATCCCCGCGATAGCGGCGTGACCCGGCAGCAGTTGTGACAATAACCTCTGTGATAAACAAATAGTGATCCTAGTTTAAATTAGTAAATTTAACAGAATTAACGGAAAAATCAAACAGTTTCCAAATAAAGCATCCCACCATTATCTATAAAGGGCCGAAAGCACCCCCTGTTCCAATGGACCACCAAGACTCACCGAATAGGTAACGACTTAAATCCTAAAAAACGATCCTTATCATCACGTGATGAAGAAGATGTAAACAAGCGATACATATTCGACGAAAATACTCTTATTACCCAAAACAGGTACTACACCCTGCGATCAACCCTAGGGTTTCAAGAAAATACTTCAGAATCTCAGTTACTAAACAACACAGGTAGTTGGGCTAATGCGGCAAAGAAACCCAAAATTCCTCCCATATTTCTTCCAAATGGTACACATTACCAGAATATTATCAAAGATATCAAAGAGATAATTAAAGAAAATTTTTCTACGTCCTACAAAGGCAACCAACTAGAAATTAACTTAAGCAACGCCGATGACTACATGAACCTCACTAAGTACTGCGAAGAACACAAGGTAAATTTTTACACGTACCGTAATCCTCAAAATTCTAACATCTCAATTATAATACGCAATGTTCCTATATCAATCACAGAAGATGAAATCCATGAAGAACTTAAGTTAAAATACTCCATTATTAAAACAACTCGATTATTGAATGGAAAAAACTGCCAATGCCTCTCATTGCAGTTAAATTAAGTAAAACAGAAAAGGTCAAAGATATATTTAATTTAACGAGATTATTATACTGTGTAGTATCAGTAAAACCCAGGCGAAAAAGCAGCGATACTCCACGGTGCACTAACTGCCAGAGGGTGGTACATACGAAAAACTATTGTCACTTACCTTCACGCTGTGTCAAATGTAAGAGCACCACCATTACAAAGAATGTAGAAAGACGGAGAAAGTTACCCGCATGTGTTAACTGCGGCGGAGAACACACGGCCAACTATAGGGGTTGTCCTTATATAAAAAAACTAAATCAGAAAACCTCTCCCCGCATAATGAGATCCCATAACCCCAACGCAAACATAACTGGGAATATTACCTTCAATCCCATGTATTCTAACACGGCGTTTCATATTTTCGAAGACACTTTGCAACAATTCTGGAGTTATTAAATTAGATGATTAGATTATTTTAGTTCTTAAATCGTATGTACAGGTGTTTTAAATACTAAATTTTTTAAAAGTGGAAATAAACAGTAATCCAAAAGGGTGAGATCATAAGTCCTGGGTACCCCATTATTAAAATAACTCGATTATTGAATGGAAAAAACTCACACGGCGTTTCATATTTTTGAAGACACTTTGCAACAATTCTAGAGTTATTAAATTAGATGATTAGATTATTTTAGTTCTTAAATCGTATGTACAGGTGTTTTAAATACTAAATTTTTTAAAAGTGGAAATAAACAGTAATCCAAAAGGGTGAGATCATAAGTCCTGGGTACCCCATTATTAAAACAACTCGATTATTGAATGGAAAAAACTGCCAATGCCTCTCATTGCAGTTAAATTAAGTAAAACCGAAAAGGTCAAAGATATATTTAATTTAACGAGATTATTATACTGTGTAGTATCAGTAAAACCCAGGAGAAAAAGCAGCGATACTCCACAATGCACTAACTGCCAGAGGGTGGTACATACGAAAAACTATTGTCACTTACCTTCACGCTGTGTCAAATGTAAGAGCACCACCATTACAAAGAATGTAGAAAGACGGAGAAAGTTACCCCAACGCAAACATAACTGAGAATATTACCTTCAATCCAATGTATTCTAACAACTTAAAGATTCCTACAGTTCCAAAGTCCAACAAGCAAGTAACAACAAGCCAGATACGAACACCACATATTTACCCACATCAATAATTTTCCAAACCATTATTGAAGTGATTACTCCTTATATTGATCAGATTAAGAATTTCATTATGTCACTAATACCTACGCTGTTCCAAAATGGCGGCAAGTAGACAATGTACCATACAAAAGTTAACCCTGGTAAACTGGAATGCCAATGGACTAAAAACCCAAAGATCGATATTTATTTCATTTCGTCTAAGACACAAAATTGATATAGCGTGCATTACAGAAACACATTTGATTAGCAATAAAAAATTTACGATTCCGGGTTATTATATCTTCAGAAAAAAAAACAGAGAAACAGTAATAGGATGGGGAGGAACTGCAATAATTTTAAAACGGAATCTTGCGGTTACACCAATCGACTTAGAAAACATTCGTCACTTAGAAGCCGTAGGAATAAAATTAATCACGAAAAACAACACTACTCTGAAGATCGTTTGTGCTTACAGGCAACCAAATAAGCAACTAAATCTGAATGAACTCGTAAATATATTTCAAAACTCGGAACCCACGTTATTATTAGGTGATCTTAACTACAAACATACAAACTGGGGCTGTAGAATTACTAATCCGAATGGTGTTAAACTCTCCAATTTTACCTCTCAGTTGGCAGTTCATATTTTAGTCCCCGCAGATCATACATCTTATATTATAAGAGCTGATGTCGGTCGCCGGCCGACTGACCGAAAGCAAGTTGCGTGCAGCATAAACGCGCAGCATGAACGCGCACAAGTGGGGACGCAGCAAGCATTTGTATTGTTAACGCTGGCAGGGCCGGACGTAGGCTGGCTGCCAGCTTAAGCAAGCATTTTTATTGTTAACCGTTTCTTTACGCTGGCAGGGCCAGACGTAGGCTGGCCAACTCGTTCTAGTACTTTCCATATAGACCTAATCAACAATCAGATATACGCGATATAATCTTGCATAAAAATCTGACTACAAATATGCCAGACAGTTCTAACTGAACTTGACTCCGACCATCTACCCGTAACATGCTCACTAGGCTATTCTCTTCATTATCACCCTAACAGCCAGTCTTATAAAGGCTACTAATCTGACGTTAACTTTAATTCGCTGTTAAAATAAACAAAAGCGTATCAAAATTTGTTTACTAATGAATAAAATGTCATAAGCACTAACGTTTTGATGCGCTTTTGTTTGTTTTAACAGCGAATTAAAGTTAACGTCAGATTAGTAGCCTTTATAAGACCGGCTGTAAGCCTACCAAATTAATAAATGGTCCTGTAGACTGGGAGCTGTTTCGAACGTCAATGGACAATTTATTATTCTGCCTAACCGACCTAAACTCCCAAGAACGTATAGACAAAGCGGTAAAAACGTTTAGAGAAGCAACCACCGAAGCGATACATCAAGCGACTATTGTCATCAGGCGGCATAGACCAGTAAGGGCCGGTTGCAGAAAGCAATGTTAAGTCTGGTGTTAGCTAACGTCGCGTCAAAGTGAACAAAATCGCATCAAATTTTGTTTACTAATGTATTAGTTACCATAAACATTTGAGATTTGCTTCGTTTTTGTTCACTTTGACGTCGCGTTAGCTAACACCAGACTTAACATTGCTTTCTTCTTTCAACCGGCCCTAAGTGATTGAAACTCTCTAGCACATATATTAAATCCTATTAGAGAGAAACACAGTACCCGCAGACTGTAGCAAAATACCCGAAATACAGCAGTCAGAGCCCGTCTAAATCAGCTGATTAGACAAGTCAAAAGCGGATTGGACAATTTTAGAATAGACCAATACAACCACTATATTGAAACCCTCAACCTAGGAGATCCAAATATGTGGCGAGCACCTAAACGAATTCTTAATCAACCCATGATCATTCCAACTCTCCGAATTCAAGACCGCGCGTACATAGAGGATAAAGACAAATGCGAAGTATTTTCCCAACAGTTAGAAGAAACATTTAGCACCACATATGACGGAAATAATTTAAATCACGTTCAACATGTAGAAAGGAAAATCATTAACATTATTCCCACTGAAACCGCACTTACCAAACCAGTCTCGCCATCAGAAGTTAAACAGCATATAAAAAAAACTGAAAATCAAAAAGGCCCCCTGAAGTGACATGATCCCAAACGTACTCCTTAAACATTTATCGAAGAAGTCGATTGCCTACCTAACAGCAATGTTCAACGCGTGTCTAAGAACTGGATACTTTCCCGTCACATGGAAGCACGCAATGATTCTAATGTTTCCCAAACCAGGCAAAACACATGACAAACCGGTTAATTATAGGCCTATTACCTTGCTATCAAATGTCTCAAAATTTCTCGAGCGAGTTATTCAATCTGGTTTAAATAGATTCCTAGAGAAAAACAATATTCTTCCCCAATTCTAATTTGGATTTAAATGTTCTCACTTTACTAACCACCAGATATTGCGACTTACAGAAATGATCGAAAGAGGATATGAATCCAAAATGCACACTTTAATAACATTTGTAAAGGTAGCGCAAACTTTCGATCGTGTCTGGACGATTGGCCTAATATACAAAATGACTACTATGAACGTCCCTTATTTATCACACATCATTAAATCATTTTTATCTCAACGAACATTCCAAGTGAGAATAAATATGTGTACCTCATCAATTCGCCGCATCAGTGCTGGAGTTCCCCAGGGATCCATTCTAGGCCCTCCTTTATTCAACATCTATATGAGTGACATTCCTGAAACGCCTAATGCGGAACTAGCTATGTACGCGGACGATATCGAGCTTGTCGTACAAGATCATGAATAAATCATGGGGCGAATAAACTTCAAGAAAGTTTGCATCAACTTAATAATTGGTTTGCATAGTGGTGTATAAAAATCAATGCGGAATCTAAAATCTTTACCCTTTGCGGGCCCTCAGATCCACGTAATATTATCATCAACAACACCACGATATCTTGGAATCCTAGACACCGCGGTTCGGTGCCTAGGAATATATCTAGATCGAAGATTAACCTGGAGTTACCATATAAACAGAAAATTATCGAAATCTTAAACGATGTTGGCTATGCTATACCCAATTTTAAACACAAAGTCTTCGCTTAAGTTACAATGTGGAACATTAATTTACACTTCTATAATCCGAACGATTTTCACTTATGGATGTAGTATTTGAAGTGCAACTTCGCAAACTAACATAAACAAACTACATGTGCTACAAAATAAAGTGCTACGCATCGTCACCAACGCCCAGTGGTTCGTAAGAAATTCGCAGTTACACAGAGAAACAGGCATCCGTACAATTAAACAATTTATTTCGAAAACCTCCAAGAACTTATATAGTACACCAAACCAGTGGCACAGCACATTATAACATTTACAGACGATCGTTACACACCCGACTAAAAAGAAAACTACCTATGGACCTTTTAACGAGTGGCTCAAGTGGTAGTGAATTAGTGATGGGCCTATCCGGAATGAATAATCGGAAAGTTTTCGATTGTTTAAAAAATCGGAAGGTTCCGATTATTTCGGAACGTTTCGGAACTTTTCGGAATTCGATTATTTTACTGTTCGGTGCACAAAATTCGGAACTTTCGGAATTCGATTATTTTACTATTCGGTACACAAAATGAGAAAACGAAATGCCAATTTGAACTGAACGGAATACGGAATGTTATGTTGACTCATTTGACTGCTATACCTATCCTGGTTGGCGAATGACGACGGGTCGCGCCGTGTGCTCACGTGTATACGTGAATGGCACTAATGGCAGTGGTATTTCGTAGATTAATTATTAGATAGTACACCCTACAGACTTCAAATTCATGTATTGTTTTATACTATCTATTATGTACTTTATGTGCCATTAAACTTTAAAATATCACTACCATTTTCCGAAAGTCTATGAGGGTAACTACTGTAATAATTTGAAAAAATATTCTACTGTAATAATTTGAAAAAATATTTTATTTCCTCTTATATGCCACTGTGCGACTCAAAATTATAAATTATTTTACTGGCCGTCCTACTAACTCAAAAACAATAGATGCCAACGCAGATAAAGGCTTATTACGGCCCGACGCAAATTTGCACGCACTTCATCTTCCTCCCGCTTGTTGTTGTTTCGCTCGTTTTCTCTTGCTTGCATTTACGGAATGTAAAATAATCGGATGATATCCCGATTTTACATTCCGAAATGGAACATTCCGATGATTGAAATCATCCGATTATGCCCATCACTATAGTGAATAGTCGTATAAACCGTGCCATATTCTAAACAGAATGTTCAAGACTGACCGTGATATTCCATTAGTGATATCAAGTAAAAAATTGTCAGCAGACTAAAATATTAATTATAAGTAATTAGAAGTAGTGATGTTTTTAGTTCCTTCTGGAAACCTGATTCAATGTATGATGTTAGGGCCAATACTTGTTCACATCAGCTTCGCTTCGACCTATTTAACCCGCCTGTTCCGGGGGGATTACATTGTCTATTGACTATTGTTGTATATTCTGTTGTAGATTAACTTCTCTAGGAGTTGGTAGCAAACGCTAAGCAGTGCGATAGGGCGATAGTTGCTGCTTCATTGTCTGTTGTATACACACATATACTTATCTTTATATATATAATTCTTCTGTACGTGTGTATGTGACCGATTTTGATGAATTTTTTTGTGTGTGTTTGAGTGGGTTCCTGGATGGTTTAGATTCACAATTGGACTCGGTAGGTGGCGCTGCAATCGGGTTCTAGAATTTTTTAAAAATATTTTTGACAAATTTCTTTTAAAATTTTTTTTTAAGATTTCTCGCATATCAGAACATATAACCCCAAAATTTCACCCCCCACCACCCCCCAATATTTTTAAAATGAAAAAAATCGAAAATTCGAAAATCGAAAAAAACCTTGCTGAACCTGCTAATAGCAGGTAAACCAACGTTTGGACAGGGCATACGTATGTTCGGGTCCCCCAAATTTCACCCCCCCACCGCCCCCCATATTTTTTAAAAATAAAAATCATTATATATATAATTATTTTGTACGTGTGTATGTGACTGAACTCCTCCTAATCGGCTTGACCGATTTTGATGAAATTTTTTGTGTATATTTGAGTGGGTCCATGGATGGTTTAGATTCACAATTGGACCCCGGTAGGCGGCGCTGCAATCGGGTTCTAGGATTTAAAAAAAAATTTTTTGACAAATTTTTGTTAATTTTTTTTAAGATTTCTCGCATATCAGAACATATAACCCCAAAATTTCACCCCCCACCACCCCCCAATATTTTTTAAAATGAAAAAAATCGAAAATTCGAAAATCGAAAAAAACCTTGCTGAACCTGCTAATAGCAGGTAAACCAACGTTTGGGCAGGGCAACGTATGTCGGGTCCCCCAAATTTCACCCCCCCCCCCACCGCCCCCCATATTTTTTAAAATAAAAATCATTATATATATAATTATTTTGTACGTGTGTATGTGACTGAACTCCTCCTAATCGGCTTGACCGATTTTGATGAAATTTTTTGTGTATATTTGAGTGGGTCCATGGATGGTTTAGATTCACAATTGGACCCGGTAGGCGGCGCTGCAATCGGGTTCTAGGATTTAAAAAAAAATTTTTTGACAAATTTTTGTTAATTTTTTTTTAAGATTTCTCGCATATCAGAACATATAACCCCAAAATTTCACCCCCCACCACCCCCCAATATTTTTTAAATGAAAAAAATCGAAAATTCGAAATCGAAAAAAACCTTGCTGAACCTGCTAATAGCAGGTAACCAACGTTTGGGCAGGGCAACGTATGTCGGGTCCCCCAAATTTCACCCCCCCCACCGCCCCCCATATTTTTTAAAATAAAAATCATTATATATATATAATTATTTTGTACGTGTGTATGTGACTGAACTCCTCCTAATCGGCTGGACCGATTTTGATGAAATTTTTTGTGTATATTTGAGTGGGTCCATGGATGGTTTAGATTCACAATTGGACCCGGTAGGCGGCGCTGCAATCGGGTTCTAGGATTTAAAAAAAAATTTTTTGACAAATTTTTGTTAATTTTTTTTAAGATTTCTCGCATATCAGAACATATAACCCCAAAATTTCACCCCCCCACCACCCCCAATATTTTTTAAAATGAAAAAAATCGAAAATTCGAAAATCGAAAAAAACCTTGCTGAACCTGCTAATAGCAGGTAAACCAACGTTTGGGCAGGGCAACGTATGTCGGGTCCCCCAAATTTCACCCCCCCCCCCCACCCGCCCCCCATATTTTTTAAAATAAAAATCATTATATATATAATTATTTGTACGTGTGTATGTGACTGAACTCCTCCTAATCGGCTTGACCGATTATGATGAAATTTTTTGTGTATATTTGAGTGGGTATATGGATGGTTTAGATTCACAATTAGACTCGGTAGGTGGCGCTGCAATCGGGTTCTAGAATTTTTTAAAAATATTTTGACAAATTTCTTTTTAAATTTTTTTTAAGATTTCTCGCATATCAGAACATATAACCCCAAAATTTCACCCCCCACCACCCCCCAATATTTTTAAAATGAAAAAAATCGAAAATTCGAAAATCGAAAAAAACCTTGCTAAACCTGCTAATAGCAGGTAACCAACGTTTGGACAGGGCAACGTATGTCGGGTCCCCCAAATTTCACCCCCCCACCGCCCCCATATTTTTTAAAATAAAAATCATTATATATATAATTATTTTGTACGTGTGTATGTGACTGAACTCCTCCTAATCGGCTTGACCGATTTTGATGAAATTTTTTGTGTATATTTGAGTGGGTCCATGGATGGTTTAGATTCACAATTGGACCCGGTAGGCGGCGCTGCAATCGGGTTCTAGGATTTAAAAGAAATTTTTTTGACAAATTTTTGTTAATTTTTTTTAAAGATTTCTCGCATATCAGAACATATAACCCCAAAATTTCACCCCCCCACCACCCCCCAATATTTTTTAAAATGAAAAAAATCGAAAATTCGAAAATCGAAAAAAACCTTGCTGAACCTGCTAATAGCAGGTAAACCAACGTTTGGGCAGGGCAACGTATGTCGGGTCCCCCAAATTTCACCCCCCCCCCACCGCCCCCCATATTTTTTAAAATAAAAATCATATATATAATTATTTTGTACGTGTGTATGTGACTGAACTCCTCCTAATCGGCTTGACCGATTTTGATGAAATTTTTTGTGTATGTTTGAGTGGGTCCATGGATGGTTTAGATTCACAATTGGACTCGGTAGGTGGCGCTGCAATCGGGTTCTAGGAATTTTTTAAAAATATTTTGACAAATTTCTTTTTAATTTTTTTTTAAGATTTCTCGCATATCAGAACATATAACCCCAAATTTCACCCCCCACCACCCCCCAATATTTTTTAAAATGAAAAAAATCGAAAATTCGAAAATCGAAAAAAACCTTGCTGAACCTGCTAATAGCAGGTAAACCAACGTTTGGGCAGGGCAACGTATGTCGGGTCCCCCAAATTTCACCCCCCCCACCGCCCCCCATATTTTTAAAATAAAAATCATTATATATATAATTATTTTGTACGTGTGTATGTGACTGAACTCCTCCTAATCGGCTTGACCGATTTTGATGAAATTTTTTGTGTATATTTGAGTGGGTCTATGGATGGTTTAGATTCACAATTGGACTCGGTAGGTGGCGCTGCAATCGGGTTCTAGGAATTTTTAAAAATATTTTTGACAAATTTCTTTTTAAATTTTTTTTTAAGATTTCTCGCATATCAGAACATATAACCCCAAAATTTCACCCCCCATCACCCCCCAATATTTTTAAAATGAAAAAAATCGAAAATTCGAAAATCGAAAAAAACCTTGCTGAACCTGCTAATAGCAGGTAAACCAACGTTTGGGCAGGGCAACGTATGTCGGGTCCCCCAAATTTCACCCCCCCCCCACCGCCCCCCATATTTTTTAAAATAAAAATCATTATATATATATAATTATTTTGTACGTGTGTATGTGACTGAACTCCTCCTAATCGGCTTGACCGATTTTGATGAATTTTTTTGTGTATATTTGAGTGGGTCTATGGATGTTTAGATTCACAATTGGACTCGGTAGGTGGCGCTGCAATCGGGTTCTAGGAATTTTTTAAAAATTTTTTTGACAAATTTTTGTTAATTTTTTTTAAAGATTTCTCGCATATCAGAACATATAACCCCAAAATTTCACCCCCCACCACCCCCCATATTTTTTAAATGAAAAAAATCGAAAATTCGAAAATCGAAAAAAACCTTGCTGAACCTGCTAATAGCAGGTAACCAACGTTTGGGCAGGGTAACGTATGTCGGGTCCCCCAAATTTCACCCCCCCCCCACCGCCCCCCATATTTTTTAAAATAAAAATCAGTATATATATAATTATTTTGTACGTGTGTATGTGACTGAACTCCTCCTAATCGGCTTGACCGATTTGATGAAATTTTTTGTGTATATTTGAGTGGGTCTATGGATGGTTTAGATTCACAATTGACTCGGTAGGTGGCACTGCAATCGGGTTCTAGGAATTTTTTAAAATATGTTTGACAAATTTCTTTTAAATTTTTTTTTAAGATTTCTCGCATATCAGAACATATAACCCCAAAATTCACCCCCCACCACCCCCCAATATTTTTTAAAATGAAAAAAATCGAAATTCGAAAATCGAAAAAAAACCTTGCTAAACCTGCTAATAGCAGGTAAACCAACGTTTGGACAGGGCAACGTATGTCGGGTCCCCCAAATTTCACCCCCCCACCGCCCCCATATTTTTAAAATAAAAATCATTATATATATAATTATTTTGTACGTGTGTATGTGACTGAACTCCTCCTAATCGGCTTGACCGATTTTGATGAAATTTTTTGTGTATATTTGAGTGGGTCCATGGATGGTTTAGATTCACAATTGGACCCGGTAGGCGGCGCTGCAATCGGGTTCTAGGATTTAAAAAAAAATTTTTTGACAAATTTTTGTTAATTTTTTTTTTAAGATTTCTCGCATATCAGAATATATAACCCCAAAATTTCACCCCCCACCACCCCCCAATATTTTTTAAAATGAAAAAAATCGAAAATTCGAAAATCGAAAAAAACCTTGCTGAACCTGCTAATAGCAGGTAAACCAACGTTTGGGCAGGGCAACGTATGTCGGGTCCCCCAAATTTCACCCCCCCCCACCGCCCCCCATATTTTTTAAAATAAAAATCATTATATATATAATTATTTTGTACGTGTGTATGTGACTGAACTCCTCCTAATCGGCTTGACCGATTTTGATGAAATTTTGTGTGTATATTTGAGTGGGTCCATGGATGGTTTAGATTCACAATTGGACCCGGTAGGCGGCGCTGCAATCGGGTTCTAGGATTTAAAAAAAATTTTTTTGACGAATTTTTGTTAATTTTTTTAAAAGATTTCTAGCATATCAGAACATATAACCCCAAAATTTCACCCTCCACCACGCCCCAATATTTTTTAAAATGAAAAAAATCGAAAATTCGAAAATCGAAAAAAACCTTGCTGAACCTGCTAATAGCAGGTAAACCAACGTTTGGGCAGGGCAACGTATGTCGGGTCCCCCAAATTTCACCCCCCCCCGCCCCCATATTTTTTAAAATAAAAATTATTATATATATAATTATTTTGTACGCGTGTATGTGACTGAACTCCTCCTAATCGGCTTGACCGATTTTGATGAAATTTTTTGTGTATGTTTGAGTGGGTCCATGGATGGTTTAGATTCACAATTGGACCCGGTAGGCGGCGCTGCAATCGGTTCTAGGATTTAAAAATTTTTTTTGACGAATTTTTGTTAAATTTTTAAAAATTTCTCGCATATCAGAACATATAACCCCAAAATTTCACCCCCCACCACCCCCAATATTTTTAAAATAAAAAAATCGAAAATTCGATTATCAAAAAAACGTTTGCTGAACCCGTTAATAGCAGGCAAACCAACGTTCGGGCAGGACAACGTCTGTCGGGTCCGCTACCCCTTAGGGAGTGAAATGGGGTAAATAAGCCTAAAAATCGATGTGTGTGTCGTTATTGAGGTTTTTTAGGAAGTTGATTGCGAAAATGGCATTAATTTTTATCTCCAAGACGATGGACATGACATAAAATTAAAACTCTATAGTGGTGAAACGGGGTTTCAGAGACAAATTATTTTTGGGCAGAACAACGTTTGCCGGGCCAGCTAGTATTTATATATATTTTATAATTAGGTATTAAACCCCATGTAGATCGCCATACGACAAATAAATAGAAGTAGTGATAGGGGGTTGTAAACCTCGTTAATGTCATTCTAAGTTACACAAACTACTTTAACTCTGCATGAATAGCAAATGATGCTGAATTGGCATAAGCTGAAAATAAAAAAAAATATTGATGTATTGAAAATCAAGTAGATACGCTTTCGTTTTTTCACATGCCAATTTGATTACTTTTCATCACTACCTTAGTTGTGAAATAATTTCATTTCACCACTAGCAACGGAAAGTGTGACGTTTCGAAATTTCAGTCAATTTTGAAAAGTGACACTTTGTGTGTCAAAATTAGAAAAAGAAAGTTTTAGTTTTTAATTTACACAAATAATTCATAATATGTATAGGCAGGTCAAACGCCGCATTCATAGCAACAAAAATGTGTTTAGTAAAACGCAGAAAAAATGCATTTTTTGTATTAATTATAATCCGAAGAATTGAACTTTAAGGTTCTATAGCCTTTGCAACTTTAGAAATCAGTATAAGATAATAGCTATTTATGCAACAAGTGCTAAAAGTTTATGTTCATGCACGAGGCATGTATCGTACATAAACCACGAGTTTACATACAATATTTTTTCTACAACCTCAAATTTTCTGTTATTAATACATAAATGTAGATTTAACAAAGGTTTGCATTTATGACAGTTATAATTTATGTCATAATAAAGAGATGGCCTTGACGCGCAGCTGAATGTTTGTGGAGCCAGTACTGTCAAAGTCAGTTATCAAAAGTAATTATAATAGTACACATCTGACTTTATTTATTACATAACGCTTTAATTATTTAAAAAGCACTTTATACCTGTAACGCAAGAAGTAACTAGAATAACTTTACACCCTCACTTCCAGTTTTAAATTGTAGTTTTATAACCTCACTTCACTTTTAGCACATGGGCTAAAAGTAAACAGCTGATCTCATTTTAAACACGCTAAATTATAAAACGTCACTTTTAGTGAAAAAAGCTAGCGCCAAAAACCTACTTTTAGTGGTGGTCGTAGAAAAAGATAATTTAGTGGAAATTTCAACAGCTTGTTTTAAATTAATAGTGAATGCATAGTGAAAGTGTTATGAAAAGGTATTTGCGTAAAAATGTATCAACTGTTATGAAAATATGAACATTTTTACGGTATTTCCTTGCGATTGATCTAAAATCTTAACGTGCTACAGATTCGACTAGAAAATAAAAATATTTCACATTGTGATCAGCGTAGAGTTTATAAAAACTAAAATCTTCTCAATGTACAAGCCAACAGCACAGTGGTAACATTCAGCATAAGTGAACTGGTAGACGTTTAAACTATGATTACTTTTGTTATTTACAGAAATTGGCCACTCTTAAAACAGTTAGCCTTAGCTGTGAAATACATAGAAGTTAGTTACAATCATACCATGGGGAAATATTTTAAAAGACACGCATGTAATAAAGCGTATCACATTTGCTACGAGTGGGGTCAAATGTAGAGTGCAAGTACAAGGAAAGCTTAATGTCGACGACGTGATACCCATACTGCATGCTCTTTAATAAAACACTAGAAAAGTTACAAGAACATGGGTATTAATTAATGCGAGGATAACAATACTCAATAAGGCAGTGCAAACATTAGCATAAGCCGATGAAACTGATATCGTAGGAAGAAGCTTAGTAGCAGTCAAAAAAGCATTACAAAACTGAAAGTCGCATAAACATGTGTAAAACAACGAACAATACTAAGACAGAACCTAACGCTCATTACGCAACCTCTAAGTGATAGAGAGTTTGCCTACTTAAGTAGGTACTACTAATTATGTACCGTTAAATTGCCTCTTTTATTTATTACTAGCTCTATTAATGAAATTAGAAGTATAACAACTCTTGTCCAGGTGGGCTCATGCATTCAATTATGGCTTAATAAATTAATTTAATAAAATTATCTTTCTATTATCTTATTTTGCCGGTAAAGTAGATTTCATGAGTGACAGCATTGAAATCTTATAGTGGAAATAACCTAACTTATTATCCAAACAAACAGCACCTTGTGAGCAAAATATCTCAACTTCTCAGGTAAATATTCCGTGTTTACTTTTAGCTATAACTCGTTAGCTTATTAATATTGCTTTCTAGAAGGATTTGTATTTGGTTCTTGATACTGTTCTGACCTTGACGATCAATTCTATTGCTCGCTGGAGACCTCGAGACAGCTACGGCGCCTGTAACAAATCCACTACATCTTTTAATCGCCCATATGAAGATTCCTTAGTGCTATAGTATAACTTCAACTCTTGCATTACTTATTAATCTTACATATAGGCACACTACAATTTTCCGTTTATCATTATAAGAAATTAATTGAGGAGCGTTTATAAAACGTGCGTATCTCTTACAAATCTGGAAAATACACTACCTACTCTTAGTACAAACTTGCTAGGTGATGGGGCTAGTTACATTTATTTTATATAACAACCTCCTTTGTTGATCGAAATTTGCCATAATTTATAATTTTTTATGCAATTACAATTTAAAATATCTTTTTATACAGTTTAAACTCTAGTATTCCATAAAAACAACGTTGTATTTTGTAGTTATAGTCTATTTAGGTTTGTTTTGAGATGCCTTGATCTCTTCTTATTGCATTTTAACACTTTTTGTAAATTAACACAATCATTAGGTGATTTTATTAGTTTTAGGACCCCAAATTCAAGATTTACATAATTTTTGTTCTTAAATATGTTCTTTTTTTAATTTTCATGTACACATAACTTTTGTTTTCTTACAATAAGTTCCTGGGAGTACTTATGAAATTATTTTCATTTTATAAAAGTATATTTAATAAGTTATCATAACTTTACTTTTACAGTTATCGTAAGCATTCGAAGTATTTTTGTTTTTACACGTTGTACGGCTACTTGTTCAACAACCTTGCTGCTTCATCAAACTACCTACGGATATTACGAGAACAAACAGAAAATAAAGTGGCTTGATCGCCACGTTCTGACGAAGATAATTGAATTCTGTATAAATGGAGTCCCACTCTGAATTAAGGTTACCAGTGTTAGTTTCCTGTATTAAATTATTAGACAAAATAGCATAACGTAGCGTAGTATTTTCTGAAACTAGCAATTAAAAAAGGAAAGCTGTTACTAATTTTTAATAGCTTCTATATTCTTTATATGCGGTGAAGACATCAAATGTAGATGCTGGAGCAGAGAACCATTGCAACATGTTCATGACACACTGCGTTTTTCCTCAAGAAGTGAAGGCAAGATCAAGAACAATTATTATGAGAACGTAGAAGCGACAAACCAGCCTGACTATTTTTATTTCGAAGTATTTTTATCCAACATTCCGCTTAGTACTGTGTAAACATATAGCCCATACTACGCTTCTGTTATAGGAACAAATAGAACATATTCAAGTTTTAAGTGAGTACTCGAGTGGTTTATTGTATTTATCATTCCTTGATAATATCTCGATGATATCAGAATTGTTTTGATATCTAACGCCGATAGAAACATTTCAGTGTGAAGCACTATTCCATTATTGCATCAGGCGTATCAACAGGTCCTCCGCTGGTTAGGGGATACCTCCTCTTTAAGTGCTGGCCAGGTTATCAGATTCGGAGTACGAATTAAGCTATTTACACATTTTAAGCTACATGCCCAATTAATCAGTGTTATCTAATCACGTAAAATATTTACATTGTCACAATATGGCATGCAAAACACGCGAGTGACAAAGGCAAAGGTGAGAGCCACAGGTCTAAGATGAAAGCCGTGCTGGGCGAGAACTTCCTTCGGGTCGCCCTCATCGCCTTCAATTTCATCTTTTCGGTGAGTACAGTGATTGCGGCTTAACGCGAAAATGTCGGTGCTACTTGTTTTCAGATATTGAGCGTCTCGCTGATAGCCCTCGGAGTTGTTTACTCCGAGCAGCTCGCCTCCGTCGAGCCGTACATCACGTTCGAGTTCCTCAACTTTCCAACTCTGCTGCTGGTGCTGGGTTCTGTGAGCTTCGTCGTCTCCATAGTGGGCTGCTACTGTGCAAGAGCTACAAACCGGTCATTCTTTATTGTGGTAAGTTAGACACTGGGTGCACAGCAAACGCAGCCATACCAGACTGATAAAAACATTCTGGAAAATCTACAGCTTTTGAAACGCGTACTTTGCTCTAGAAACAGCATGGTTGCCATGGCGACCTATCTTCTATAGTAATATTAGAACCCACACATCGCTACGCCTGAAACATGGGTTTAAATGAGCCACTCATACTTTGCTCTAATCAAGTAATTAGAGCCCGGATATAGTACTTTAAACCATAGCTTTCTCGGACATTTTCTTCCATTTGTTCCTTCTTGGTGCTTTTGTTTGTATAGTACGTCGATTGTTTACTGGCAAGTGTTTTCTCTGTGTGATCCACCTCTCTCGTCTTTGAACGCCCATTTATTTTGCTTTATGGCTATGGCTACAAAATTTGGCATAGTGAATTGTGTGTTCCCCTAAATACGAGTAGTACAGCAGTTTCTCTTTTTTACTGGTCCTCTCGTCGCTTCCTATATTTTTCTTTCCTCTTGCTCAATTCTGTAATGTGTTTTTGACAACCTACCGGCTTCCATATTCTGCACACGTTGTAACCATTGTTATCTGTTGTTTTTCTTAGATTTGAATTTTTAAATCGCATTTTTTATCTGTTTTTGCTGTAACGTATTTAAATCTCACATTTCTCTAGGTTTTGCTACATGGTTAGTCACACTCTAGACTTTCATCTTCTGTGTAGTTTTCATTAATTTCTTCTTCTGAGCTCAGGTGTTGTTTGAACTATTCTACTAATAGATTCAATATTTCTTCTTTGTCTTTAATCATGTTGTTATGTCTGTCTCTGCTGGTACTTACGGAACGTTCAAGATTAACCGCATAGAATGTGAGTAAGAAATATATTTTTAATTATACGTGGTTGTTACACGTATCCGAAAACGATTTATTTGATTATTAGCGTTTCCACATATTAACTCAGAGATGTACGTGCTCAGATCTAAGCAAATAAATTACTACATTTATTTCAAAGCTATAAGTATTGCTATTCTATTAAAGAAGACGCAATAAAAGAGCACGGAAAATAAATTACGTGGCCAGGACAACATAATTTTTAAGTCTGCACTTGAAATAAAGAAGCGGAGCAGATACGACTATCAAAACCTTATAAATCGAAATCTTGTTACGGGTAAAAGGCGTTATGCATTATTGCCCTTAAATTGCCTCTTTTGCTTTTGTTGTGTTTTGGTTGCCCCTGTCCGAAAAACTCAACCTTGTACAGTCCTTGGGTCGCCGAACTAGTTTTGAGAGGTCTTCAGTCGTGCGAGATGGATTATTTCTCGGTTATCCTGCGTCTGTAGCCCAAGTATCACTCAATGGTCTCTGCGTACCTGCGGCGATGTTTTCATCTGCAAGCTTCTCCGACTTAATCGCACGCGTTTTACTTTGTATTAACCTTTGTCTTAGTTTAGGGCTAGTTTATAGTGACTCACGATGGCAATAATAGTGTCCTACCTCACTCGCGCTATCTCGGATTTGTATGTTTGATTTATCGAAAATATTCGGGTCTTAATTACGCATTGCATTTGATTGCGGATTTGTCTGGCGTCGCGATTTAAGTCTTGGAGCTGTAAGTTGAAGAGCCGACTATGGAGTCGTTAAAGTATCAGCAACTAGTTTGTACTACTAGCTTGGCAGCCGAGTTTTTGAAACCACTGCTGAGTCCCGTTGTTAATTCCGCAGATTCGCAGCTGTTTGTCGAAGGTATTTTTGTGTCCCTGCTTGCATCTGGTGACTTTTCCTGGTAGCTAACTGCTGCTACTTGCTTTCCGGTGCCGTTTCACATTTTTTCTGAGAGTATTAAAACACGATCTCGCGTTTTGAAGGTAAAAACGAATCTGTGTATTAAACGCACCGAAATATTGAAATCGCCGGCTAGTGTTGCATCACCTCCGAGTTTGTCAGTAATTACTGGCTTATAACTTATGTACTCATGCTATGAGGTCGTTCCTGTGTGTTTTATGGGAGTTCTGACATTAAATTGGTGTAATCTTCCGTATTATATGTAGGTGTTAATTAATATAAACCTTGTTCACCTTTACTATCATTTTGTGTATGAGTAATGCAAGCTATTGAGGTATCGATGCCTTTTGAAGTCTGTTTCAGATCGTGGCGCATTGGCTAAGCATAGTATCTGAGTGTATTTAAGAGTTCTCGTAAGCTAGTGGACTTATCGGTTATAACAGATTCTCTAGCGTCCTCTGGTAATTACAGAAAAAAACCGCACACCGTCTTCACTGTAGCTGGTTGGTTCTCCGATATTTCCATGTAGTCTGAACGTTTGTTTAGTACGACTTGAAGCTGGTTAGAGGCACTGAGAAATTTTGGTTTAGGGTTAGCGTCTAAAATTAGATTTGCCGTTCGTAGTAAAACAATTATATACCCCAAAGTTGGTGGCACTGTTAAAGAAAATATGTACGGACATATGTATTTATTGAGGAATTGGACAATTTCAGTTTTTAGGACTTTGTTTTGACTTTTCGCATTTTCCCGCATTTGTATTTCGAATATTAGAATTTTTGCGGCCTCATCTAGGTTGAGTTTGACAATTTGATTACGTCCCGAAATTGCCGCTCTTTTTAATTCTCACGTTTTCCGCTTTATATCGGTATCTTTGGTAAAATTATATGTAAATTGAGATAGTTAGCAACATTTATTGCGGTCAAGTTATAAGACTGCAATTCTTCATTAAAACGCGCCTTGCTGTTTTTCAAATGTCTGTTCCCGGACGTGGCATTCGTCACGTATACTCCATGGCGACACGTTTTTATTTGCTTAGCGAATCCACGGAATAGGGGCTACACGACATGTCGAGACCTACAAATTCTAGCAGCTGCACTGGGAGCAAAAGTTCTCGCATCACATTATGCGACAGCAACGTTTTTGTTTAAGTCCGACAGATGGCACAAGTAAGGCACTTGTGCGTCCCCTTCTTGATTCCGGTGGCGTCCCTTGGACAGTTGATTGAATCGTCGTGCTCAGCTGCTCAAACAAAGGCTTCGCCGGTCACCAACCAGGTATTGTGAATTAGAATTAGTACAACGAATCGCTAAACAATAAAGTGCTACGGTCTTTGACATTGTGCGACATAGCTGTAGCTAAATATAATCCAGGTCTCTGTGACTTACATTTGCTTTGTTTTTAGCTATAATTAGAATTGCGTGGCTCTTTCAAATCGGACGCGCCATTCAAATATTTGATGCTCATTCATCAATACGGGCAAACTTAAGTTGTACCATTTTTGACTACCATTTCAGATAATAGAGGAATACTAACCCAATTTGATTATTCATGTTCAATGTATTTACATGCCTATTTACTTTTAATAGATACAATTCAATCTTAATATCAGAGTTTTTCATTTATGGTAATTGCATGTGTTGATTGATATTTATGTATGCTACTATTCTCTTTGGTGTAATAAATGTGAGGTGGCTCGTCGAAAGCGAGGTAAACCAACCAAGGTAGATTCTCAAAGACAACAGGGTGGTTTTCCAGGAACATCGAAGTGAAGTAACTACCTTGGATTTCGAGTTTCTACAGAGGCTGTTGGGAAAACTTGGTTCATGCCCTATTAATAAAACTCGTGGCGCACGTTCCCCGTTTCATCTCGATTATAACTACCCTCAGTGTGACCGCATCTCGCCCTCATTAACTGCGTGATAATTCGAACCACCCGATCTCCCTGAGCAATAGTCGCTCAACTATTTGTTGCAGTACAGTTCAGGCGTAATTAGGGTATGAAATAACTTCAAAATTAAACGTTAAGCTTGTTATTTTATTTCATTTGCTTACAACTGCTACTTATTAAATTGAAACATGGCTACTACAGTTAAATAATAAGTGCACTGTCAACTTTGTGTTTCAGCTTATATTGCTGGATTTTCTATATCCTCCCGGGCCGCAGTAACTTCCAATGGAAATAATAGCTGAATCGGACGTCGTAGAATGGTCTTATTGCTTGTAACAACCTCGCAAACCCTCACTTTTCCATCTCATCCTTGAAAAACTTGAATAATTCGTACTAACTTACATAAAAGTCGAGGAATCTCCAACCTTAAAATTTCTAGACTTTGCTGGACTTTGCTTACGGAACAATCACAATTACTGCAGATAGTCACATACCCATTTGTTCCAAAATATTTTCGTTAACACAATGAGTTCCTTCCATTTTTCCAATATGTCGCTTTTTCTAATATCTTCATGGTTACTGGCTACACAGAAGCCACATTTGTTAGTACCCAAAAGAAAATGAGCTGGTGTCAGGGTGAACAAATCTTCCAAGTCGTTGTCAACATATGTAAGTGGTCGGCAGTTAACCGTCGCTGCAACTTCCGAAAGTACTGTTTGGAGTTCGCCATTCGTAATTAAAACACTTTTTATTGAGAGACAACTTCAAACCATCTTTGACTGTATTTATCGTCTAACTATTCCCAGAATCCGCCCCACCATGGAACATGTACGATAAATTTCCATTCTATGCGGTGTTTGCTAACACTAAATTCTGGAATTTCTCTTTACAAATTATCTTGCTAAGTTCTTGTAACTCAACTGAGGCTCGTTTGAAGGTCTTAGCTTTGTCTGAATAAATAACGCGTAGAACTCCACTTCTCGACATAAATCGGCGAAATGCGCCAAGAGAACTTTCGGTAGACATATCTAGAACTATCTCAAGATGTACCGCACGAATGACAGCACATGTAAACAGCATTATGTATGCTTTCCGTTTTTCCTTCTTTTCTGAACCACATACAAAGGACCGGGAAAGTCCGTGCCAGTGATTTTGAACGGTGTAGCTATGGAGACTCGATTACTTTCCAATAGTGCAAAGGCCTCACTGCCAGTCTTTGCTCTTAACTTCTTGCAACTTACAGATTTACTCAAAATAGACTTAACTCTTTGTCTACATTGAATAATCCAATATCGTTTCCGTATTTGAGCTATCGTAATATTTCTTCCACTATGATTGGAAAATAAATGCGCATTCCAAATTATTCTATCTGTTAAGGCTGACTTTTTCGGCAATAATACTGGGTGCTTAACTTGGAACGATAATGGTGCTTCATGAAGATGACCACCTAATCTTATAATGTAATCATCGTCTATAAAACAATTGGGCGTTAAAGTGGAAGAAGAAGCATCAGTACTTCGCCCTTATTCAAAACCAAAACTGAAAAATGCTGCTCTTGAGTAAACGTTAAGCAATATTTTTTGCTTTCCCGTAATTCTTGAACTTTTAAGTTCCCGATGTGCTGCTCATCCCTGTGTCTTAAATTATAGATAAATCTTTAGACAAAAGCAGTGACTTGTAAAAATTTCTCCAGACTACTAAATCTATCTATGTCAAAAATAGGCTGCTTATTATGGACTTCGTTAGTCTGCACAACTAAAAAAGTTCCAGCTTCAATCGTCATGTCTTCTTTAGGTCAATGGTTAGAATGTTTTTCAAGCCATTCAGGTTCCATTTTCCAAACGTTTGCAGTCATAAGTGTACTAGACTTTACACCTCGGGGAAGTAGATCTGCTGGGTTCTCCGTACCTGGACAATGACGCCATGCTCCGACTGACAACTTTTGGATTTCCACTACTTGATTACGGGCGTATGGCTACCACTTCGTATTCTTGCTTCTAATCCAATGCAACGTTATCTTTTAGTCAGACCAAAGAATACAACATTTAATCTGTACGATATTATATAAAATAAAATTCTGAAGTCGTGATGTACAAACCGCGGCAGTAAGATCAAGCTTTGGCAGCGTCAAACCTATTCCTTCTTGATCGTTAATCGGAGTCACTCGATTCTTAGCCATGAGAAATCTACATGCTATTTTTCTTTCGTCGTTGACACTTCTAAGATATGCTACATATTCGAACGCTGTTGGGCTGGCATCGGCAAAAATATGGGGTGAACTGTCACATTATTTATCTTCAAGAGAACACCTAGGCAAGGAAAAATCTTTCATTGTGGGTAACTCATAACACAATTTCAACCACTCGTTCGTAAGTTTCTCAGGGAGAATTGAATCCCACACCAACCTAGTTTTCCAAATTTCTTGGAGCAATATTTTAGCTTTAATGTAGAATGGGCTCCAAAAACCCAGATGATCAAACATTCTTGACATTGTTTGGAGAACACCACGTTTGGTTTTGGGTATATCCTTGAGTATTTAATTCACCTGTCATCTGTTAAAAAGTTACCAATGAAAATCCAGAATTTGACGTATCTTGACCAATCAAAAAAATATCAGCGGATATATCTTCCTAGAAGGTATTCAAGCGAATATTTTAAACAAATGTGATTTATATTAGAACAAGTTAATATTAGTGTTCTGTTACTATAGAAATTGCGTAGCTTGTTGCTAGATTTACTGCAAACTAATTTGAAAAAGTAGTTTGATTCATTGAATAGTCCCTCGAATGCCATTCTTAGTCAAAGTTAAGTAGAATATTTTTGCGGTGGTATCACTACTCATGTCCATTGCGCTTCAGATTAGGACTCGTGCTAGCGCACTCGTCCTAATTGAACCTAAGCGCAGTGGACATTCGTGATACCACAGCAAAAATATTCGACATAACTTTGACTACTCATAGTATTATAAGTAGAGTCCGTCAAATGCCATTTTGCCATGTTTGTTACTATAGGCCCCTTTAGGGGCAGATTTCGTATTTAGACGTTTCACGTAGTAAGGGGTGGAATGAACCACATTTGTGGGTGCCATAAATGCTATAAAATGCCCTTTTTCGTGATAAATGGTATATTTTGAATAAATGCCATATTTTAATGCTATATTTCAATCAAGATCAATATTATGTGGCTAATTCACAACAAAAGGGCTTACAAATTTCAAAATAGACATGCAGAAGTTTTGGTAAGTGCCAGGTACTAAGGTCGATGACCCGTGGTTGGGGGTGACCGCTCGTCGCGCGCCTCAACGCTCAGGTAAGTATCCCGTTACGTCCACTTGTCAACAACAACCGCGCGCTCTCCCCCTTCCCTTTAATGCACCTCGGATACCTACGTTTCATTTATTTGCTTTGTGCCCGTCGTTTTTATCAGATTACTTTGTCTTTTGTATTTGTGTTGTGGGATTTTTAATATTACTGGTGACATTTTTTCTAAAATTTCAACTTTTTGAAATAAATACTTACCATTTTTATGCTTTATTTTGAAAAAATAAATGCCATTTTGCTATGCTATATTTTGAAAAAATACGGGAAAATTTTGACGGACTCTAATTATAAGTGATAATATTCAAAACACAATCAAGATTTACTGCTAATTCATGGTCGTTAAGGTACCATAAAACGCCAACTACCTTTTTGACTCTGTTATTGTAAAGATTTCTGCCAGTTATTTCTCCCAACGTTGCATCATTGTTGTCCCACTTCCGCAAGTTCGTGTTAGCATTCGATAAAATTTCCTTAGATTCTTGATAAATACGTTCAGCTTTTCTTAATTTTTCGACTGCCAATACTGGAACATGGATGTAGAATAACCTAGTCAACATTTTGCAGGTAATTTTCAAATTCTGAGGTTGAGACTGTAAATGTTTTTTTAAGTAACAGCTAAAAGAAATAGCCTGCAAGTTACGGCAAAAGTAGCACGTTACATGCGGTAGCATGTAATCTTTGGCAGATTAGAGGCATCATTAACGAACGTTCAGACAGTTCTATCTGTAAGAATGTTTTTTCGATATCGGCAGTCAGTGCGAAACGGCCAATTCTAAAGTTATTTAAAACTCGAAATATATGTGGCACTAAGTTTTCACCTTGCAAAAGCACGTCATTTAATGAAGGTGGTCCAGTTACATGTACATATAGTCAAAAATGACAGATATTTTTGAAATATCTTTATCGTCCTTATACACGGCTCTATGAAGCATAAAAGAAGTACGTAACTCATTTGTTTCATTCGGTAAAAGTTCTACTACTATAGATAAGATACTGGATCATGAACGTAGAATAACCTAATCAACATTTCACAGGTAATTTTCAAATTCTGTGGTTGAGATTATAAATGTTTTTTGAGTGTAAAAGCAAACAGAAATAGCCTGCAAGTTACGGTAAAAGTAGCACGTTTCTTGCATGTAGCATGTAATTTTTGGCAGATTAGAGGCATCATTAACGAACGTTTCGTACCATAAAAAACTATAAGAATCGGGATCCCGTTCAGATAGTTCTATCTGTAAGAATGCCTTTTCGATAACGGCAGTCAGTGCGAAACGGCCAATTTTAAAGTTATTTAAAACGAAATATATGTGGCACTAAGTTTTCACCCTGTAAAAGCACGTCATTTAATGAAGGTAGCCCATGTGCAGATGCGTCAAAAACAACACGTATTTTTAAAATCTCTTTATCGTCCTTATACACGGCTCTATGCCGCATAAAATAGGTACGTAACTCATTTGTTTCATTCGGCAAACGTTCTGTCACTATAGCTAAGTTTACGTGTTGAAGTCTTTAATCGATTCAATGCACCGTTCAAATTACAGTCAAGACGTACATTTGAGTCTATTCACGTTAATGAAACCCAATATCGATTGTTTTCGAACGTTATATTGTAATTTAAAAAATGATAATGGTAGCACTATCGATTCCCATTGACTCAAGAATCCAAAATTTTTTCAGGTCAAAATCGTTCGTTATAGGTTCGCACTGACCATGAAAAATATTGGCTACGTTAATTCCGACTCTGAACGCATATTCGTTAGAACGTGAACGTCCAATCAAATGCAGTTTCGATTCTCGTTAAACTGTCTGTGACTTTTTGTAAGTTAGCAGTTACTACTTTCGAATGCGTATCTGTACCGATTAAAAGCGATATGCCAGACACAAATTCATATTAAGGAAAGATTGGCCAGCCAATGCGAAATTAATACTGAAGTCATGAATAGCTGGATAATCTAATTTCGGTAGAGTAAAATTGTCGAAACAAATTTCCGGTACTTCTATGGCGTTAATGGTGATAAAATTATTGTTATATTGGCCTTTCAGCGTTAAAGATACTGTTTTACATAAGCGCGTGGGGGCCATTTCAGTTTTTCCAAGAAGCATAATTGCTATCTTGTGTCTATCCATAACAGACAAATTCAAACTCCGCGATGCACATTTTTTATAAAGGCCAATTGGCTACCTCCATCTAAAATCATTCTAATAAAATCTTGAGGTACGTCACTGGCCGTTACGATATGAGCACAGGCAGTTTGCAAATATACGATTAGCGTTAACAAATTAGTTGACTGTTCGTTCGGTTCTGTAGATTCAACTCTAGATTCGTTGCTTTGTTATTGCTTTTTATAATTAGGATCACACATCGATGATGCATACATCGCTTTGCATTTCGAACATAGTATAGTTTTACCAGGCAACATTTCGAAATATGATTCGGTTTAGTGCAGTGCCTTTCGATTTTCGAAATATTCTTTTTCTGGTTTAAAGGAATGTTACTATTACAGTTTGCTGCACCATGGTCGTATGATTTACAAATGCACGTTGCTCCCCGATGTAAACAAACCAGCTGCTGTACATGTATCAGTATCATTCATCTCTTTTCTTGTGATAATAATGCTTTGAATCACTGCTTTTATAATTTTTCGATTCTACTTCTAAAACTTTGGCTTGTTCAATAGATTCGACCTATAGTCTTATAAAATTCAAAAGTTGAAAAGTTAAATTTTCGTAAGAAATATCTCTAGTATTACAAATTCGTTAAAACCCCTCACCACAAATATATTTAACAACTGCTAAATACGTATTTCGACAGCAACGCTGTCATCATCGGTAGCTAAGAAAACTTACACAGCGAAAAGACGACGTGTTCGCGACCAAATCGCAAATGGAAGTGGACGAGCGCGCGCATGTTACATCTATTTATACTGTCTGACCCAGAGGCGTGGCCGAAGGCCAATGAACTTGGCCAACGTCAATTTAATTTCAACAAATGATATAAGACTGAAGACGGGATTGGTCCAGCATCTTTGTTCAAAAGTTTATTATCTCGGTTCTTAAAAATGGCTAAGCTTTCAAAAGAATTTAGTTGTTTTGTTGAAGTTAAAGCCTTTACAATTTTTAGGTCGTCCTCTTTAATACTATGACCTGTTTCGTAAATATGTTGGGCAATACTCGATTTTTCGAATCTGTTGAATCTAAAATGAGCTAAATGCTCTTTAAACCTGGTACCAAAACTACGACGTGTTTGCCCAATATATTTAGAATCACAATGGGAACATTTAATTTCGTAAATTCCAGATCTCTCTAAAGTCCTTAGTTTGTCTTTCGAATTTCCCAACAAATTTCTAATATTGTTGTTTGAACCATACACAACTTTATGGCCCGATTCTTTAAAAATGTTTGCTAGGCCCTTTGTAGCCGGGTGAAAAGGAATTTTGATGTACTTGAGTGCTTCACTTCTAAGACTGACAAGAGTTGTGGAATGTTGAACGTGCAATTTTGTTTTTCGCTGTGTACAATGGTTTCTCTTCTAAAATTATCGATAATTTGATTAGGAAAGAAAAAACAAAATTGCACGTTCGAAATTCCACAACTCTTGTCAGTCTTAGAAGTGAAGCACTCAAGTACATCAAAATTCCTTTTCACCCGGCTACAAAGGGCCTAGCAAACATTTTTAAAGAATCGGGCCATAAAGTTGTGTATGGTTCAAACAACAATATTAGAAATTTGTTGGGAAATTCGAAAGACAAACTAAGGACTTTAGAGAGATCTGGAATTTACGAAATTAAATGTTCCCATTGTGATTCTAAATATATTGGGCAAACACGTCGTAGTTTTGGTACCAGGTTTAAAGAGCATTTAGCTCATTTTAGATTCAACAGATTCGAAAAATCGAGTATTGCCCAACATATTTACGAAACAGGTCATAGTATTAAAGAGGACGACCTAAAAATTGTAAAGGCTTTAACTTCAACAAAACAACTAAATTCTTTTGAAAGCTTAGCCATTTTTAAGAACCGAGATAATAAACTTTTGAACAAAGATGCTGGACCAATCCCGTCTTCAGTCTTATATCATTTGTTGAAATTAAATTGACGTTGGTCAAGTTCATTGGCCTTCGGCCACGCCTCTGGGTCAGACAGTATAAATAGATGTAACATGCGCGCGCTCGTCCACTTCCATTTGCGATTTGGTCGCGAACACGTCGCCTTTTCGCTGTGTAAGTTTTCTTAGCTACCGATGATGACAGCGTGGCTGTCGAAATACGTATTTAGCAGTTGTTAAATATATTTGTGGTGAGGGGTTTTAACGAATTTGTGATATTTTCGAACCACAGGCTCCAGCAGTGTTTTATCTCTAGTATTGAAAATGTTTATATACTCACTGGCGACAACTGACTCGTTATCATTATTATCGCTAGTGGCCTAACGTTTAAGAAATTCGGTTCTCATAGAAAAAGGCAATGCCTTCAATACGATTGCTTTGACCATTACAACGTAATTATCGGGAATCGTGAGACATCACTAGCATTTGCAAAGATCGTGTTATCTTCGACGTAGTGTTATATAACTTGCTTAAAGAAATATTATCAGTTTTTGCTTTAACTGTTGTTAAAGCTAATAGCTGCTGAATATAACTGTCAACTATCTTTTCGTTATTTCCATACTGCTCCTTTAAAAGCTTAATAGCGTCGTTATAACTTGAGCAGCTGGATGTTAAACCTTGAATCATTATTGCAGCATTTCCAATTAAAACACATTTTAAATAAGTATCGTTTAAAAAACTCATTCGCAGCATGCCATGATCAATGTACAAAACACTAAATAAAAACAAGCTTTATTGATTGTTATGATTAATACACTCGTTGTTGTGTAAATGCCATCTCATTTTCCTTTTTGCTTGATACAATTAAACTTAATGCAGTGTAAACTTTTACCTGTCACAGTGACAGATGTTTTCATAAACAAAATGCAATATGACATTCACCTACAGACTTAAGTTAAGACATGACTAGATTTTCTATCTTTCTTTCCAGGGCCTACCCTAAATGAGTTTTTGCTTTTTTGGAACACACGCTATATTTAGCAGTTTCGTCTAGATCGATATTGCTATGTATAGCAGCATTGAACTGTTTCCAAAAGACAGGCCGCATGTGATGATCACCATTAAATTTGATTAATTCTAACTTAGATAATTTCACCGCCCTGTTATGTTCCACTCTGTGGATACCATTTTTCAACCTCGCTACCATTGTCTTGGCTTTATCTTCATATTTCACAATCTTCTCACACACCTGGTCGAGTTGATCAGCTGGAATGTAATCTGCCACTTCTTCGTTAACCTTCTTCAAAGACTGGTTTGCTGATTTTATACTAGTCTAGGCGCTATCTCGTGTCACGTGTGAAGTTTTATGTCTCCTAAATTTTATTGCGGGGCTTTGTTAAATACCTTCAGGAGTATTAAAAAAAATGCTCATATGGCCCAGATCATGGTTGATTGGTCGCAATATTTAAAAATTGCCGCCATATTGCTTGATTCTTTGTTTAAGTATATTTCCGTACCCAGTGATCCGATTTAAATTTTTTAACGCCCATTTTACTCCTTTTTGAAGATAAAAAATCGTGTAATTACACATTGTTTGGTAACAACGGCGGATGGGGTGGGGTAAACCGGCCCGGGAAACCATTAACACCGGCCCGGTCCATTTTTATTAAAAAAATTGTTAGGCACTTTTTACTAAGGGAGCTATAAAAAATAAGTACTTATTCGTATTTTTCAAACGCTTTTAATATTTCTCTAAGTAAAAATACATAATATGTACATGTTAGGATAAATAAAAACTAATGGCAACTAGTTCCTGGTCCTGGTCATTGGTATTGGACAGAAAAAAATTGTGAAACATTTTTTTTTTTTAAAGCGGGTCTACATATCCACTTATATTTTTGTTTTCATAAACATAGATATTAATATGTCGGTGCTTAATATAAAAGCGAGCTTTAAAACAAATCGCTTTCTTCGGCCAAAACATTGATTATTTCCTCATTATTTATTTTGTTTAAAACTGGAGCCTCAATATTCATCAGCATGAATGTTATGCTACTAATATTATTTCGGTTAAATCCGTGATTCTTTTTGTGTGCTGCGTTTTTTTATATTTTTTTCAAGGGTCATAGCGATGGACTGGCCCCCGTTATGGCCGAAGCCAGCGGCCCTATGGGAAATTCCCAAAATCCAGACTGGCCCATCCGCCCCTGTTTGGTAAACATCGTAGTTTCTGAAGTATAACGTGGTTTTGAAAAAAAAATGAAAATGGCTGATCTTTGAAATATTTACAATATTCATTTAATCTTGTTTTGTACTATGATATAGATTTCTATCAGTATTATCCACTCCGACGTATTTGTTTAAAAGTACTTAGTAAATACACATGTTTTGTACTTGAAAAAACACAGTTTTAGTTCTTTAATTCCACTTGTTTACTTTTACCTGAAAACACGCCATTGTTCCATTTCTTTCAAAACCACGCTATACTTCAGTTACTACAATGTTTGCCAAAATATGTATAATTACAAGGTTTGTTTATCTTCAAAAAAGGAATAAAATGACCTTAAAAAATTAAAATCGGACCACTGGTTACGAAGACATACTTGAATAAAAGATCAAGCAATATGGCGGCTATTTTTAAATATGGCGACCAAACGACGATGATCTGAACCATGTGACCATTTTTTTAAATACTCCTAAAGGTGTTGAACAAATCCCCACAATAAAACTTAAGAGACATAAAACTTCACACGTGACATGTGCCAGCTAGGGGTGTTCGATATCACAAACTAGGTATCGAATAACGAATAAAATTAAATATCGAATATTATTCGATATATCGAAACTCGAATAACTATCGAATTATTCGAATAAATAGTTATTCGAATAAATTATTTATTCGAATAACTAATTTATTCGAATAACTTATTCGGATAACTAATTTATTCGAATAATTTATTGCAATAACTTATTGGAATAATCAGTTTATTCGAATAACTAACATATTCAAATAACTAATTTATTGAATAACTAACTTATTGGAATAAGTATTCAATTATTCGAAAGTTATAAACTATTGCTCTACACCCCTATTATTATATTTTAGGTTTAGATAAGTTATTGAACATTTACAAAACGAACGAAAAAAAATTTGTGAGCAATAAAAAGTATGCAAATCGTAATACTTAAAATTAAGTAAGGCAAACAGTTTGTTTACAAGAAACAGAAAAAACGTTCTACCCATAGAAATTACTTTATTGCAGAACATTCTTACAATTCCCTGCAGGAGAAAAAACTTTGAAATCAATACGCATCAGTATTTTTTATTTAGATTAATAAACAATATTCAATTATGCAGACATGAAGGTGAAATTTTTTTTCCTGGCAAAAAAAAATTATTCGGCGTGTTCCGACGTTAGCGATGCTCGGGAGTCGACAACTATAGATCCACCACGACTAACAACCCTTTCGGGGGGAACACTTGTACCTCGCATACATACATAGGGGCTAGCTAAATATGCTAATCGAGGAAGAAAGGATGTTTGCAGTTTCCACCATTGCAAAAGACTTCCATCGATTAACAGTCAAAAAGTTTTTCATATTTCTCAAATTCCAGCTTACAAATTTTTATTCGAATAAATTTTTAACCGAATGAATTTTTTTATTTGTATCGGAATAATTATTTATTCGATCATTCCAATAAATTTATTCGAATAATTATTTATTCGATAATTCGAATAACTTTTATTTTAATATCGTTATTCGATATATCGAATTATTCGATATTTTATTCGAGATATCGATACAAATGCACAGACCTAGTGCCAGCGCCTGCACTATACGCGAAATCAACACCATCGCTTCGTTGACATCAAAGGGATCGTCCGTTAAAAGTTCTTTGGTGTGATTCACAAGCTTGATCAATTGCGTACTACAAGCTTTTTTCAATGCATTATTCCTCGTTGTGGGTCTCAATGCATTCGTTGCTCATTATCACAACTGCAAGAAATGCGTTAGCTCCAGTTTCCAGGTTTCGGCGCCAAAAATATGAAATAACTACAAAATTAAACGTTAAGCTCTTTATTTTTATTTCATTTGCGTACAACTGCTACTTATTAAATTGAAACATGGCTACTACAGTTAAATAATAAATGCATTGTCGACTTTGCGTCTGAGCTTATGTTGCTAGATTTTCTACATAGGGTAAGCTTCGCATTTTTTAATATTAACGCGTCCTAACGACCCGTTTAGACTGTAACAGATTAGTGTGTTAAAATTGGATTTATCCTGTAACAAGGTTATGTAACAATCAGTAATTCTAATTATTCCCAATAGTACTATTAACAAAGCGGCTGTTTGGTAATCGATCACATATATTTCTTATCGAATTAGTTGGATTAGTTTTTGTGCGTCACTAAAACTAAAGTGTGGTGTTTAGCTTTTTGCAATAATCAATTTATGGCTTAATGACTGGTAAGAAGATTAGGCTTTGAATGGTTTAGAGAAAACGAGACAATGCAATAGAATGTAAGAGTAATAGTTTATAACCTACAACTTGCATACGCTGCTCTATTATATCATGTGTTTAAAAAAAATCATTCGCAGTATGCCATAAGTTTGCCATAACTTGATACATACCCATTGAAGCAAATGATCTACCATAAGTCAGAGAGAATTAAATTACATCTTAATCTTGAACTAAACTGCTCAACAATTGAAGTGGCCCATCAAAAAATTAGCATACAGCAGCAAAATAATTTCAAATGGAAGAACGAAATAGTAGATGTTAATATGTTTTAACATAGTTTCATTGTAATTAACAGTCATTTGGAGTTTTTAACATAATTAATTATAAAACAATGGAATAACAGAAAAACACATTCTTAAATATTTTTACTTCCCTCGTCTGAAAGACGAAGGAAGTATTGTAATCACGAAAAAATCACCTTCCGAGATTTTTTTAGATCTTCACGTTTCAAGGTCCCTAGATAACTAAAAAGAGGTTTTCTCAATTCCGTCAGTCTGTCTGTCTGTCTGTCCGTCTGTCTGTCTGTCTGTCTGTTGGCAGTATAGCTCAAAAACTATTTGTCGGAAGAAGACGATATTTTTCATACATATTATATATCTACCTCGCATAAAACCGGTACAATTTCATACAAATATATACAGGATGAACACCTTAAAAGATCAAATTTTGTTTATTATTGGGTTAATTTCGAAATAAAAAGAAGTAGTAACTTTCGCATAGGTCAGGTTTTACATTTGCCGAAAATAAGACTCAATCGATAAAGGATAATGTCACAAAAGAGTAAAAATGTTTCAACCATAACACCGTCCTCTTCAAGACAGGCGCGCGCCGGACTTGTCTAGAAGAGACTCGGTAGCGCAAATGGAATTTCGCTGTAGTTATATCCGCTGAGGAGATTCGGTTAGGATCGAGCATTCTGCAGAGCTGTAGATGCGGTGGGTCCAAACCCCAGCGGTATACATTTTTTTTTATTTGAAAATGTATTTAATTTATTAGAAACGTGAAGATATTTTTACTCCTAACTAAATTTGATTTTTAAATTTATTTAATGTCACAATGTTGACGAGGGTAGTTCTGGGTAAAGCCTTTTACAGATTTTTTAAAAATTAGTATCGAGTGGGACCTCCTTCTTGACATCGTCTGGACATACTATAAGAACACAAACTGCATTAAAACAATGTAAATAAATTATAAGTAAAAAATACCTTTACGATTAAACTAATAAATATTAAGTTTTATAGCTTAATACATACATACATACATACATAATCCGGTCCTCTTCTACCTTTCGGTGTCGAGGGTGCTGTTTTAGGGTTGATCTTCACAAAATTGTTTCCATAGCTTCCTGTCCATGGCCATCTCTTTTGCTCTCGCCCAAGTTACTCCTCTTCTTTCAAATATCTTCCCTATTTCCTTGTTCCACGTATTTCTGGGTCTTCCTCTGCTTCTTTTGTTGTCCGTACCCATTTCCCATATTTTCTTTACAATTCTATCGTCCTTCATCCTTACAAGGTGTCCAAACCAGCGTAATTGTGTTTTCTCTATATACCTTTACGATTAAACTAATAAATATTAAGTTTTATAGCTTAATAATGTAGCAATATTATTTTATTTCTAACAAAAGCTTGTATCAACAAATACTACACTTGACAGCTACATACAATATTGGTTTGTTTTAAAATAAACATGGTAGCATAATTTTTGTTGCTGGGCCACTTCAATTTTTGAGCAGTACATTTTCCTAAAAATATACAAAACACATAATAAAAACAATTTTTATTGTTATAGTGTTATGGTGTTATGGTTAATACACTCGTTGTTGTTGTGTAAATGCCATCTTATTTTCCTATTCGCTTGATAGAAGTAAACTTAATGCAGTGTTAAACAGTGTACACAGTTCTTGTCTCAGTGACAAATGTTTTCATAAACAAAATGCAATCTGACATTCACCGTCAGACTTAAGTTAAGGCATGACTAGATTTTTTTATCTTTTTTTCCAACGCCTGCCCTGAATGAGTTTTTTTTGGAACACACGATATAATTGTTGTTTACTTTATAATCTTCATTTTCTGTGTAGTTTCTGTTGTGTTTGTCTTATAAGATGCTGTTATTTTTGCTCAATACAACATTATCTTTGCTTTCTTTAGATTCTTTTCGTTCAGTATTCAAAAAAGGCTTGTCATTAATTGGTCATTAGGACCATATCTCTACAGAGCGATCTTTTAAGAAATAGGCATAGACACATTATTTGGCATGTCTTCTTTTTTTGAAAATCTTGATTTACCCTCCAGCAGGTCTTCTATCTAAAACTACAGTTCGCTTTCATTTTTATGGGATGATCTATCCATCTTACCATTCTTTGTCTTAGCGTAAGATTTATTTTATCATTACAGAAAAGAATTAGCATTTTGTTACATGTGACGCAAATAATCTCGATTCAGCGTTTAACTTCTTTGTCTGGATTTGGATCTTCATTATAAGGCATCCCAAATATTCTAACAGGCTCGCTCATTCAAGTTGCTTGCCATAAAAGTAAAGAGTTGCGGCATTGTGATTTTGGGAGCTGAATAGCATCAATTTTGTTTTGGCTATATTGATGTTTAAGCCTAATTGCTTTGGAGTCACAGCAATTTGATTTACAAGTGTTTGCAGATCCTCAATATTTGCAGAGAAGATAACGGTGCCGTCTGGATAATTAACGGTGTTAATACGTATGCTATTAATCTTAATTCCTAGATCAAACCCATCTAGGCATTCTTTAAAAATTCTATCTCCACATAGATTAAAAAATAGAGGAGAGAGAACACATCCTTGCCATACTCATCTTTGTACTTCCAGCTGTGATGACACTGAATCTTCATTTCAACCTCTGCGTGCTTTTTCCAGTATAGATTTGTTACATTTCGAATGTCCTTATCGCCCACGCCGATCGTAGTTTAGCTTTTGTTCATCTTGAGACAAACCTGGTCCTGTCCACTTGTGTATGCAAAGTTTAAAAGCATGACGCAGCCTGCGATTAGGCAGAGGGACTTCACATCGAAACAATGCATGCAGTTCTCGAAAATCGTGTTGCTGTTGAAACTTTCTACTTGCAATCAATGTCTGCATAGTTTTGCTGCCAATGTATATGTTGTTATTAATAACGCCTCCATAATTCCATGAGAGATTATATTTTCTGCTGTTACACCCCGCGTGAAGGAAAAATGCATCATTTGCAGCATGATCCGGCTTTTTGACTAGCAGTCGAGTATTACCAGTTCAGCAAACATGTAACACTCTCGCCTCTGCCAGCTGCCGTGAGGCTGCTTGGTGATTTATCGAACTTTAGCCGATGGTGGGTTTTTGTGTCGAGATCAAGATTGCTGCAAATGGTAACGCTGTTTTGATTCGTGACTGTGGTGTTTTCAGTAGATAATAATACCACGAAACGACTGCGAATTATCAAAACTACTAAGCTTTCTCACGAAATAGATTGCTTAGAAATAACACGAGCCGAAGGCGAGTGGTGTTTCTACAAAACAACCCGTTGAGTTTGTAAGCAAAAGTATTTGATAATTCTTAACGTCGTCGAGTGAGTATTCGAATAGATTATACCATGCATATCAATAAGAGAATTACACTAAAATGTATTGAATGCGTATTCTAAAAAACTTTGGAAAGAGCATGGCATTGACAACTGACAGCTCAAAATTGAAAACACCAAAACGATAACACCTCGGTATTTTCATTTTTAATGTGTGGCCTGAATAGGGATTTTATGCATTATGAATGGTATAATCTAAGCATAACAATACTGGCTGCAGGGAAACTCGATTGAATTCGGATTTATGAAGCTGCGCTATTCAAAGAAACTTTGTGTGTTCCGGAACTTTCTACCGTATCGTCTTACTGCCAGCCCTAAATATAAATTTTATATCGGATAAAAATAAGGCACGTCTGCTAAGTCTTTCCATCGAGCTAGATATTTCCACCCCGTTAGACGCTTCATGTTGCTTCTCCGTCTAAGCATCTGCTCGTCACTTGTGATCATCTCTAGCTGACTCGGCAATGATAACTTTCTTCTCAGCTGTTCTATGTGTACCATCGTTCATATGTGGTGAAAAAACTACTGGGCACTGCCGTTTTTCCTCGAAGGCTTGAGTTATCGTAACATTTCTGCTATATCAAAATGTATCTGAGTAACTTTAGCACGCTCTGACACGCTCTGAAAATTGTGTTTTGCGTCGCTAAATAGTACCTCTCGTGTTGTAAAGGCCTCCTCGAACCCAAATTGTGAGCCATCCAGGTCAAACTCGCATTTGAGTAGTATACGAGCATGTATTATGCGAACAAAGGTTTTTATCATAAGGCCCATCAAACTATTTAGACGATAGTCACTGCGTGTTTTAGGATGCTGTCTCTTCGAAAGTGCTGTAAAAGTTTATTTAAACCATTCTTTGGGGATTTTTCCAGATTATTCTTGTTAACATAGAACTTCGGCTTAGACCGCGTAGTCTTTGTGGATAAACACCCAGCATTCTCTGGCTTAATGTGCCTTGCGCCTTGTGAACTCGGGCAAGGATTCACGCGATGGCCATGGTCTTTGGTGGCTCGTGTTGTTTGAGTACCTTGAGAACGAGGGTACTTAAGCAGATTTGGCCTTGTTGCTGTTTGTGCACCCATATTGACTAATGTTTCGCAAGACCTTGCAGCTTGCATCATTGCAAGAACTGAAGATCGGTGTGGAGCTGTTTATAGTCCTCTGTGCTAGCTGCTCAGAGCGGCGCAAAGCTGATTGGTCGTTCAAGTGCAGCGTAATTCTTTCATTTCTTTGTGTTTTCCAACCATCATTTCACTTTTTTTTATTTCATTCTTATTGTATTCTTAAGCTTTTTGTATTCTGGTTTGTTATCTCTACTGGTTCGAAATGTTTAGCTCCCCCCTCCTCCCCACAAACACGAGCAACACCTCTCTACGCTATTGTCCCTACAGATCTCAAGTTCTGTTTCGCTTTTCCACTATATTTTGCAATTGATGTATCTTTCGTTATGCGTGTGTACTGAAGAATTAAGACCTTTATTAGTGTTTTTATATTATTATATTTCTTTCTAGATTATCCTGTTAGCGTTGGGTACTTTTACTTATAAATAATCTAACCATACTAGACAATGATTTTAATCATGGTACGTATGTGGGTTTATACATTTCTTAAAATTTTCCACTCGCCTGCGTCATTTAATAGTTACTTATTTTAGTCTTCGCACAGAAGATGTATATGTTTACAACTGCATTAGCTATAATGTCATTTGCTGTTAATTTCATTAGTTTTAGTTTTATTGCTAACCTTAAATAATCTCCGGTCATACTATCATTTACTTTTCGGAAATGATGAATCTAAACTTTTGAAAATATAATCTGATGTAGAGCCATCATATCCCCATTTCAGTTCTGGTTGTTATGTTATCTTCGTCCACGCTGCAACGCGTTGGTACGGATGCTGACACGGCGTAGGTAGGCTAGCAATTCGCGCGTGGGTGCGAACAATAGATTGGGAAAACGAAAGAGCTCAGACATATTAGTGAATCGATCCCGATTACGTAGGTAGTTTCACGCGATGCGATAGTGGTAGACGTGATACTAATTTCCTTGCGTAGAGGCACATTGTTGTTTCGCCGGATATTCACCACTTCTAAATCGCCAGTCGTGCCCCATATCGGTTCCAGCGTTTCTGCCGTTTAGGCGACCTTCTTCGTGGACCAGTTGTGTCCAGGTAACTTCCAGTGTATATTCCGTCCAAGCGTCCTTCTCGTGGAACTACCCTGCCCCCAGACCTGGGAATAGTCTCTTCTATCCCATCAGGTGAACATTTGGAAGTTGCAGCTCTCCAAACATCGCTACTTTAAGCTACAGACCCTACTGGGGCCCTCCATACTCAATCGGACGGCATGGTGGAAAGGATGAACGGAACCATGTAGAAGCATCTGTCCAAGGACGTTTCCGAGCATCCGCGTGACTGGGGCCAGTACATGCACCTGTTCCTGATGGCCTACCGATCGGCAGTACAAGAGACAACCGGCGTCCAGATCGAGGTGTGCTGTTGCGAAGCCTGGAGACCACGGTGGGCTGCTGCTTCTTCAGCCAGTCCATGTGCAAGAAGGGCACCGCCTGCAAGTACCGCCATGGGACCCCCACAAGAGCGAGAAGACAGGCACCCGACGCAACTCGTTCTGGGACAGAACGATCTAAGGCGGGGGCAGTGTAACGATTCGGCTGACGGTTATTTGCCCCGATGCCTCGATTATACTAGAAATTCCAGAGACGGCTGCCGGCGCGTGAATCAGAGGCTGCCGGCAGGAGCAGGTGTGGAGATGTGTCACAGAGTTCCAGACTTTCGAATAAATCTGGAGCCAGGTGCAGTGCATGACTCACGCGCGCTCGAGGTCAGATGCGTCATGCTTTCATCTGGATTTTCCGGTGAATGCCGAGAAGTTTCTGGAACCTCTTCAGTGAAATATAAAAACTCGCGCAGCGGGGATGCGAGTCAGTTCTGAAATAATTCTGCGGCAGTTCGAACTCACGTCGAGGCTTGTTAGAAGCCCCCATATAAATAACCGCGTGTACATAATCTCTCGTGAAGTAATAATAAGAAATAAATAATAATAGTTGTTAGAAATAGATGACCAGATAAATAAATATATAATCGTTAGTGTTTAAGAGTGATATAAATAAATCCGTAGGTAATAGAAATACGTGTACCGATAGTCGTTAGTGCTTGTATTAATTTGTATTCTGCTTGATAATTCTCGCATGTGCTTGTAAACAATAATCGTAGTAATTCATTGTGTAAATAAATATTTGAACCCATGTTTGTCGTATAATTTTAAATAGCCCGAACGTTAAGAACGTAACAATATTGTTTCCTTACTTCGTACCAATTTTAGTTGAGTGGTTTGGGTTTTTGCCTATGATTCCGTAAGTTGCGATGCTTATTTTTTCTTTTGTTTCTTGTGATATTTTACTTTCGAAATATTACAATTTCAAAGTTTCCATTTAATATTTTAAATTTTTATTTCCATCGGAAAACCACAATTCTGATCAATTTTTAATTTAAAGTCAAACTGTTTTGGTGAAACGTACAATTTTGTTAACTGACGGTAAGACGGTAATAGACATATTAATTTTACTAAAAACTTATAAAATTGCGTTTTTAGAGCACTATGCAGGTACATTAAAATTAAGGGTAACATTGTATAGTTCTTACTGTTACCAACACTTCTAATTACTTATATTTATTTACAGTTCCTGATAATACTTACCTGCTTACTAGCCGTAGAGTTGGCTGTCTCCGTGATAGCTTTCATAAACATCGACCATGATATGGTGAACCAGACGAAAGCTGTGATGGTCGAGCAGGTATTAGGCTCCGATTACATAGAAAAGGACAAGTTTCATAGAGTAGAAGAAAACGTAAGTTAGTACTATGTATAGTAATGTGCTGCTTTATATTCCCTGTACTACACAAAAGACAAATGTGCGTATCTATATTTATTAGTTTATGAGTGTGGTATGGTACCTACATAGGTAGTAGTAGCCTATAGTATAGTTAACCTTTAACAGTACCAACTTTAAATAAATTTGTAAATGTATTATTTATTGTAATTGTATGTAGGTTATATTAATTTGCACTTTTGTTTTATGCTTAAGTTGTATATATTTTGTTTATTTATTTGCGTGTCGTCAATTCTATGTTTTTTATTTTATTGTTTCTGATACTAAAGCTATACTAGTTGTGCATTGTTTTAATGTTGTACACTGTAATTTTTTATTTTAATAAATATTTAAAGTAGTTCCCGACAAATACCACATATTGGCAATATTGTAAGTAATCTTAATACCTATATGTTATACATAACTATTGCATAAATTTACATATGTTATAAAATACAAATATATTTGAACTTCTCGATAGCTATGCAATATGTTTCCAAATTTAATATGCTTCATGTCAGCTAGAATAAAAAATAATATTAGTACTCTTTTGGTTTCAATGCGCCCATAATAAAATAACAAACAAATAGGATACCCAGTGTCACTTACCATCTTATCTATTCCAACATAAATATCTTGAACTAGAGGTATGTGCTTCTCACGACATCTCTTGTGTATCTATTTACTCAGTATCAGCATGCCAAGTAGCGATGTGTCGATCCGGTCGGATTCGATACAAAGGATCGAATCCGGGGCAGGATCGACTTGGATCGAGTCCAAGTTTCGGTCCGGATTCGTTCCGAGGAACGAAAAGGTCGCGAGGCGTCAATTCTCGCGGACATTCATTCATTCCTTTGGCATTCCGTTATTCAATCCATTTCAATACAGAATACACTACAATGTGTTGATGGGGAACAGCAAATGATGATGGTGTTCGTTTTAAAGGCTCGACGTCGACAGGCGACACATGATACGGCCGAACTTGCATGCTTTTTTATCAGTTATCAGTGATTTATGGCTTTTGGCGGCTTTGTATGTGCCCAATGGATGTCTGAGACATATAAACATACTGAATTACCGACTGCGTGACCACTCACCAAAACAAAGATACTCGCGTTGTTCGTTCCGGGTCCGGAATGACCGAGGACCCCGGGTGTCTGAAATGCACATTCAATTTCGATGTCGATCCGAGGATCGAGTCCGATGGACTCGATCCACTTGCGGAATAAGATTGGAATGAACGAGTCCGCAAAAGTATCGAACTTCCCATCACTAATGCCAAGTGAGAGCATTGTTCTTGTGTAGAACCATGAATTTAAGTAAAATTGGAACATTTTAGTACTGTTATTAAATTATGACAAAGAAAAGAAATATGTAGCATCATTCTGCTTTCTCGTAATACCAGGAGCGTATTTAGCTTATCTGCCTCCCGGGTGCAAAGTCTCAAGTGCCACCCCCTTTGGGTTGTGGATTAAATGATTAGGAAAGGTATGTGATGCGAGTTGAGTGAAGCTAAATAGGGAATCATTTCTAATATAAACTAAACACTTCTTATCTTATAGCATTTAAATATCGATTACAATATTAAAAGTGATATATAATATTCTTCAACAATCAAACTTAACTTTTCTCAATTTTTTTATTACATATTCTTTCACAATGTCATTTATATCTATGCTTACGTCGTTTTCAACACTTATCATAGCTAGATTTGATAGCCTTTCTTGTGTCGTACTCAATCTTAAATAACTTTTTATAATTGTTAACTTTGAAAATGATCTTTCACCCTCTGCAACAGCGACAGGTAATGTTAAATAGATACGTAAAGCAATCGATAAATTTGGGAATGTGCTAATTAGGTTATTTTTAAATAAATATTTCAAAACGTCTACTGAAGATGCGATAGACTTTAGATACGTGGGTAAAATCTCTATTTCATTCAATAAAACGACTGCATTTAAGTTCGAATGATTAGTTCCAAAATCTGTTAATTTGAATCTATGTTTGCTAGGCTGTGTAAAAAAGAGAAACAACTGTTGTGGTCGCTTAGCAATTTGAACCTTTCATCTAATTTAGTTATGGCGGTGTCTAATAGAAAAAAGTGTATTCCGGATTTTGGAGCTATCTTCGTAATCAAACATATGCCTCCTTTTCCTCGGTCGCACAGTACCGATTTCTGGGAAACTAACCTTACAATCCAATTCTTCAGCAATGAAGCAATTACTTTTAATTCACTTAGCATTTCTGTATCATCTGAGTCTGTTCGACGTTCCCTTAAGTATTTTTTACTTCTACTAACATTTTAACAGCCGCTGAAAGTATAATAGATTGCTGCATAGTTTTACTGACAATATTATTTTTTAATAAAATATACCAAGTGACTAACAAACAAACAAATTTGTATAACTTTATTTTTGAAATCAAAGAATTTGCCAAATTTTTGTGTCATTGTTTCTGTTTGAATTAATATAAATAAAAAACAAAGTATCATATTTTTTTTCTAATTAAAACGGACGGCTTTCACGGCGTCAATTCTGCTTTCCCATTGGTAAGTGGCTTTAGAGTTAAAGTGGGAAGTTCCTTCTTTAAGATTGGCCACCATGACGTTGACTCCGAAAAGGACATATACCGTGTGTCCACAGGAGGACGCACCATAGGGATAATCTAATAGAATAGAAAGATCGGCTAATGCTGTGATCGCCTGCACGCTAAAACGTTGTTTTCTGGCTTCTGACTCGCCATTGTATGAAACAATATTATTATAAATGGTACAAGAAAAGGGATGGTGGTCACAGCACTGGTTGATATTTATATTCTGTTAGCATTATCTTATCTCTATGGTGCGTACTCCTGTGGACACACGGTATATTTCTTCGGCAATAGCAAAAAATTAGTGACTTCCAACGAAATTTTTGCAGCATCATTTATAACTAAATTAAGACTATGTGCTGCACATGGTACATACAATGCTCTAGAATTGATATTTAAATTTTTGTTTTGCTAATTATTTTGCCTTTCATATCAGCACCATTGTCATAGCCATGACCGCGGATGTCATTGATATTAATATTTAAGGTTTTTTGTTTCTATTACAGTGCTTAGTTCTTTTTTAATGTTATGACTAAGGTAATGAGGCAAATTACGGTGTGGGCGGTTTTAATGCGATTTATGTGCTCTGCTACAACATTATTAAATTTTGAAATACTTTCTATTAATTTAAAAAAAAACGCTATTGTTTTGAAACAACTTTGGGCAAGCGCGTGATGGCATAATATATACAGGGTATGTCGAAATCATGAGGGCGCCACCAAGCCTGTCTTAGCCCGGCTAACCGGGCCTGGACGGTTAGACGGGAGCGAAGCATGCAAAATACTCCGCCAATAGGATTACTCAAGAGTTGCAAGGTCAAATAACAGGTTCGGGAATGCCTTATGCAAAGATTGTAATTAGGTGTCAATCCGACCGCGACTACGCAGCTGTCTTACCCACCTGTCCACTCAGAGCTTCCTCGTTCCGTCGTACAATATTCAGTACAATGAAGGGGCGTCTATCTGTAACAGAACATGCACAAGCCGAAACAAAACAATAGTTCCCTTAACTAACCAATCATATATTGAACTTCGGGTTACAATGGGGCAGCAGAATGCGTCGCCCTATGTGCTGCACATGGTACATACAATGCTCTAGAATTGATATTTAAATTTTTGTTTTGCTAATTATTTTGCCTTTCATATCAGCACCATTGTCATAGCCATGACCGCGGATGTCATTGATATTAATATTTAAGGTTTTTTGTTTCTATTACAGTGCTTAGTTCTTTTTTAATGTTATGACTAAGGTAATGAGGCAAATTACGGTGTGGGCGGTTTTAATGCGATTTATGTGCTCTGCTACAACATTATTAAATTTTGAAATACTTTCTATTAATTTAAAAAAAAACGCTATTGTTTTGAAACAACTTTTCCGTACTCCCTCTAAAAGCTAAATTTCAATAACAGCCATCCAGCCTTTTTACGGTTCATTTGGGCCTGATTTATAGAATCTACGGTTGCTCCTTTCTCTATATTTTGTTTTAAGTCTGCACATTGCCTCACACTATGAAAATGCATTACGCCTTTTTCATGTTTTTCAATATTTTTAGATAAATGACGGCAATCGTTCTAACCTATTTTATCATTAAAGGCATTCACAGAGCTGTTGAATACCTTACAGTAAAGATGAAATACAGAATCGCTAGTTTTTTAATAAACGAACTAGCCCTAAATTACTGTTTCAGTATTTCCTAACTTTTTAACTAAATACGCAGCCGAAAAAAATCTATTTGAATCATCTCTGGGATAGATAAAATTCTAGATGTGTACTAGCTCGATTTCGACTACTGACTATTTAATATCATCTGAAATAAGCTGTGGCCACAGAGCATGTTACGGTATTAAAATAACTTTACGACACCCACCGAAGGTGAGCATCGCACCACGGAATCAGTCCTGAAAAACTGGCACACTTGCCCTGAAATCGGTTCGGAATAGGCTAATGGGCCACGGCTGGGACGCTCAGGGAGTCGGGCGTGAGTCACACGATACGTTCTGGGCAAGCGCGTGATGGCATAATATATACAGGGTATGTCGAAATCATGAGGGCGCCACCAAGCCTGTCTTAGCCCGGCTAACCGGGCCTGGACGGTTAGACGGGAGCGAAGCATGCAAAATACTCCGCCAATAGGATTACTCAAGAGTTGCAAGGTCAAATAACAGGTTCGGGAATGCCTTATGCAAAGATTGTAATTAGGTGTCAATCCGACCGCGACTACGCAGCTGTCTTACCCACCTGTCCACTCAGAGCTTCCTCGTTCCGTCGTACAATATTCAGTACAATGAAGGGGCGTCTATCTGTAACAGAACATGCACAAGCCGAAACAAAACAATAGTTCCCTTAACTAACCAATCATATATTGAACTTCGGGTTACAATGGGGCAGCAGAATGCGTCGCCCTATATCTATACTTAACCTATAATTAAGGGCACCAGCTGGCACGCGCGCTCTAAACTTAACGACAGAGGTTGAACATGTAGTGAACAGTAATGAACAGTAAGGAGCAGTAACGAGCCGTAACAAGTAGTAATGAGTACAAACATGCGCGTCACCTTAATGCGTAGGCGGCGAAGATTTAAATTAGCACTCGCGTTCTGAACAGTCTGCAAGTCTGAATGAATGCACAAGAGCAGTAATAAGTAGCAATGAGTCCAAATATGCGCGTCACCTTAATGCGTAGGCGGCGGAGATTTAAATTAGCACTCGCGTTCTGAACAGTCTGCAAGTCTGAATGAATGCACAAGAGCAGTAATAAGTAGCAATGAGTCCAAATGTGCGCGTCACCTTAATGCGTAGGCGGCGAAGATTTAAATTAGCACTCGCGTTCACAGCGGTAATCAGGTTAAAGACACATACCTTAATGCGTAGACGGCGAGGGAGCCTGGTACAGTTGAGTTGCGACAAGCTGCGGTCGTAGGTGGCAGGTACCTTCGATGTTACAACGGCTATGGGGGTGATGCACAACGGCCTTAATGGCGACGGGAGACGCGTCAATGACGCGTACAACGGGACGACGAATAAAATGGGCCACTTTCGTTCTGCTGAACAAATCCTCGTAGGTCGAGATGAAGGGGGCACGACCCCTTACTTACGGAAGCAGGAACTGGGCTCCAAAACACCCACGTTACGCCGAAGATAATTCGAAAACTGCGACCCGCAACCACCACGCGAGCGTTCTCTGCCACGGGCTGCGGACAACTCCCACTTAAGGCGAAACAGTGTATCACATGATTGCTGAAGTAGCACTTGACGGGAAAAAGGGCTGACGCCCCCGCCAAGGGCGGAAGCGCCGCACGAAAGCACACACTCTGCGACCTCTTGTTCGTTCGACGGCTCTCGGCTCAATCCCCGAGGGAAGCGTTGGCAAAGGTCACCTTGGCCGCGTCCCGCCACGTGACTAAACCTTGGCAGTCAATCGCAAGGCGATAAAATGAAACAAGCCAATGCGGGCCACGATGGTATCACGCCACGACAGCGTGCTTTCTAGAAGATTCGGAATTCAAAAAAAACGCTATCAGAGGGGAGCTCCAACCGACGAAAAATACTGCTTCTGGGGCTAAATATGTGCGAACTCGTGATTCTGAAATTAGGCGATGGAGCCAAATAAAGAACTAAAAGGGCTTAGCATACGGGCACGCTGCCCTAAAGCCTAGGTGACTATTTAAAATACCAAAATGACCTAACTAAAGGCGTGAAATGCGATTAAGCATCTGCGACAGCAAAATGACTTAACAAGCAGGATCTGTCAATACATCGACACTAAATCGAGGATCCCAATTATCAGTGTTAGAATCAAAAACTTTAGCGACTGATACCCAGGGTGAGAAAATCGCACAAATGATGTATAGCAATCTGCTTGAGACATTTCCTCAAAATTCCAAGGAAATAAAACAGGAAGGAAGTGGCATCAGACAAGAGCTTTACAAAACAAATCTGAACTGAATAATCTCACCCAACGACTATGAAAGGAAATTAATCCATTAGTGTCATTCTAAGAGAATTTAATAATGAGATGCAGACGTCGCTTATTAATAAAATACTAGCAGTCCAGTGAGACAAATGTCTCATTTAATAAAACAAAAAAGACCGTTTTGCAAATAGAACGCGTATTCACCACACGTACGTATATGACGTCATTGTTGGTAGCAAACTACCAGTCGCATTCGCCTTGATAAAATTTGCCTAGAATCTAACCTAAAAAGTTAGGATTAGGATAATTAAGATAATAATTAGTGTTAGAGACTGAAATTCGGTTCCTGACCTGACATGACCATTCCAAACATATAACTTTAATAACTTTTTTCTCTATCTCTTACGGTTTGGCTGCTGAAACAGCGTCCCGGACAGACAACTCTATTAGATAAAGGATATGAAAAATGATCCAGAAACATTAAACAAAATGCTCAAACGTTTGCTGAACACCTTGAGAATATATTCCAGCCAAAAGAGCAGTAGAAAGGTTAATCAATGAAGACATCGACTAAGAAAGTGAAGAAATTGAATTAGTTACAACGATAGAAGTATGACGTACAACAATGTTCTTGGAAAATTACACCAGAAATTAGAAAAAATAGAGCAAGAAGGAAATGGCATGACCCAAGGACCTCACTAGACAAAACTGAAGTGAATAATCTTTTTTAACAACAAGAAGAGAATTTCAAGAACATTAATCCATCGGCGTCTACCTAAGATAAATTGCTAATGACAAGGGCATTGAACATTCTGTTTGGAAAGCCAACAAAAGAATAGAAAGACCTATCATGGAGATACCCCCAATTAGAAAAATAAATGTAAAATAGGCCAGAACAATGAAGCAAATGCTCAAAGGTTTGCTAAATACCTTGAGAATATTTTTCAGCCGTATGGTGATCAAGAAGAAGAAAGGATAATCGAAAAAAACGTCAACAAAGAAAATGAATACATTGAATTTGTTACACCAATAGAAGTATAATGTATACAATATACTTGGGACATTACCACGGAAACTTAAAAAATCAAGGCAATAAGGAAGTAGCATCAGCCAAGGATCCCTCAAGACAAAAACTGAACTGAATAATATCACCCAATAACTAAGAAGATAAAATAAAGAACTAAAAAAACGCTCAGCGTATACCTAAGAGATAGAGCTAATGACAAGAGCACTGATTATTCTTTTTGGAAAGCAACCAAGAGAATAAAAAGACCTATCATGCAGATACCTTTTATTAGGAAAGGGGATTAAAAATAGGCTAGAAGCAATAAGCAAAAGACTCAAACGTTTGCTGAACAATTTGAGAATATATTCTAGCCACATGGGGTTCAAGAAAAATAACGGATAATCGAAGAAGGCGTCGAATAAGAAAGTGAATTTTGTTACACCAACGGAAGTATAATGTAACGGGTGTTTATTAGAATTTGTGGTCTAGTCGGCTTTGAAACTGATGAAGTCATGTCGTGCATTAAATCATATGGTTGATAACGTCAAAACTGACGCAAAACATAACCTGCTAACATCGAATTTGACATAGACTTACAGTGTCATCAGTGTCAGTTATCAGCCATTTGATTTAATGCACGACATGACTTCATCAGTTCCAAAGCCGACTAAACCACAAATTCTAATGAACACCTTTCATAACAATCTGATTGGGACATTACCATAGAAACTAAAAAAAAACAAAGCAAGACAAAAGTAAGGACACCACAAGAAAAATTGAAAAGAATAGTCCCACCTAATAACTAAGACGGAAAATTCGAGAACTAACAAGCGAACCCTTCAGTGTCGTCCTAAGAGAATTAGCTAATGATAAGAGCACTGTTGGGTAGCGAGTAGATACTGTAGACAGTCCTCTGCGATCCCGGCGGAGGGGAGGGACAGGTCTACTTCAGGGAAGCGATCCTGCTCACATTAGCATAGATTATCTCTCACTTCCCATCACCGAGAGAAATCATATCCTATCCTAGTATCCGACTCATTACTAGTTTGCTCATCCCCTCCTCTTGTATTCCCACCATAAGGGAGACTGAACCTCTTTAAGTTTTGTTGACAATCAGTCTAAGGGAAATGAACCCTAAACTCAAATCCTGGTCCTCCAAGTTGGGGGTTAGGGCGATGGGCCACAACCCATTCTCCGGGAACTTTTTTTTAGAAGAAAACCCGTTAAAAATGCCGGTACGAAGCCTCGGGAGCAGGAACAGGACTATGTACCTATATCAGAATGTAAAATGTTCTTAGCATGACAAATAAAACACTCGAAATATTAGCAGATATTAACAAATATAATTTAGATACCGTCATACTAGCTGAAACGAAGAGAAAGGGCAAGTGAACTGAGATCTTCCCAGGGTACGATCGTATATGGTTAGAAATAGATAAATCACAAAAATCCAAGGCAGGACGGGTTTAAAGCTCCACTAAAAAGTTTATCAAAGATTACAGCTTTCTAACGAAAAGAATACTTACCTTACTATGAAGACATATGGACCGTGATGATACGGTTATATATGCTCAAACAGACGATACAGCAGCACAACACAAAGACGAATTCTACGAAAAACTCTCACATATCTTAAGTTGTATTAAACGCATTGAGGAATTATAACAGCAGGAGATATAAATGCAAAGATTGGACGTTGTAAGTATGATGATATTGTCGGCCAATTTGGAGAAGAAGTAGAAAATGGCAGTGGAGAATTACGAATACATTAAACAGCTTCACCTATACGGTCTACCCAAGATACACAAAGAGGGAATACCCCTACGAACGATAGTTAATTCCATAAATTCACCATGCCATCCTCTATTCAAGTTCCTGTTAACAATAATATCCCCACTAGCGGACAAAACAACATCCGCAGTGAAAAATACCGAACACTTTGTAGACAAGGTCAAACAAACTCACATAGCTCCAGATGACATCATGGTGAGTTTTGACATAGTAGGCCTCTTCACAACTGTACCGACAGATGACGCTCTAGCAATCATCAGAAACAGGCTGGAGTTGAATGACATACTCGCCGAACGCACAGATCTTCAAGTAGATACAGTAATGGGGCCGTTGAAGATCTGCTTTAACCACATACTTCCAAGCAGAGGAGCAGTTCTACCAACAAAAGTTCTGAATGGTCATGGAATCTCCACTTACCTTAATGAGCATGAGTAGCAGCCTTCCTATTGAGTTTGAAGCACGTGCGCATCACAATTAACTTTCTGTAAGAGCATCCAACAGCGAAATAGTGGATCTTGACAACGGCCATGTTTCCGGAAATTGAAAGAAGTCCATCTTGTATCGACGCAGAACGTCCAGTGATAGCATAAAAATTCTAGTGGCGTTACGCTAGAGCGTTTTTTACTCTCTGCCATTTGCACTGTATTTAGCTCGCGATTTTGTTAAATGTTCATTGCCATATGAGACAATTTAAGACCGAAATTTCACCTGAATACAAGAAGCAATTTTCTTTGATCTCATAAAAATCCACGAAGTAAAAAATAAATTGTTGCCTATGTAATAAATAATTCAAAAGTCAAAGAATTTATTTAAATTTCACTGAACCTTGAGAAAGAACTCGTTTCTATCTTTGAGCCATATGTTGGTTTGGCAGAAAACAAATATTTTCTTAAATAAAACAAGAGCTGCTTGTGGTATTGCAAGCCGTTAAGCATCGTACAAAAGTAGGCTGTTAACTAAGTCATACTTGTATCTATACAGTAATATTCCTTTACCGTACATGGCAACCATTACCATACGGCAACCGATAAACTATTCAACAAACCACGGATGTTATGAATCATAACAGCTTTAGATATCTTAAAATCCTCGCTCTACGAGCTCGGATTTCAAAACAACATTTGCGGCAATTATAATATTCATAACACTCCTAGATATGTTAATAGCTATAATAGCTAATGTATCTTAATTTTAACGTTTAAATGAATTAACACTCAAACACATTTCTACTGCTACTTCTTTTTTAGTTATTATTAAATAGTCAGCGGTTCTCCATCAGTGAACACCAATTTATAAGACCTCCTTACATTATGAAACACCCTCTATATATATAAGAGCACTGGAAAGAAACCAAATTAATAAAAAACCTATCATGCAGTTGCCTCCAATTAGTAAAAGGGATGGAAAATGGGCCAGAAACGATAAACAAAAACAAAGATTTGTTGAACAACTTGAGATTATATTCCAGAAACATGGGAATCAACAAAAAATTATAATTGAAGAAGACATTGGCTAAGAGAGTGAAGAAATTAAAGTTGTTACACAAATAAAGGTATGATGGATATAGCAATCGGCTTGGGATATTACCCTGGAAATCAAAAGAATCAAAGTAAGAAGAAAGAGGCATCAGAGACAAGGGCCCCACAAGAAAAAACTGAATAATCTTACCCAACTACTAAGAAGAAAAAGTAAAAAACTAAAAAATGTATCCATCAGTGTGTTTCCAAGAATTAGTTAATGATAAGAGTACCTACTGGTTATTCTCTTTGGAAAGCAATCAAAATTATCATACAGATACCACAATTATGAAATGGACTAGAAATTATGAATAAAATGCTGAAAAGTTTATTGAACATTTAAGAATATATTCCAGCCACATAGAGATCAAGAAGAATAATTGATAAAATTGAAGATATGTACCAAGAAAGTGAAAAGATTATGCTTGTCACACCAATTGTGTATTGCAATCAGCTTGGAATGTTAACCTGGAAATCAATAGATCAAAATAAGAAGGAAGTAACATCAGACAAAGGCCCCACATGATGAAACTGAACTAAGAAGAGAAATTAAGACTAAAAAATTAATCATTCAGTGTCTTTCCAAGGGAATTAGCTAATAACAAGAGCACTGATTATTTCCTTTGGAAAGCAACCAAAAGAATAGAAAGATCTATCGTGCAAATACCGCCAAGAAATGCTTAAAGGTCTCTTGAACGTCTTGAAAATATATTCGAGAGCTGCATGGTGATCAAGAAGAAAGGATAATCGAAAAATTCATGGATTAAGAAAGTAAAAAGATCTAACTTGTACACCAACAGGGGTCAGAATGAAATCAAAAATATCCTAAATTTAAAAAATGTTCTGCCATTTGGCCTAATTACTGGAGAAGTTTTAAAGCTGCTACCGAGAAAAACTATAGTAAAACTTACCAACTTCAGCGGTGCCAACTTTAAACTAGATTACTTATGTAAGTACTACAAATTATAGAAAGTGGCGGACGTCATTATGATACCAGTCAGAAAAATCACCGCATGAAGCAACATCCAAACTCATTACAACCATTACTCAACAGATTATAGCCACTCATTGAGAGGAAAAAGCTAATAGTAAACCACCAAGTTGAGTATTATTGAATAGGCAGTAGAAGAGACAACAGTTTGTTCTATAATCTTCTAAGATGTAGCACAAGCATTTGATAAGTTGAGGAATGAAGAGATTAGGTAACTACAAATTAAGACTTATTCTTCCCAATCAGTATGGTGAAATACTGAAATCATACTTAAGAGAGAGATACTTCAGAATTAAGCAAAAAGGTGCTGACTCTGAACTCATGGTATCTGCTGTACATGAGCTATGAAAACCGTAACATTATGCCTCATTTTAAGTTAATCAAACACTTGTGAATTTTGGTTCCTTAACATTAACAAATTTGAAAATAACTAAATTTAATGATTACCAACTTGATATAGTTATCACATTGGCAGGAACGGGCTTAATAACCAAAATTGATAAACCCTAGATACATAAATTGTTAAAAGCTAGAACTTACTCTCTTATTCAATTGAAGGTAGATATATAAATTTAGTAGTAATTAGTAATGGTTTTATAATCTATTTTGGCAGGAACTTGAGCAAGCCTATTAGGATTGTAGCATATCAATAGCTCAACAGCACTTTTAGAAAGTGTTGAAAAGCAATTAACCTTTTTTGCTCAAAAATTGCTCGTTGCAAATTTATTATAAAGTAGGTAGTCAATTAAGTTCAAAATGGCGTTTATATATTTGCAATTTAGGACTTTTGTGCAAACCTACACGGTGACAGCTTTCATTTAAAAAAGAATTATAGAAATTGGCCTAGTAGAAGTCGAAAGAAAACGCTTCACGTTTTAAATATATAGATTATGTGGAAATAGTCTAATTTTATTTATTCACCTATAATTTTAATAATAAAATTATTGTAACTGTAAAAATAGCACCCAGCTGCATTTTGCTTGGAAAATTTCAAAATGTATAGCACCTTTACATGAGGTTTCTCTACTTTCATTTTCGGGAATGAAAAACCGATAGAGCTGTACCTATATCTGCACATATTGTAAACAGTGGGTTTTAGATTCCAATGTGAATGTAATTCAGCACAATTTATTCCTTAATATGTACGTATATGAGGCGTATCTAGACTTCGCATCGGAGAGAGACCTCTACACATTAGCACATGCTCACAGTATGAAAATAAACGGCAACTGCTTCCAAGATAAACTAGAACAGATCGTTAAGCTCTTGGATACATAAACCGTCACATAGGGTTTATAAATTATCGCATAATAAGTAAACAGACGCGTTTGCTCTCTGAAACAAAAAACATTTCGTATTTGGCTTTTAATTATATTGAGACTAGATAATTAAAAAACTCAACTACTGTTTTAGTTTTAATAAAATTAGTGTGTATCGAAATATATTTTCATTACAAGTGGTGGAGGCTAATTAGTGATTAATATCCGTTTTAATTACTCTTATACAAAGAAAATTTGTTTAATACAGTAATTAGTCCAGTACTTTCTACAAATTCCGATACTGCCCGCAATTCTAAGTGTATGTTGGGTTGCAAACATTTCTGCAAAGCAATCCCATTTCCTATATGAACAGTCATCGGGTCAGGGATATTTACCGTAAGAATTGCACGTTGTTACTCATAAATTCCTCAGGAACTAAGCTAGATGACTCAACCTATTGTGAAACTTTCAAGTCACGAGCTCCTATTTGTCCTATTTGTAAATCGAATGTCTGCGATTAAAAGACTATTATATCTCATTGTTGATTATCGTATTTTTGCAAATCTAACTGTACCTCAAATGTCAAGTATTGCAAGGAACAACACTGGACACTGGAATTTTGACTGGACTCAACATAAATTCCTCGAGTGATTTGTATTGCCTAGCTGGTATGACTGATCATTGATCATTAATAGACTTTGACATTACGAAATATTGTTACATGAAAGAGCACTAATTATAAGCTCTTTGGTTACATATTAAAGAGTTACCCACTTAAAATTACCGTAAAGGTCGACATGCGTTTGTCAGATTTGAAATTCAAAAATTGAAATTCAAAAATAAAAATAATTAGAAATAATCCATGTTGAATTATTTTTAAAATATGAAGCAACATTGGATTCTTTCTGGTTGTAATAGATTTCTGATTTCACCAAAATTTCAAAAATGTGTCTATACTTTCCTATACTAGAGAGACCATTAGAAGCCATACATAATTAAAAATATGCTATAATCCTCTTAAAGAAGCCCTAAAGAGAAGAAATTAACATTTTTAAATGGCTTGGCGTAGCAAACAATAGTACCTAGTTACTCAAGTACTCGAGCATAATTTACTAATATAAATATCTTTAAAAGAGAAGCTTTTAACATGGTTTGCCTATGTAGTAAACGTTAATTGCTGTGGAACAATTTTTTCGGACTATTAACATATCACAATTCATAACGAGGGAGCTAAAGTTACTGCAAAATTAATTAACAATAATATTTTGCAGTTAGATTCAATTGAGCAAGATTATTCCTATGTATGAGTGTGTACGTTTCCTATATCTTTTATTAAGCGCATGGCAGATAATTCATATTCAAAACGCTTAACACAGGCTAAAGTGTAAAGCAAAGTATAAATAAAAGGAAGTCTGTTTATGGCAACATAACTAATATTTGTTGTTATGAACAAATTTAGTTATATTTAAATTTATTAATATTAGAAACGGAACAAATTCAAAAGTGCCATTATGGATGACTTAAAATGTGGAATAGTGTTAAGAGTTTCTAGAATTTTATTATACTAAAGCGTGACGTTATTACAGGTGTTCATTGTTCAGAAGTGAAAATTAAATAAAAATAATACAAACGTCCTTAAAGCTTACTAAGCGCTTCCTAACAGTTTACGTGAAGCTTTGTGGAAATTTACTGAAAGCTTGTTTAATAGTATTTGTAAATTACCGGAAAATGTTATGCGCTTTTATTAAAAAATGTTGAAATGTTTCTAAACATTTGCATAAAATTTGTTAAAAATATTTGAATATTAAGAGAACCACTGAGAAATTGTTGCAAATTTACAGACAAATTCTTAAAAAGTATATCAACATACTATACTCTTGTTAACAATAACTGCATACTTTCTGAAAATATGTTGTAAGCTTACTGAACCGGTGCGGTGTAGCAAAAATGGTAAAAAAAGTACTTACTGGAGATTTACTGCAGTCTGATAAATAATTCTGCATGATAGTTGAAAATTTACTTGATACTTTGAAATAATAAAGGTTCGACAGAATTTGGGATTTTTTTTCTCAATTTGTTGAAATTATATCGTAAACTTCCTAAACCAATTGCTATAAGCTCGCCAAAAGTATGTTGAAGTTCGAAAAGAATTTATTGCAAATTAGGAAAACATGTACAGCAAGCTTGTAAGAAAATATATCTAGGGTCGGGTGGGCTACGTTGGGACAAAATTTACAAAAATATTTTTTTAAATGTTGTTTACAGATATATACGCTTAAATTTTTTACCACATGCTCAACATATCTTTTTTAAACTAATGGTAAATTGGGAACTTTCTAGCTTTTGTCTAACTATGTTCTACATATATTTCTTTTAAACTCTGCACCATGTCTCATTGTGACCCATGAGTGGGCCTCCATGAGACAGTTGTTTATTTATGAAAAGTAATAACAATGTATGACAAAAAAGGTATATTTATTGTACTATATTAAATACATTATACCGAGCTGCAAACATATGGAAATTGCATGGGAAATCGTATATAGATTCCTGTTTGCCGCTTGAATTGATAGGATTTATAGTGATATCAATCGAAAGAGAAAAAAAATGCGCTTAATTTGATATTACTTTACTTGAATTTGTTGCTTGTTTTAGATAGAAATAGCTTAAAACTGTAATAAATATTTTGCACCACCTTAAGACGTGTCTTATGGTGATCCAAAACTTTTGTCTCAACGTAGCCCTTTTGATCAGTAATTAAAATGACATTGCCATTTTGGTACTGTAATGTTGCTGAAAAGCTGTTACATGAAATTGTCAAAAAAGTATCTCAAATTTATTTAAAAACTTTTTAGAAAATATACTGACTTTTTAATTCATTGCTTACTTGTCAATTTATTGTAAAGGCATGATAATTTACAACAAAACTCCTGAAACATTTGAAAGATAACATGAAGGTTTTTAAAAGATTACATGAAATTTCTTGAATGTCTACTGGCAATTTGCTAAACGCTTTTTGTAATCTTACTGAAAACTAAATGAGAATTTCTTAAAAACTTGCTAAAAATTTTTACAAATAATTAGGACAAACTTGCTAAAAAAAATAGTAAGCTTAATATTCGACGACAGTTTGCCGAAAACATGTAGGAAGACTGGTAGAGAATATACTCGAAACCTATTTAAATTGTTAAAAATATATATATTGCTGGAGAAACGATTGCAAACAGCATACATTTTCTAAGAGTGCTTTGCAAATTTTCTGAAACATTTAGTATAAGCTTGCTGGAACATTTCATAATTTGTTTAATTTGCTGCCGACTTGCTAAACCTTTATTATAAATTTATTTCATATTCACTTGCCAAAAAATTGCTGCAAGTTTGCGAAAATTCACTGCAAAACTTTTGAAAGCTTACGTGTAACTTCCTGAAAGATAATATGATTTTTTTAAAGATAGATGAAACTTCTCGAATATTTATTGGAAATTTTATGAAAATTTTTTTGTAAATATTGAAATTTTTCAAGAAATTTGTTGAAAACTTTTTATGAAAAATTTAATGAAAATTTACTTTAAACCCGTCGGAAGTTTGCTAAAATTTTTCTACAAATGCCTTTATAACTTGCTGAAAAATTGTTGCAAACTCACAAAGAAATTGTCAAAAATATACTGTGAATTTATGGAAAAATGTAGTATACGCTTGCTAGAAATTTACAAGTTTCATTAATTCGCTGCAAATTTGCTAAAAATGTATTGCCAATTCATTGAAAATTTGCTTATCTAAAAATTGATGCAGCTTTGCAAAAATTCTCTACAAAACTTCCTGAAAATTAACATAACGCTTTCTTACAGATTGCGTAAAACTTTGCTGAATATTTGATTTAATTTTCTGCAATTTTACTGAAAATTTCCTTGAAACTTGAAAAATTTAGTAGAAACTTTCTGGAAGCTAAAGTGAAGTGCTGAATGTTTTCCGTCAATTCCCGAAAGGTGTTATGTAAATTCGCTAAAAAAATAGTAAGATTTTTAGCAAACATTAAAAATGCATTGGGAAATGTAAAACATTTTAAAATTTGTTGCAAAACTTATTGAAAATTTCTGGAAATTGCAACATGTTGCTGCAACATGCTGAAGATATACTGCAATTGTGTGAAAAATAACTGGGATGCTTATCGGCCCCGTGGATGGTGTCATAATTAGAAATAGAAATGTATGAAACAAGCAATTTGAATTTTTTTACATTGTTAGATCAATTTTAAATCATAATTCGTATGAGAGTTTCGCGTAATAATCTGCAAAATATAAACGGGGGCAATACACTTACATATAATTTTGCCAGTGCTAAGAGTCATCGTTCTGGTTGCACCTAGAAAACTGCCCTCGGGCAACCTTCGGTACAGTTTTCATTGTAACCAGCACTTGACTCTTGGCGTGTGCAAAATTATCGGTAAGTATGTCTCGCCCTTGTTATATTACTATTGAACATTTCTGAAAACTTTTTGTAATCTTACTGAAATGTTGAATATTTACTAAAAATCTACAAACTTGCTAAAAAGTGGTACAATATTTTGAAAGTGTCTGCTGACAATGCAGTCATTATAAGTTTTCTAGAAAATATACTCGAATATTTCTAAAAATATGGTTGTAACTTATTAAAAATTAATTGCAACTTCACTGAAAATTTTCATTTTTTTTCTGTAAACTTACTGATTATTTTCTCTAATAAACATTTATTGCAAATTGACTGCACACTTGATAATAAGGTTTCCACAAAATATCTATTGCAAATTAGGAGACCGGTTGCAAATACTTCGCAACTGCTGAAAGCTGAAAATAACAAAACTGTTTAAAATAAGAAACAACGCCATAATTAAAATGTGAGTTACTACAATGTAAGTTTCATTAGACAAATTCTATATGCCAGTTAGACATCAACCTAAACGTTAATACTGTTGTCATTACTATGGTTATACCAAAGAGCATATAACGTGTTATATGTTCCTTGGTTATACGTACCGGCAATTAATAGTTATTTATTGACCGAATATATAAAACGCCACTTTTTTTGCACGCGTGAGAAAGTTTAAAAAATAAGCGGAAGACGGATTGTTTAAATCTCACGTGTTCAAAAAAGAAGTTTTAGACACACATTTATTTCATAATTTTTTTGACCTCCACATATTCATGTTAAAAGAAACGACATCATTTCAAATTGAAAGTCACTAAAAATCGTGTTAGATATGCTTGAAATGCTTGAATTGTTTCATATTGAGAACTCATCAAATTTAATAAATCGTTTTGACAGAAGTGTGCAATAAATTGACAGAAGTGTACAATAAAATGTTTATTGCACAGTATGCAATAACAACATACTTTTGACGTATGGAAAGTGTAAAATAACAACCTCCTTTAGGAAATGGTAGTCGAAGAAAAAGTTATGTGCGATCGATCAATAATATGTATATTTTAGTATTTTCAGGTATAAAGTTAGTCTTTTTCGCCATCGGGCAATAATACTTCTTTATGTATCAAGGACATTATTTATAAACCCTCGGGCTTCTGACCTAGGGTTTGTATGTTGCAAGGGGGGGGGGGTAAACCTCAAGTAATGTCCGTGGTGTATACAACGTTTCATTTGCCAGTTTGAATACGTAAATAAATTGAAAAGCTTCAAAAACCGTTCATAACGCCCTTTAACTTTAACTTTACGCCCTACGGCGTTATGGACTGCTTTATGTATCTCCTATCACAGATATAGCACTCGAATTGAAAGAATTCAAAACAGATTTGTCAGATGCCTAAGACACACATTTGTGGATTTTTCTAACACATTTCAAACACTCGCCTCAAGAAGAAAATTGATAGATATGTGTACGCTCTTTAAACTCTTTGATAACAAAATTGACTGTTCTGACCTTTCCGCTATGAATGACAAGGAGCAACGATGTACTTACGATACCGTTTTTGCACACTAAATCCTGATTTAATTCTTTAGTTCACAGGATCTCATTTCATTTTAAGAACTATAATATTAATCCACTATGTCCTGGTTTGTTCCATGGCACTCCTAATGAGTTCAAAAGAAAAACGTGGGCATTAGTTGAATTAAAAATACTAACATTTTATTTGGCAATTATATATTACAGAATTTGTTTTTTCTACTATACAATGTTCATTGTTTAAAATAGAAGTAATTTTGTGGTATGTTGTCAAAGGGTAAGTGACGCAAGTGTGTATGAATATGCTTACGTGTTACTTACCTGGATTGTGTAAAATAACATTTAAAAAATATAAACAACAAATAATAGATCAGTAGAAAATAAAATCCCTTTTCACTCGCTAAGATGACGTCAGCGGGCGAAATAGTATATTATGTTATTAGGAGCAAAAGTTATACTTTATGTGTCGTGGCTGGACGGGCCGAGCCACATAAAGATACTTTTGCTCCGAATAACATATAGCATTTTTACTTCAAACGTTTATAACAAAATTCGAAGAAAATTACTCGTCAGCGGCACATAATATTATCTGCCTCTGACGAGCTGAGAAGCGGCAGATAATACATATTATCTGCCATGGCAATGAAGTGACATTTTAGCATCGTCAATCTAGCAGTATAATGTCACATTTTGACGTTTGAAGAAAAAAGAATTTTATCGCTCGCTGACTTCATTTATTTATAAAGACAAATTAATAAAAACCATTCCCAGTTACAAACGTACTATTCAACTAAGGGAATTATAAGCATTGACGTGTTTTTACTGGAAACGTTTTATATAATCTGGATCAACCGTTTTAAAACGTCAAGTCATAAAGTTTTGTATGCACCTTAGGTGTAACCGGCGTCTTTGGCCTTTGTCGTGTTACAACATTTACGCCGTGGACGAAAAACATATTTTAAGCTCTTGATACATAAATAACTATTTTAAAGAATACTATAAAATCTTCCTAAACAGTGCATTTATGGTTCTGCAACCTTTTGGTATTATTTTGCAATTTTGTCAGAAAAGTACTGCAAGCTTACTGAACAATTATTAAAATCTCCAAAATGATTAAACATTTGAAATTTACACGAAAATTGTAGACTTCAGATTAAAATTCTACTACAAACATGGTACAAATTTGTTGCAATGTTGCTGAATAAATTGCTGAAAACAAAAATATACTGGAAATGTATGTAAAAATAGTAACATACACTTACTGCAAAATATATTAAAATAAATATATATTAAATGTACTAATTTGTTTGATTCTCTAGCAATTTGTTAAGACTTCATTGAAAATTTACTTGGCAAACAAAATACTGCAACTTTGGGAAAATCTAGTACAAAATTGTTTAAAGCTTATGCGAAACCGCCTGAAAGATAACATGAATCTTTCTGAAAGGTTAAATGAAACTTCGTGTATGTGTACTGGCAACTTGCTGCAAACGTTCTCTGTTATCCTACTGAAAATTACCTCATAAAATTTCATCTAATAAAAATCCTTTATTTGTTTAAATTAATCAATCAACTGCCGATTTCGAAAATTATTCCGGAAATTTTACACGATAATTTTTAGAAGTCAAATTATTTACATGCAGTTGCTATAGTTATTATACGTTGGTCTGATAGAACATTTTTTTGAATTTGTTAATGCTTATTTGTATCGGTCATTGTATCTTGTATCTTGTAAAATACCCCACTAATTAAGAAATGACCGATAAGTTTCCATTGTGAAGCACTTGTATCTGCTGTCTGCTGCCGCTGTCGGAAATTGTTGCAACAGCACACTTTCGTTTCACAACAAAAAATGATCAGTAATTTATCAATCTCTTAGGGTATTACCATTGAAAATTTACTACAAATTTGTTGAAAATTTTCTGAAAATTGGTTGATATTTTCTGGAAATTTCCTACAAAAACATTGGTAGAAATTTATTGCAGATTCACTAAAAATCTACTGAAAACTTGCAGTTCCAGTAGACTGTTAAAAGCGTATTCGAATGTTTCTAAAAATTAGCTCATAATTACATTCTCACAAAAAATTTTTAAAAATATACTTCCAATTTACTAAACACGTTAGTCTAAGCTTACTTAAAAATGTACTAATCTGTTAACTTTCCTGCCAAATTTCTCAAAATGCATTACAAAATTATTGAAAACTAGTGAGTCACCCGAACTACGCTTCGGTTCGCTAATTTAAGAGAGATTTATTAATATAAAATAAAAAAAGGAATGCATCGACCGGGAATCGAACCCGCGTGGCAGGGGGGGATTCTACCTCTGGACCAACCTGGCTTGTTTAAATAATGCGCTACTATAATGATATTATGAACATACTGAATCACCCGAGCTAATAGCACACGGCGACAGCAGCTGTCACACCGCAGCCCACGGCGACAGCGTTTGGCTCACCTGCTTAGAGGATTTAATTAAATTAAACTTTTTCGTACTTTTTTTGAAAATAAAAACCGGCCTACGATCTAAGTCTAAAAATTAAGAAAACTTTTAAGCCATCATACAACTTAACCGGTCCAGTATCTTCGGAGGAGATAGTGAACAAAGATACAAACATACAAACAAAGAAAGAGAGCAACGATTTTATGTTATAGGATTAGTGAGTCACCCGAACTAAGCTTCGGTTCGCTAATTTAAGAGAGATTCATTAATATAAATTTTAAAAAAAGAATGCATCGGCCGGGAATCGAACCCGGGCGGCCCGCGTGGCAGGCGAGCATTCTACCCCTGCACCAACTTGGCTTGTTTAAATAATGCGCTACTATAATGATATATAAACATAGTGTATTACCCGAGCTAATAAGATACGGCCACCGCAGCTGTCGCACCCCAGTCCACGGCGACAGACGCTTCGCTCCCCTGCTTAGAGGATTTAATTGAATTAAAACTTTTTCGTACTTTTTTGAAAATAAAAACCGGCCTACGATCTAAATCTAAAAATTAAGAAAACTTTTAAGCCATCATACAACTTAATCGGTCCAGTATCTTCGGAGGAGATAGTGAACAACGATACAAACATACAAACAAAGAAAGAGAGCAACGATTTTATGTTATAGGATTAGTGAGTCACCCGAACTAAGCTTCGTTTCGCTAATTTAAGAGAGATTCATTAATATAAATTTTAAAAAAAGAATGCATCGGCCGGGAATCGAACCCGAGCCGCCCGCGTGGCAGGCGAGCATTCTACCCCTGCACCAACTTGGCTTGTTTAAATAATGCGCTACTATAATGATATATGAACATAGTGTATTACCCGAGCTAATAGGACACGGCCACCGCAGCTGTTGCACCCCAGCCCACGGCGACAGACGCTTCGCTTTCCTGCTTAGAGGATTTAATTGAATTCAAACTTTTTCGTACTTTTTTGAAAATAAAAACCGGCCTACGATCTAAGTCTAAAAATTATCAAACTTTTAAGCCATCATAAAACTTAATCGGTCTAGTATCTTCGGAGGAAATAGCGAACCAAGATACAAACATACAAAGAAAGAAAGAGAGCAACGATTTTATGTTATAGGATTAGTGAGTCACCCGAACTAAGCTTCGGTTCGCTAATTTAAGAGAGATTTATTAATATAAATTTAAAAAAAAGAATGCATCGGCCGGGAATCGAACCCGGGCCGCCCGCGTGGCAGGCGAGCATTCTACCCCTGCACCAACTTGGCTTGTTTAAATAATGCGCTACTATAATGATATATGAACATAGTGTATTACCCGAGCTAATAGGACACGGCCACCGCAGCTGTCGCACCCCAGCCCACGGCGACAGACGCTTCGCTCCCCTGCTTAGAGGATTTAATTGAATTAAAACTTTTTCGTACTTTTTTGAAAATAAAAACCGGCCTACGATCTAAGTCTAAAATTATCAAACTTTTAAGCCATCATACAACTTAATCGGTCTAGTATCTTCAGAGGAAATAGCGAACCAAGATACAAACATACAAAGAAAGAGAGCAACGATTTTATGTTATAAGATTGCAGCAACATTGCAAAAATTCACTACAGCGCTTCGCATGTGCGGAACTTCCTGAAAGATAACATAAAATCAAACATAAAATTTACTGAAAGAGTACATCAATCGTCCAGTGGCGTAACTTGGTACCCGCCTACCCCGCAGCCGCGGGGGGGTCTGAGCCTGTCTTTTTCTTTCATTCAATAAACGCAAGCAGAAAAAAATCTTTCTTTTTGTATTTGGGATGTCCATGCAAAAAGCAAAAGTAGTTTTGAATTGCCGGCCTTTAAATTCTAGCTGACATAGGTTGTTTTGTAATATCGGGCATAGGGTAATGAAAGTGGCGAATTTCCTGCAGTCGTAAGGCTAATTTGAGTTCACTTAATGCCGCCCGTATTGTAAGAATTCTATAAACTAGCAACATGATCATTAAATGTTAAATTTATGGATTGTTTTGACGCCTATCACTATCCTACAGCACCTCTATAATACGAGCATGCTTGTCAGCCATATTGAATCACATCACAAAAGCGGAAAATTAAAAAAAAAAAGTTACTTTTCAGAAAATGAAAATACGTTAATGTGTATACATTTGATGCAAAGCATAAAAGGCAAAAAGACACAGGAAAACGAAGACAGCTGGCAACTCAAACACGAGGTTAGGAGCTAGAACAGCGAGAATAGATAATATAGCCCACAGCGACTGAAATGTTTGACATTATAGGGTTATGTTTTGGTTGTATCATGGCCACCAACATGTAAACGCTAAAGTACTGTGATGCAGGATTTTATGCAACTTGTGCGACATACGTCTGCTTGTATTATAAAGGGCTCTACACTATCCCCATTCTGTTAGCAGCAGAGTTGCCAACTGTACCGTAATTACTTCATCCGTAATCCGTACGGTACTTTACGAACTACAATCCCGTAGTGTTGATTATTGTTTACATTTGTGCATATTAACTTGGTAAATAGCGAAGTTTTGATTTTTTTAGTAGACATTGAACATTCACATTCATTACGCTGCGCACAACCTCAACTTGGTGATTAATGATAAAGTTAAAGGTGTAAGCGAAATTGAATCTTTTTTGCTACTGTTCAAAACATATTCACATTTTTTGGATTAAGCATAAATCGGTGGGATCTTTTAAGTTCCATTACGAGTGCATACGCTATAAAAATAGAAACTTAACTCTATACGATGGTCTTCCAGAACCCAAACTCTCACCGCAATTAAATTACGTTTTAAATATATTACTGCTGCTCTGAACAAAACATTATTAACATATTAGTTTCGTAATTTTTTTAATAAAAATGTTGTCTTTACTGTGTTTTTTTTATTCGTGATATTCTCTATCAAAATATAACGCGTGTTTAAAAAATTTCCCTATGGAAATATTTCAAGCACTTGTTATATTTCTACTGAAAATGTATTGCCAGATTACTAAATTATTGAAATATTTCGAAGAATTGACTGCAAACTTGTTAAAAATATATTCGAAATTTAGTGAAAATTGGAAACTTCTTAAAAATTCGTTATAAGCGTGCTAAAAATGTACTGCAATGTTATTAAGAGATTTATCGTCGACAACACAATTTCGAAAAATTGTACTTAAATCTTACTAAAACCCTGCGAACTCGCTGAAAATTGTCAAATTTTGATTCATGATCATTATCAAAAGCCAATAAAAATTCCAAATGCATCACCTACTGACATATTTATACAATAAATAAAGAATTTTTATAGAAAATGTCATCGTCCAATTGATGCGCATCATTCAGTAAAAACGTTTGGGATGCAAAATTAGGTCAGTTCTACACAATTTCTCTGCTGCGTAACGTCACTTTCCCCAACCATGACCTTTCCCCAAAGGAAATCCATTAATAGTAGGTATGCAATAAATTAATGCTGTTTCAGTTAGACTGCTGTGGGGTCGACGGCCCTGAAAATTACCTGGAGTGGGAGAACGTTTACAGCAGAAACTGTTGCGGCGTGAAAAACTGCGTGAAAGAATTGGAAAGCAATGAGTCGGAGCTTTGGGATTTGAACGGGTGTGCGGGGATCGTCGCAGCTGAGACGCAACAGGTTGCAGAGGAGGCAGCAGCTGTCGCGACGGTGTGTTCGATCCTGCAGGTACTTTATAGCAAGTTTCTTTATATGAGGTAAACGCACTGGCTGTACACTATTCGTCATAAGTTTTCGTCACTTTATTACGGATACAGGGGGTGGCAGAACCATTGCAGTAAAAAGGTGAATTTGCGTTTCGTCGCTCCAATTTAACTATAGGTACACAAAATGCAGGACCTATTGCTGATTTTGAATATCGAATCACTTTTTTCCTTTAATGAGATTAGGGAAAACCATTCATTTTGCCGAAATAACTCGACGAAACATGAATACGTTATGAAAATCTGGAAATATCTCTTGATCTAAGAAAGCGTTGATCACATATGTTTTGTTTAAGTTTAAGGGTATTAACAAACACAAAACAACACAAGAAAATAAAAGAACAAAGGTAATAAATTGTTACTTTTATTTTAACATTTTTCAATTTATTTACTGACGATCTTAACGATCTAACTCTTCTTAGTTTCCCCCTCAATCAAACCTACCTAGGATATAGGTGTTTGTTTGCCACGAGATTACGTTGAGAATGGCAGGTGTACGTTTTAGTTGGACTTGTATTTTTCCTCCTCTTGTTATGTGCTATTTCCTGATTTTGTTAAGCACCCTCTGAGGGTGTTACGAGGGTTAATTAGCTCGGCGAGCTCGATATTTATCTGTTCAAAGCTGACAGCTGTCATTTGAGTGCAGTAGGCAGTTCAGTTTATTATCTATGCTAAATTGTTTAGCTTATTTGAGCGAATCTGCGAGTGATATTTCGTATCGAATAGCTTTTCAGGCGTTTTCTGTTGGATTTTGGCGTATTGCGTAAACTGTTTCACAGAGTTGTGCGTTTGGTTGGCAAGAGTGTAGGCACGGTCGTTTAGTAACTTCCGTCCGACTGATAGGTTTAGTGTTGGTTATCAAATAAACCGGGACTAGCTGAAACAATTTATCGAAAGACTTGATGTCTGACCCTTTATGGGATTTGTAATTTAGTGAATTATCCTTTTCCCGTTGTTTTTTCCTTTCTTTATAATCGATTAGTATGATGAAATTTGGGAAAAAATTCGATTGTTGAAAAATTGTAGGCTATTTGTCCTTACGTAATTTTTATCCCATTTTTAAATGTTTTCATAAGTCTACACCTCTTGATTATGCTACGTAGGACTGGGGAGAGCACGTTGAGCTGATTTACAGCAGACATGAGTTTCCTTCCGTGTGTTAATGGCGTTGTATTGTTTCAGAGCTTCTTTTTCTTTTTGAATTATGAAGTTGCGTCTTTTTACTGATAGTTAGAGATTTGGCTTTCTAGTTGCTAGATTTGGATTTCTAGATTTGGTTGAAAGGATTTTCGAGATTTGGATTTGTGGATTGGGTAAATTGGAGCTTCTAGTTGCGGTTTTTGGCCCCTTAACTTCGTTTTCGTTAGACGCTGGATTCAGCATGCCACAACCTTGCTTTGCTGTAAATAAATACCTATTTTGCGGCAATTATAAATGTATTAACGTGAATAAGTTTATGAGCTTGTGATATTTAAGTTTTCCTATGTATACAGGGTTTACCAATTATTGATGTATTGTTGATTTATATGTGTATTCCTACGTGCCCTGCGCTTTGCTTATTTGTACGTTCATCTTACGTTTGAAATTAGAAATTACATACGTTACGCTGTGAAAGCTACGTATACACGTCGTGGGTTTGTTGTTGGGTTCGCCCCAATTACCTTATCATTCGATATCATAAAGTCTCTATTTTATTTCGGTACGAAACTACGAATTATATTATTTGTCGAAATTTATTGAAGATAAATATTACATTAGTTGCGCCCTTTAATGTCGTTGCATTTCTGTAACAAGTTATAGCTTATCAAAAAGCCTGAGTCTGATAAATTTTGAGACGTCTCTCGTCAATGTAAGTTGCGATTACCATCTCACAAGGAAATCTTCCAACTTAGACTCGCGAATTGTTGAACAATCAAGTTGGTGGCGCTCGTATTTGGTTTTCAGCATTTTAGTGATAACGCATTCCCTCTTCCAAAGTAGCTTAACTGACACGTCGAACACTGTTGCTCACGGGACTGTTTCGGTTATTTATAGCTGCTTTCCGGCTTATATTGAAGTGTTGTAAGAGTATCGTTACTTTATTCTATTGCTATTGCATATTAGAGCGTTCAGCGGGCAGAAGATGTACAGCAGAATACATAGCTAAGTTAAAATAGAACTAATAGTTTAGGTTTGTTGACAAAAAGACGATAGACAAACCATATCAGGACATGGTGACCAAGAACATCTAAAAAAAGCATAGCAAAACCGTAAAAATGTCACACAGCGACAATGCCAAATCAGTATCTGACAATACATGGCAAATTACAGTAGACACAGTTTACATAATATTCGTAATGACAATGGATCCCGCTTAATAACATTTGCTACCCCGTTGGTTTGGTAATCGTTGAAAAATCTTTCCATTATTATATTAGAACCAGGATATTTTAGAAAGATGGGCTTGGCACTATAATGATTAATGAATTATTAAATGGGGAACAACCTGAAATATACGAGGAACACCCAAGAAGAGCTTGAAGAGGCCGATCATCAGCAGGATGAAGCTGTGGAAACCCCAACTTATGAACGAACATTATCTGATTCATTATAGTGTACTAGTAGAGGTCTTATAATTACATCACGTAACTTATGTCCGAATGTGGCAACTGTAGGGGTATCGGCCTATACATATAAAATACTGCCACCAAATAATAGACCAGCACCAAGCAGGTTTTAGAAAGAAATGGTCGTTCATTAATCGAATCTTCACATTTAGCCTATTATTAGAAAAGTGCTGACATCCCCCAATTATACTCACATGTTAACATACGACAGCATCTACAACACCGAAATTTAGAAAATATTACGTCAATCCCTCCCTGCGATTAATAAAAGCTACTGTAGTTGAAATGAAATATAAATATAAGGTTGGAAACGAACTATCCAAAGAATTTCAAATGAAACGAGGGTAGCAACAAGAGGATGTGCTATCACACCGGCTATTCAATTTAGTATTGGGAAGGATCAGAAAAGCAGTTAACATTAATCCAGGTGTCACAATGTTCTCAATACTAAGCTAAGTTGTAGCTTTCGTTGAAGCTATTGGCTAGCAATGTGGCCTCGTAGTCAACGAAAGGACGACCAAGTACATTACGCCATTACCTGAAACTCAACGACAAGAGCAAACAGAGGTGAACGTAGGAGATAAGAGTTTTAAAATGGCACATGAGTGCCAGTATCTTGGAACTATATTCACTGATAAAAATGATGCAAATAAAGAAATTGCTGCCGGAAACCGCTGCTTATAAGATTTACAAAGGCTTGTGAAATCAAGATATGTGTCTTATACTTTTAAAATTTCTTAAAGTGGTAGATGCAACTCACCCATAACCACTAGGCGCTAACAGTGAGCCCTTCTTGCCCAGTAGCAGCGGCAAGGGGTTAAATGTAAAAATAAACATAAACTTACTGGCATGTAAATCTCATCGATAATAATAATTGCACTCACCGGGACTGCTCCCTCCCTCCCCCCAACCCTGGATCTTTCGTACTCCTGGCAGCCACTTTACAATACTCGGCTCTGTATCAGTCAACAAAAACCCTGTAACGCCTCATCGCTACCTTCACTGGTTGTGTTAGCTCTCGGCACTTTTCGCTAGCACTGCCCAATTGTAACCCGCTAGGTTAACTATTGTTACACCCTGTACAAAGTTAGTAAGTGCCCGCTGCTTACGAATCTTTAGCAGTAATGCACTTACAGTAAATCTCGCTTAACGGCGGAACAGTTTGTATTCGGCGGAATCCACCCTTCTCAATTATCATATAATCATCCATCACGACTTAAAAATAATACACATTCAAAATATCAAATATTTTAACCCTAACACCACGAAGCATAAAGTAACAAATAACATAAACAAGATCTAGTAGGTGGATAAAAAGATAGAAAATAAGATGGCTATGGCATGTTTACCTTTACTCTTGACGTGTTCAGACATTGGGAGCGTATTGAGCACTACCACGGCCGCATGTAAATTCTTCTACAATGATCCTAGTTGCTTGCCTCAATTTCTATGAGCCACCTGTAGGCAATCATGCTACTACAAGAATCTAGAGGAATATACGTATACAAGACCTGTATAATATTTACCAGTTTTCCATATTGAAGCAACTGTAATCCTCAATTTAAAATCCTAAATATTTGTCACAATTTTTTAAAGGTGCTATTTTTCACTGTGGCATAATTGGTTCATATTTTATAGTAATAACGTTGACAGACTTAAAAAATATGCTGGAAATGTTTCTCAGCGAAGGTCTAGTATTATTGTTAACTGACTAAACCCTAAATTTTGTGAAAATTAGATTGACAGAAATCGGCCAGTTTTATGCCTACCAAGGAGTTTTGATCTCACAATTTAAGTTTATACTATTTTTACATGCGGGGCCTTTTTTCTTCTTCATATTTTAGAACTACGTCCAGTATTTTTCCATCCTCGTCTTGTCTTACAGAGCTTGACTTTCCAATAATTGCAAGTTTTGACTATACTTGTAATCCATTCAATGCACATGGTCACCCTCTTGGTCTATTAATAATCCACTTTACACTATTTTTAAATTTCACTTTTTTAAATATTGTTAGGTTAATTTTAATTTATAACGCCATTTAACCTACACCATTTAGTTTCAGGCAATTTGGTGCACCCGCTTGCAAGCGGGAGACTGCATTTCTTACCGCTGGACTTTGTTCTCCAGTCGGAGTTTAACATTCAATCCCGCTTGTGACTCACGATTCTCGAGCTGGTTAGTAGTCGGCTAGGAGATTCAACTCGGTGACTTGCTTGAGCGAGGTGAAGTATAACGGGCTAGTCGCGTAATGTAGATGACTGAAAATCGTTAAGTTACATCTTTAATTACAACCAAGCCGGATATACGTATTCAGGGTTCCTCCGACCACCGACCACATTACCAGTTACAGAGTGTACTATTTGGCCAACATTGCCGCTTGCGTTGAACTACTCTCTGTTTCACGCATAGTGGATTTGTTTGACTACTCCATTTCTTTCAACCACGCACCCCGAAATTGTCATCTTTTCCGGCTGTTTCATCGCAGCAGCTTTTGAATTGGACCCCATCGTCGATGGCGAACGCTTCCAGCGGCACCCCCACATTCTGCCCGTCTTTTTCTATTGTGCTTGTAACGAAGTTCTCCGAGGGCCAAATGCTTACAGCAACCCATCACGTTCTGCAAACTGTTTAAGGTAATTGAAATTACATTGTATGTCGTACTGAGTTTTCGCGGAAGTATATTTACAAGTGTTTCGGTCATAATCAACTCTGAAGTATTAGCGTTGCGTTTTTAATTATTGAATTGTTCCAGTTGAGTTCTCTACGCTTAGCTATAGAGAATCGTTGGCCCTCTTTATGGCCACTGTTCATTAAATTATTGGCCCTCCATGCACTTGCTAAATAAATAATTCAAATCATAAGTTGCTTGTATAGTGTGTTATGATAGTTTCAAATTTTAGTGCTTTTTACAAAATTTTGTTCATTTATGAAATAACTAACGGTATCCTCTGCTTTTTTATAATAATATTGCAAGATTCGGCCAACGCAAATCCTATCTTACAGTTTTTGGTGCGCACAAGTCGTGCTTGGTTGATTTGGCTGCTAGGCAATAGAGGGCGTCCGGAATCACGTTTTGAAATTTTTTACTCACTCATTTACATCAGTTATCTTAAGGACCTTCGTGGTGCCGTCGTGTCGCGCTTCGGCAACAGGTCTTAGTTTGCCTGAGGCCTATGTGCCGGTTTAAGCGTCCGTCTTCTTGCATACCGCTGTGCACTTTGCTGCAACGAATGTAGCGCATGTGTGTAAGAAAGAGATGGCGAGAGACGAGTGCGTTCATTATTTTACCAGATTTCTGAGTCAGTCGGTCTTAGCATTCGATTGAGAGCACTTGTGGTCAGCCCCTGACGAGCCGGAAGTTGTTTTGTCATGTTCGCACCCCAATGACGATTTAGTTAAATCGCAGGGGGCCCGTTAAGTTAAGATCCTGTGGTGTCTGGACTCTTGAAGCATCATTCATGCTGGTTTGTACGGTTGATTTCCGCCCTTTTTCCCGTCGCAACATGTTGTCATTGCGTCGGGGTATCAGTTGTTGGGGAAGCTAAGTTTTATCTCGGCCGGGAGTTCCATATCGGAAGATTCAATATCCCAGTCGCTTGTGCGGATTTAATAGAGAACTCTCATTGTACCTTGCGGTTGTCCAATTTGTGAGTACGCCTTCCATTTTACCCTAAGGGAATCAGTAGAGTTAGCGCTTGTAAACGACACACTGGGTTGATGACGTCTTCATTCCGCATATAATGAGTATTCCAGAATTCCGTCGACAGTCTCATGCGAATCAGCTCCAGCAACACCGTCTCACACAACTGAGCGGCTGCTAGGGTCCTACCAAGGATTGTGTTTATCTAATTTTAAGCGCTAGCAGTGTACAGTGTTGTGGTCAGGTTATTGACAAGTGACGTTTCTGAAGAACTCCATTTAAAGCCGTAATTTAGTCATAAACGTTAGTTGCCTGAAGTAACCAATAACCCAAGTATTAATTTGATATAGTCAATTTTATGATATATACGAGTAAGTAATAGGAATAACCTTTTCGTACCGTTTAGTTATGTTATTTATACTTACTTAAATTCACATTCATTATAATTAAATTAAATTAGTCGGTGCTTTTCATTTATAATATTTACATGTGACCGATGTGGTTAGACCTTAACCGTCATATACGAGCACTATCGATAAACCAGAAGATTGTTCCATTTCCGACGGAAAGAACAGCTCTGTCTTCGATTCCAAATCCGGTGGTGCCCAATTTATAAATTTCATTCAAAACAACAGGTCGTCGCCCTAATTAACGAATATTGAAGTAAATCACGCCCGTCCCGGCGAGTGTAACTGGAAAAAATCTTGTTATAGAAACATTGTAACACAGTTAGGGTGAACGGCATTTGCATTTCCCGATTTGTCGTTCTACCAACTATCACCGTAAAGTGATAACCCGTTTTATATTGTAATTATAAATTTGCCTGTAACAAATGGCGGTGTCTCCAAGGGTACCTTTTTAAGATTGTTATGCAATTGTAGCCCCCATTTAACAATTGAAATATTCAACAGATGTTTTGTCATATTTTGCAATTATTTTACTGTATTTCTCCTATGTTCTGTTAAGAATTGTATAGCAGTTAAGAGATAGAGTACCAATATCAGCAAGAGGTAAGCCCTCATGGCGAGAGCTGTCGCATACCTTTACTCAATGCATTGCTTGATCCCTATTTGGAATTGTGGGAAAGTAAACGTAGCGGCAAAGCAACCCAACTTCTAAGCCCATTTCTAACACCAACGTATCGTTCAGAGAACTCGCCCTACTGTCTCGACTGACCCACTAGCCAAAGTAACTTGATTCAGCGCTAATCATCTATGTACTGAGAAAATGTAACCATTAATAGTAATCGTCCATTAGTTTTGACATCGCCTGGAAGGGCTTTTTATTCAAGTAAAGTCACGTAAGGAACTGCTGTTCCTTGACGGGCTGTTTTCTGTTTTAAATGCCGTTTTGTCTTGTAACAATATATAAATGCTAAACGTTTCTTCGTTCTCTGCCACTATTATGGCACAATTCATAATATATATTTCGTCATTATCCAGTCTGCTAGCTGTAACCTTTAATGTTTTCTATTATTGTGTCCTTGTTGTCAGCCTTGTAGTTAACATCTCCACAACAGAGGCAGCGGCCTCTACTCTTTGAGGAGGATTAGGCATTAAGACCTTGGCGATTGCCAAAGCCGGGTTGAGGATTGTGTCCATAACAGAGTTAAATTACATTGGACTTAAACAGTCTCGGTACATGGTAGGTATTTTGTCTGTTAACTCGCAGTATACATAATCGGATTATTATGCTAGTTTTGGTGTTGGGGTCATGAGGACTAACGGCTTTTTCGCCAGACAATGTCATTCAGGATTTTCAAATTCTATCGTTTTTCTACAGTTTCTTTAATAATGAAGATGACATCAATAGTAAACCTTTTTATTTGAAACTTTGTTCCTCTTTTTTTCTATTTTCTCCTTGATCCATCTAAAACTGGATTAAGACCACCCCCTATTTATTTCCATGGCTTTCTATATTGAGTGATGCTTCGCCGTAGCAGTTTGGCAAACCTCTTGATGTTATCAGCCCATCCAACTGTTGCCGTTTCTTCTTCTTTTTGCTTGCCATGGTCACCAATTCGGAATCTTCTTGTTCATTTCCATCGCATACGTACTACATCTATAAGATGTGTCCTTTCGTTAATCCAGGAGCTCCGTTTCCTCTCTTTCAGAGCAATGCTCACTGCTTATTATACTTTGACAATATTATCCATGTTAGCTTTTGTCGTTGTCCACTTTTGTGTAGGTAGCATGCATTAGTTGATTTCACGACTTCGTAAATGTCGAGGCATATCATCAATCACACATGCTAAATTTCTGTTGTTTGATTTTCTTTTCCCATCTTCATAACTTGCCTACTCTAATTTTTCTATACTTGCTTGTCATTACTTTTTTTGTTAGGCTTATTTTGAGATCAATACCAGTTGGAATAAGAGGGCGATTGGTCTATAATTTTATCTATTTTAACGTGACTCTTTTAAATAGCAGCATAGCTAGGATATTCTTTCCTTGTTGGAGAGATTTATTAAATTAAAGTTTTTACTACTTGATTTTTCCTCGCCTTTTCTATCATTTCATCTCACTGGTACCTTTTACCAAGTAGCACCTTTAAATTTGAATTTAAAACATATACCACGGTAATTACTTGGATCAGTTTTTATTCCTTCCACTTTTAAGGTAAATGGGAAGTTTCAAGAATGATATCAAAATTAGTTTATGCATTTCTTGCTACAATTTTCTTGCCTCATATTTAATCGTTTCATTCGTTATGTTATCGAGATCACGAGATTTCCTCTTTCCCACTTTGCTAATGACAATGACTATCTCGACTTTTTCTTTGCTTCGTTAGCACGTCAGATGGTATATTGGTAGCGTCTTGATTTGATATACAGATTGTCCGAAATCCGTTTTGAACATAGGAAATTAACGAGTGCGACAAGGAAGACATAAACAAAATAAGTAGCAAGACAAAGATACAATGTAATCATGGCTAGGTAAATTTTTAAACTAAAATTAAGTCAATGAAACAAACAAACACTTCTGTCAAATATTTTATCTGTCATTAAGAGTATAAAGTGAGGTTTAAATATAATATTGTTTACTATTCACATAATTATTTTAATTATTTATACCTCATTCTATACTCTTAATGACAGATAAAATATTTGCAGAAATGTTTGTTTGTTTCATTGACTTAATTTTAGTTTAAAAGTTTATCTAGCCATGATTACATTCTATCTTTGTCCTGCTACTTATTTTGTTTATGTCTTCCTTATCGCACTCGTTAATTTCCTATGTTCAAAACGGATTTCGGACAATCTGTATATACAGTTCCTTGAAGAAAATCATCTATTCAGTTAGTGTTGTAGTTTCTATCTACACATTTCAGTAATAGTTTTTTGTGGTTCTGTAAGATATTCCATATCTTTTTTGTTCGTCATATAAATTGTTGTCCACATCAGTCAAAAATGTCTGTCTGAATTGACGTTTTATTTGTGTTATTTGTGCATCGATTCGATCAGGAAAAATACTGACAAGATTTTTACAAGTTTTGTATCAAAGATATGTATTGAACTCATTCGGGCTCTTATTTTGTATTACTTATTAGTATATGTTTATAAATTATATTTTTATCAATTTAAATTGCCCTGTTTATATTATTTGAATATTAATAGTTATTCTTTTTGCTAGCTCCTGAAAATCAGGGGTGGATTCATTTTATCTAGATTGCTTATTCTGAAATTTGATGTTCTGATTTTAATTTTATTACAAGTCAAAAATACTTCTGTCAAATGATACGTCAAACAAATTTGAAAATTCAATGACAAATACCAGATCGTTACATTCCCCACATAACAATATCAAACAGTAAGTAATTCCTTAATAATGAATTCACCTTTTTAGTCTTTATTTTCTTTCAGTGCTTACCTAATACCTAAAATCACTCACCTTTCACTCGAACTTATCAATGTCCCTGATGTTAACCAACTTGCTCTACTCCGCCAACGACCACGACTGATCCAGTCAACAAACACAGTGAAAGCCTCCAATGACACCCAATATGTCAAAACTGACTATAATCAGGAACAGAAACTCCCACACAACATGGACCCAAAACAGACCCCAGCTGCAGTCACCCAACTCCAACACCGCATCTAAAAACACTCCTCCAAATTACTCCACTGACCAGCACCAAGAACCAACGGTCTTTCCCTCAGAACTCTCCTTTCGTACTAACAGCTCGATGCAATTCAAATCAATTGATATACAATGTCAAATGTAATTCTTCCATAAACTTAACTTAATATTTTTCTCTATTTATTCTCCTTTCTAGATTAGTCCTGCTTTTAGTTTAGTTTTTCACCATATACTTGCTATCTTCCTCCATTTTATATCTCATCTTCTTAAATTAAATTCCGTTTCAATTTCACCAAGCAAATTTAGTCTTTATATCAACCCCTCTTAATTTCTAAACATTTTCCTTTTAAAATAGGGTTTATTTCATACCTTTAAATTACACACACCAAATTAATTACAGCTTCACATTTTTCAAAATTTGTTATCTTAATAATGAAAACAAAGTCCGCCGATACATGAAGTGGCCGCTTTATATTAATACATTTCATATATTCTTAAAATTGTTAAACACAAATATGCTTGCAGATAAGTATGCTAAATTTAAATATATGTGTGAGTGTTTGAATTCATATCATATCATTTTAGTAAGCCGTTGAGAAAATATTCCATGTTTATCTCTGCTAACATTCGTAGCAGTTTTTCCTTCTTTCGTTTAGTATATTATTTGAAACATTTAATTTTCCAATAATTTATTTTGCCTTATCATAATTATGCTTGTAGCACACGTTAATGTACGCTCGTTAATTTGTAATTTTATGCCTTTGAAATCTTTCATTTTAGACAATAATTATGATGTAATCGCCATCACGGAAACTTGGTTGACTCCCGAAATTGGTGCGGATGCTGTACGCATTGAAGGATACTATTTGCTCCGTCAGGACAGAGGTTCTCGTGGCGGCGGGGTAGGTTTTTATATACGAAATTCTTTTAAATCTAAAAAAATTACAACTAATAATTCTATAATTCTCTATAAAATTAAACCTTCATTGTTTCATCTTCGGCGTAGTATACAGACCTCCTAGTCTTAATTATAAAAATTTTGTCGATGAATTAGAGTTATCTTTTGCTGTTAACATGTCGATTTCGAACAAGATATACTGCCTGGGTGATCTAAACATTGACTTTCTTGAACCTAACGATCCCCCTACTGTATATTTGAATAATATGTTAACATCATTAAATTTACAACAATTAATTGATCAACCTACACGCGTTACTGAGACTACTTCATCTTTAATTGATGTCATTATCACTACGGATGCGCTCTCGATCAGTAACTTTGGTGTATGCGTTGTGGACATAACTGATCACGATCCTATTTTCTGTCAGTTACTTACTGAGAAAACTAAAGTAGCACCCGTCTTTCGTACTTATCGCTCATACAAATTCTTTGACCACAATAATTTCATACACGACTTAGAATCATCGCCATTACATAGAATATTTTTTATGGACAATATTAATGATAAGGTTAACTTTTTAAATTCCGTTTTGCTTCAGCTCTTTAATAATCACGCGCCCACAGTTACTAGTAAAATTACTAGACCACATCTACCGTGGGTTACAGATAATATAAAATTACTTATGAAACTACGGAATAAAGCTAAATCAAAATTTAGAAAAACCAAAAATGTTAACCATTGGCATTACTATAAAACCTTGCGAAATTTTACTTCTACAGCATTATGCAATGAGAAAAAAGCCTATTTTGAGCATAAACTACGTAACAGTAATACAAAATCTTTTTGGAATAATTTGAAAATTTTGCAACTTTCGAACTCAAACAATAACAACATTCCTCTTCACTTAAATAGACCAGATGAAATACATAAATATTTCATTGACAGTATACCGCAACAGACGTACGATCCGGATTTAATAAACTTTTACAATTCTAATACTGTAAATAACATGAATACCGTATTTCGTTTCCGTACAGTTGATGCTGGTGTTATATTCAAAATATTAAATAACTTGCAATCTAAATCTTTTGGTCTTGATGGTCTCAATACTCATATGATTAAGCTGTGTTGTCCAACAATAGTACAATATATTACTCACATTATAAACTGCTGTATTACTGAGAATGTTTTTCCCGATGCCTGGAAACAGGCTGTAATAATTCCATTGCCAAAATGTAGTGAACCTAAAACATATAAGGACCTCCGTCCTATTAGCATCTTACCAGTTCTTTCGAAAGTTTTTGAAAAGATTTTACATGGACAGCTGCAAGAACATCTCATACACTATAACCTAATTCCGGAATTTCAATCTGGGTTCAAACCTGAACATAGCTGCACAACCTCTTTATTAAATGTTACTGATGACATATTCAAAGCTACAGATTATGGCGAACTCTCCTTGTTGATATTACTTGATTTTAGTAAAGCCTTTGATACATTAATTCATTCATTATTATTTTCTATTCTTCACTATATAGGCTTAGAACAAAATTCTATCCATCTAATAATAAGCTACTTTAGTAACAGAACGCAGTGTGTAAAAGTAAGGGATCAGATATCTCCTCAAGCGCTAACAACATCGGGTGTTCCTCAGGGATCTATATTGGGTCCGCTGTTCTTTTCCATCTATACTAGTCACCTTTTCCAAAGTATTAATTCTTGTAAAGTTCATATGTATGCTGACGATATGCAGTTATGTTATTCTTTTAAACCTATTGATTTGCAACTTGCTCTTAGTAACATAAATAGTGATCTTATAAAAGTACACGACATTTCATCAAAACATTCTCTCTTACTGAACCCAAACAAATCTTTGGTACTTTTATTTGGTAGCAAAAATGTTTGTTCTAAGGTTAAAGACGCGATTAATTTAGTTATTAATGGTTCGAGAATACCGGTTGTCGATCAAGGAAAAAACTTGGGTTTGGTAATGGACAACACCTTTAGGTATAGGGAGCAAGTTGCAAATAACGTCCAGCGATCTTATGCTGCATTACGAATCCTATATCCACATAAACCTTACTTATCTAAAACTGCTAAAACAATTTTATGTAATTCGCTGGTCCTTTCACAATTCACGTATTGCGCTCCTGTTTATGGTCCCTGTTTGGATGCTTCTGATCGAGGTCGTATCCAAAGAGTACAGAATTCATGCTTACGATATATTTTTGGAATTCGCAAATATGATCACATTTCTCATAAACTCAAAGAAACTGGCTGGTTGAACATGAAAAATCGTTTCATTTTGCAAGCTGTTACTTTATATTATAAAATTATTCTGCATAAAAAACCTTCTTATTTACACAGGCGTATATCTTTTCGAACAGACGTACATAACTTGAATATTAGAAACAAAGGTCTGATCACCCCTCCACTTCACACAACTGCTCTTTTCGAACGTTCTTTTTCTTACTGTGCTTATAAACTTTATAACGCTGTTCCTGCTGATTTTAAGAGCCTTAGTGTAATTTCGTTTAAAAACATATGCGCCGTCATCTTTTCGAGAGTCAATAGAGTCGATAAAGTTAAATGTCTAATGCAGTTAAATTCCCATGTTAGTGTGTTGCAAGTTGATTATTATTATTTTTTTGTAAATTATGTATTTTGTTTTTTCGCGTTTGCACGACATAGTTTTAATGTTGATTACAAGGTTTGAGTGGGAGATCAGTAGTAGTTTCACTACATTACTGAACTCTGCCTTGCGATTTTCGGTCTAATGTTATTATACATTTTTAGTTCATTACTATTTTAATTTTTACTCTTTTTGCTCAACAATATATTTTTTTTAACTAATGTAATGTGTAACTATTTTCATTGTCATTATTATTATTATTTGTCTAGACCGAAAATAAAAGTCCATTATTATTATATCATATTTGCTCCTTCCAACACACTATATCTTTATTTTTTGATTTCTACCTACTTTGTGTAATAATCTATTTCGATTAAGTATTTGTTATTACCTTCAAACTTCATATTTAGATATTATATTATATTCGAATTCATCTGTTTCTCAATTAACCATATTTTATTCAATTATAAATTCTATTTTCTTTTCTAATTACATACCCATTATTCGTATTCCCAATTCATATTCAAATTGATCCCTATAATATTCAACTATTGCAATCCCTTAATCCTATTCATATCATTAGAGTATGTACAAATAAGGCAAAAACTAAAAAATCTCTTCTGCAAACTCAATTCGAGATTACACTATATAAAAAAAAAACTATGCCTGGAGCAATAAATATCAAACAACCCTTACAATAACACATATCAATAAATATTGAAAGCATTACTTCGATTCAATTAAAAACATATTACTCAGGGATGG
>OW679196.1:168304676-168640528 GCA_940337035.1 Agriotes lineatus | reverse complement strand
ATTAATATGGAAATGAAAGCTAGGGAACTAGCATGATTTATAGTTAATAAAAAATGCAATTTATTTAACTCCATCACCGTTTTCCATCCACCGAATTTGAACTGATAGGTTGTGATAAACAGAATGCGACACCGTAGTGTACGTAATTACTTTATATTGATGATTTGACAATTCTAATAGAACAAATAATGCTGCTAAACTTCATCGTTTGCTCTGGCTGCTTTTTGAGCTTCGTATTAATTTAATACAGCAACTAATATGTTCCTGAAGCCATTATTTTAACTAAATTAATATGGAAATGAAAGCTAGGGAACTAGCATGATTTATAGTTAATAAAAAATGCAATTTATTTAACTCCATCACCGTTTTCCATCCACCGAATTTGAACTGATAGGTTGTGATAAACAGAATGTGACACCGTAGTGTACGTAATTACTTTATATTGATGATTTGACAATTCTAATAGCACAAAAAATACTGCTAAACGTCACAGTTTGCTCTGGCTGCTTTTTGAGCTTCGTATTAATTTAATACAGCACCTAATAAGCTCCTGAAGTCATTATTTTAACTAAATTAATATGGAAATGAAAGCTAGGGAACTAGCATGATTTATAGTTAATAAAAAATGCAATTTATTTAACTCCATCACCGTTTTCCATCCACCGAATTTGAACTGATAGGTTGTGATAAACAGAATGCGACACCGTAGTGTACGTAATTACTTTATATTGATGATTTGACAATTCTAATAGAACAAATAATGCTGCTAAACTTCATCGTTTGCTCTGGCTGCTTTTTGAGCTTCGTATTAATTTAATACAGCAACTAATATGTTCCTGAAGCCATTATTTTAACTAAATTAATATGGAAATGAAAGCTAGGGAACTAGCATGATTTATAGTTAATAAAAAATGCAATTTATTTAACTCCATCACCGTTTTCCATCCACCGAATTTGAACTGATAGGTTGTGATAAACAGAATGCGACACCGTAGTGTACGTAATTACTTTATATTGATGATTTGACAATTCTAATAGAACAAATAATGCTGCTAAACTTCATCGTTTGCTCTGGCTGCTTTTTGAGCTTCGTATTAATTTAATACAGCAACTAATATGTTCCTGAAGCCATTATTTTAACTAAATTAATATGGAAATGAAAGCTAGGGAACTAGCATGATTTATAGTTAATAAAAAATGCAATTTATTTAACTCCATCACCGTTTTCCATCCACCGAATTTGAACTGATAGGTTGTGATAAACAGAATGTGACACCGTAGTGTACGTAATTACTTTATATTGATGATTTGACAATTCTAATAGCACAAAAAATACTGCTAAACGTCACAGTTTGCTCTGGCTGCTTTTTGAGCTTCGTATTAATTTAATACAGCAACTAATATGTTCCTGAAGCCATTATTTTAACTAAATTAATATGGAAATGAAAGCTAGGGAACTAGCATGATTTATAGTTAATAAAAAATGCAATTTATTTAACTCCATCACCGTTTTCCATCCACCGAATTTGAACTGATAGGTTGTGATAAACAGAATGCGACACCGTAGTGTACGTAATTACTTTATATTGATGATTTGACAATTCTAATAGAACAAATAATGCTGCTAAACTTCATCGTTTGCTCTGGCTGCTTTTTGAGCTTCGTATTAATTTAATACAGCAACTAATATGTTCCTGAAGCCATTATTTTAACTAAATTAATATGGAAATGAAAGCTAGGGAACTAGCATGATTTATAGTTAATAAAAAATGCAAATTATTTAACTCCATCACCGTTTTCCATCCACCGAATTTGAACTGATAGGTTGTGATAAACAGAATGTGACACCGTAGTGTACGTAATTACTTTATATTGATGATTTGACAATTCTAATAGCACAAAAAATACTGCTAAACGTCACAGTTTGCTCTGGCTGCTTTTTGAGCTTCGTATTAATTTAATACAGCAACTAATATGTTCCTGAAGCCATTATTTTAACTAAATTAATATGGAAATGAAAGCTAGGGAACTAGCATGATTTATAGTTAATAAAAAATGCAATTTATTTAACTCCATCACCGTTTTCCATCTACCGAATTTGAACTGATAGGTTGTGATAAACAGAATGTGACACCGTAGTGTACGTAATTAGTTTATATTGATGATTTGACAATTCTAATAGCACAAAAAATACTGCTAAACGTCACAGTTTGCTCTGGCTGCTTTTTGAGCTTCGTATTAATTTAATACAGCACCTAATAGGCTCCTGAAGTCATTATTTTAACTAAATTAATATGGAAATGAAAACTAGGGAACTAGCATGATTTATAGTTAATAAAAAATGCAATTTATTTAACTCCATCAGCGTTTTACAGCCACCAAATTTGAATTGCTAGGTTGTGATAAACAGAATGTGACAACGTAGTGTAAGTAATTACTTTATATTGATGATTTGACAATTCTAATAGAACAAAGAATTCTGCTAAACTTCATCGTTTGCTCTGGCTGCTTTTTGAGCTTCGTATTAATTTAATACAGCAACTAATATGTTCCTGAAGCCATTATTTTAACTAATTAATATGGAAATGAAAGCTAGGGAACTAGCATGATTTATAGTTAATAAAAAATGCAATTTATTTAACTCCATCACCGTTTTCCATCCACCGAATTTGAACTGATAGGTTTTGATAAACAGAATGTGACACCGTAGTGTACGTAATTACTTATATTGATGATTTGACAATTCTAATAGCACAAAAAATACTGCTAAACGTCACAGTTTGCTCTGGCTGCTTTTTGAGCTTCGTATTAATTTAATACAGCACCTAATAAGCTCCTGAAGTCATTATTTTAACTAAATTAATATGGAAATGAAAGCTAGGGAACTAGCATGATTTATAGTTAATAAAAAATGCAATTTATTTAACTCCATCAGCGTTTTACAGCCACCAAATTTGAATTGCTAGGATGTGATAAACAGAATGTGACAACGTAGTGTACGTAATTACTTTATATTGATGATTTGACAATTCTAATAGAACAAAGAATGCTGCTAAACTTCATCGTTTGCTCTGGCTGCTTTTTGAGCTTCACATTAATTTAATACAGCAACTAATATGTTCCTGAAGCCATTATTTTAACTAAATTAATATGGAAATGAAAGCTAGGGAACTAGCATGATTTATAGTTAATAAAAAATGCAATTTATTTAACTCCATCAGCGTTTTACAGCCACCAAATTTGAATTGCTAGGATGTGATAAACAGAATGTGACAACGTAGTGTACGTAATTACTTTATATTGATGATTTGACAATTCTAATAGAACAAAGAATGCTGCTAAACTTCATCGTTTGCTCTGGCTGCTTTTTGAGCTTCGTATTAATTTAATACAGCAACTAATATGTTCCTGAAGCCATTATTTTAACTAAATTAATATGGAAATGAAAGCTAGGGAACTAGCATGATTTATAGTTAATAAAAAATGCAATTTATTTAACTCCATCACCGTTTTCCATCCACCGAATTTGAACTGATAGGTTGTGATAAACAGAATGTGACACCGTAGTGTACGTAATTACTTTATATTGATGATTTGACAATTCTAATAGCACAAAAAATACTGCTAAACGTCACAGTTTGCTCTGGCTGCTTTTTGAGCTCGTATTAATTTAATACAGCAACTAATATGTTCCTGAAGCCATTATTTTAACTAAATTAATATGGAAATGAAAGCTAGGGAACTCGCATGATTTATAGTTAATTAAAAATGCAATTTATTTAACTCCATCACCGTTTTCCATCCACCGAATTTGAACTGATAGGTTGTGATAAACAGAATGCGACACCGTAGTGTACGTAATTACTTTATATTGATGATTTGACAATTCTAATAGAAACAAATAATGCTGCTAAACTTCATCGTTTGCTCTGGCTGCTTTTTGAGCTTCGTATTAATTTAATACAGCAACTAATATGTTCCTGAAGCCATTATTTTAACTAAATTAATATGGAAATGAAAGCTAGGGAACTAGCATGATTTATAGTTAATAAAAAATGCAAATTATTTAACTCCATCACCGTTTTCCATCCACCGAATTTGAACTGATAGGTTGTGATAAACAGAATGTGACACCGTAGTGTACGTAATTACTTTATATTGATGATTTGACAATTCTAATAGCACAAAAAATACTGCTAAACGTCACAGTTTGCTCTGGCTGCTTTTTGAGCTTCGTATTAATTTAATACAGCAACTAATATGTTCCTGAAGCCATTATTTTAACTAAATTAATATGGAAATGAAAGCTAGGGAACTAGCATGATTTATAGTTAATAAAAAATGCAATTTATTTAACTCCATCACCGTTTTCCATCCACCGAATTTGAACTGATAGGTTGTGATAAACAGAATGCGACACCGTAGTGTACGTAATTACTTTATATTGATGATTTGACAATTCTAATAGAACAAATAATGCTGCTAAACTTCATCGTTTGCTCTGGCTGCTTTTTGAGCTTCGTATTAATTTAATACAGCAACTAATATGTTCCTGAAGCCATTATTTTAACTAAATTAATATGGAAATGAAAGCTAGGGAACTAGCATGATTTATAGTTAATAAAAAATGCAATTTATTTAACTCCATCACCGTTTTCCATCCACCGAATTTGAACTGATAGGTTGTGATAAACAGAATGTGACACCGTAGTGTACGTAATTACTTTATATTGATGATTTGACAATTCTAATAGAACAAATAATGCTGCTAAACTTCATCGTTTGCTCTGGCTGCTTTTTGAGCTTCGTATTAATTTAATACAGCAACTAATATGTTCCTGAAGCCATTATTTTAACTAAATTAATATGGAAATGAAAGCTAGGGAACTAGCATGATTTATAGTTAATAAAAAATGCAATTTATTTAACTCCATCACCGTTTTTCCATCCACCGAATTTGAACTGATAGGTTGTGATAAACAGAATGTGACACCGTAGTGTACGTAATTACTTTATATTGATGATTTGACAATTCTAATAGAACAAATAATGCTGCTAAACTTCATCGTTTGCTCTGGCTGCTTTTTGAGCTTCGTATTAATTTAATACAGCAACTAATATGTTCCTGAAGCCATTATTTTAACTAAATTAATATGGAAATGAAAGCTAGGGAACTAGCATGATTTATAGTTAATAAAAAATGCAATTTATTTAACTCCATCACCGTTTTCCATCCACCGAATTTGAACTGATAGGTTGTGATAAACAGAATGCGACACCGTAGTGTACGTAATTACTTTATATTGATGATTTGACAATTCTAATAGAACAAATAATTCTGCTAAACTTCATCGTTTGCTCTGGCTGCTTTTTGAGCTTCGTATTAATTTAATACAGCAACTAATATGTTCCTGAAGCCATTATTTTAACTAAATTAATATGGAAATGAAAGCTAGGGAACTAGCATGATTTATAGTTAATAAAAAATGCAATTTATTTAACTCCATCACCGTTTTCCATCCACCGAATTTGAACTGATAGGTTGTGATAAACAGAATGCGACACCGTAGTGTACGTAATTACTTTATATTGATGATTTGACAATTCTAATAGAACAAATAATGCTGCTAAACTTCATCGTTTGCTCTGGCTGCTTTTTGAGCTTCGTATTAATTTAATACAGCAACTAATATGTTCCTGAAGCCATTATTTTAACTAAATTAATATGGAAATGAAAGCTAGGGAACTAGCATGATTTATAGTTAATAAAAAATGCAATTTATTTAACTCCATCACCGTTTTCCATCCACCGAATTTGAACTGATAGGTTGTGATAAACAGAATGTGACACCGTAGTGTACGTAATTACTTTATATTGATGATTTGACAATTCTAATAGAACAAATAATGCTGCTAAACTTCATCGTTTGCTCTGCTGCTTTTTGAGCTTCGTATTAATTTAATACAGCAACTAATATGTTCCTGAAGCCATTATTTTAACTAAATTAATATGGAAATGAAAGCTAGGGAACTAGCATGATTTATAGTTAATAAAAAATGCAATTTATTTAACTCCATCACCGTTTTCCATCCACCGAATTTGAACTGATAGGTTGTGATAAACAGAATGCGACACCGTAGTGTACGTAATTACTTTATATTGATGATTTGACAATTCTAATAGAACAAAAAATGCTGCTAAACTTCGCCATTTGCTCTGGCTGCTTTTTGAGCTTCGTATTAATTTAATACAGCAACTAATATGTTCCTGAAGCCATTATTTTAACTAAATTTATATGGAAATGAAAGCTAGGGAACTAGCATGATTTATAGTTAATAAAAAATGCAAATTATTTAACTCCATCACCGTTTTCCATCCACCGAATTTGAACTGATAGGTTGTGATAAACAGAATGTGACACCGTAGTGTACGTAATTACTTTATATTGATGATTTGACAATTCTAATAGCACAAAAAATACTGCTAAACGTCACAGTTTGCTCTGGCTGCTTTTTGAGCTTCGTATTAATTTAATACAGCAACTAATATGTTCCTGAAGCCATTATTTTAACTAAATTAATATGGAAATGAAAGCTAGGGAACTAGCATGATTTATAGTTAATAAAAAATGCAATTTATTTAACTCCATCACCGTTTTCCATCCACCGAATTTGAACTGATAGGTTGTGATAAACAGAATGCGACACCGTAGTGTACGTAATTACTTTATATTGATGATTTGACAATTCTAATAGAACAAATAATGCTGCTAAACTTCATCGTTTGCTCTGGCTGCTTTTTGAGCTTCGTATTAATTTAATACAGCAACTAATATGTTCCTGAAGCCATTATTTTAACTAAATTAATATGGAAATGAAAGCTAGGGAACTAGCATGATTTATAGTTAATAAAAAATGCAATTTATTTAACTCCATCACCGTTTTCCATCCACCGAATTTGAACTGATAGGTTGTGATAAACAGAATGTGACACCGTAGTGTACGTAATTACTTTATATTGATGATTTGACAATTCTAATAGCACAAAAAATACTGCTAAACGTCACAGTTTGCTCTGGCTGCTTTTTGAGCTTCGTATTAATTTAATACAGCACCTAATAAGCTCCTGAAGTCATTATTTTAACTAAATTAATATGGAAATGAAAGCTAGGGAACTAGCATGATTTATAGTTAATAAAAAATGCAATTTATTTAACTCCATCACCGTTTTCCATCCACCGAATTTGAACTGATAGGTTGTGATAAACAGAATGCGACACCGTAGTGTACGTAATTACTTTATATTGATGATTTGACAATTCTAATAGAACAAATAATGCTGCTAAACTTCATCGTTTGCTCTGGCTGCTTTTTGAGCTTCGTATTAATTTAATACAGCAACTAATATGTTCCTGAAGCCATTATTTTAACTAAATTAATATGGAAATGAAAGCTAGGGAACTAGCTTGATTTATAGTTAATAAAAAATGCAATTTATTTAACTCCATCACCGTTTTCCATCCACCGAATTTGAACTGATAGGTTGTGATAAACAGAATGTGACACCGTAGTGTACGTAATTACTTTATATTGATGATTTGACAATTCTAATAGAACAAATAATGCTGCTAACGTCACAGTTTGCTCTGGCTGCTTTTTGAGCTTCGTATTAATTTAATACAGCAACTAATATGTTCCTGAAGCCATTATTTTAACTAAATTAATATGGAAATGAAAGCTAGGGAACTAGCATGATTTATAGTTAATAAAAAATGCAATTTATTTAACTCCATCACCGTTTTCCATCCACCGAATTTGAACTGATAGGTTGTGATAAACAGAATGCGACACCGTAGTGTACGTAATTACTTTATATTGATGATTTGACAATTCTAATAGAACAAATAATGCTGCTAAACTTCATCGTTTGCTCTGGCTGCTTTTTGAGCTTCGTATTAATTTAATACAGCAACTAATATGTTCCTGAAGCCATTATTTTAACTAAATTAATATGGAAATGAAAGCTAGGGAACTAGCATGATTTATAGTTAATAAAAAATGCAATTTATTTAACTCCATCACCGTTTTCCATCCACCGAATTTGAACTGATAGGTTGTGATAAACAGAATGTGACACCGTAGTGTACGTAATTACTTTATATTGATGATTTGACAATTCTAATAGCACAAAAAATACTGCTAAACGTCACAGTTTGCTCTGGCTGCTTTTTGAGCTTCGTATTAATTTAATACAGCAACTAATATGTTCCTGAAGCCATTATTTTAACTAAATTAATATGGAAATGAAAGCTAGGGAACTAGCATGATTTATAGTTAATAAAAAATGCAATTTATTTAACTCCATCACCGTTTTCCATCCACCGAATTTGAACTGATAGGTTGTGATAAACAGAATGCGACACCGTAGTGTACGTAATTACTTTATATTGATGATTTGACAATTCTAATAGAACAAATAATGCTGCTAAACTTCATCGTTTGCTCTGGCTGCTTTTTGAGCTTCGTATTAATTTAATACAGCAACTAATATGTTCCTGAAGCCATTATTTTAACTAAATTAATATGGAAATGAAAGCTAGGGAACTAGCATGATTTATAGTTAATAAAAAATGCAATTTATTTAACTCCATCAGCGTTTTACAGCCACCAAATTTGAATTGCTAGGATGTGATAAACAGAATGTGACAACGTAGTGTACGTAATTACTTTATATTGATGATTTGACAATTCTAATAGAACAAAGAATGCTGCTAAACTTCATCGTTTGCTCTGGCTGCTTTTTGAGCTTCGTATTAATTTAATACAGCAACTAATATGTTCCTGAAGCCATTATTTTAACTAAATTAATATGGAAATGAAAGCTAGGGAACTAGCATGATTTATAGTTAATAAAAAATGCAATTTATTTAACTCCATCACCGTTTTCCATCCACCGAATTTGAACTGATAGGTTGTGATAAACAGAATGTGACACCGTAGTGTACGTAATTACTTTATATTGATGATTTGGACAATTCTAATAGCACAAAAAATACTGCTAAACGTCACAGTTTGCTCTGGCTGCTTTTTGAGCTTCGTATTAATTTAATACAGCAACTAATATGTTCCTGAAGCCATTATTTTAACTAAATTAATATGGAAATGAAAGCTAGGGAACTCGCATGATTTATAGTTAATTAAAAATGCAATTTATTTAACTCCATCACCGTTTTCCATCCACCGAATTTGAACTGATAGGTTGTGATAAACAGAATGCGACACCGTAGTGTACGTAATTACTTTATATTGATGATTTGACAATTCTAATAGAACAAATAATGCTGCTAAACTTCATCGTTTGCTCTGGCTGCTTTTTGAGCTTCGTATTAATTTAATACAGCAACTAATATGTTCCTGAAGCCATTATTTTAACTAAATTAATATGGAAATGAAAGCTAGGGAACTAGCATGATTTATAGTTAATAAAAAATGCAAATTATTTAACTCCATCACCGTTTTCCATCCACCGAATTTGAACTGATAGGTTGTGATAAACAGAATGTGACACCGTAGTGTACGTAATTACTTTATATTGATGATTTGACAATTCTAATAGCACAAAAATACTGCTAAACGTCACAGTTTGCTCTGGCTGCTTTTTGAGCTTCGTATTAATTTAATACAGCAACTAATATGTTCCTGAAGCCATTATTTTAACTAAATTAATATGGAAATGAAAGCTAGGGAACTAGCATGATTTATAGTTAATAAAAAATGCAATTTATTTAACTCCATCACCGTTTTCCATCCACCGAATTTGAACTGATAGGTTGTGATAAACAGAATGCGACACCGTAGTGTACGTAATTACTTTATATTGATGATTTGACAATTCTAATAGAACAAATAATGCTGCTAAACTTCATCGTTTGCTCTGGCTGCTTTTTGAGCTTCGTATTAATTTAATACAGCAACTAATATGTTCCTGAAGCCATTATTTTAACTAAATTAATATGGAAATGAAAGCTAGGGAACTAGCATGATTTATAGTTAATAAAAAATGCAATTTATTTAACTCCATCACCGTTTTCCATCCACCGAATTTGAACTGATAGGTTGTGATAAACAGAATGTGACACCGTAGTGTACGTAATTACTTTATATTGATGATTTGACAATTCTAATAGAACAAATAATGCTGCTAAACTTCATCGTTTGCTCTGGCTGCTTTTTGAGCTTCGTATTAATTTAATACAGCAACTAATATGTTCCTGAAGCCATTATTTTAACTAAATTAATATGGAAATGAAAGCTAGGGAACTAGCATGATTTATAGTTAATAAAAAATGCAATTTATTTAACTCCATCACCGTTTTCCATCCACCGAATTTGAACTGATAGGTTGTGATAAACAGAATGTGACACCGTAGTGTACGTAATTACTTTATATTGATGATTTGACAATTCTAATAGAACAAATAATGCTGCTAAACTTCATCGTTTGCTCTGGCTGCTTTTTGAGCTTCGTATTAATTTAATACAGCAACTAATATGTTCCTGAAGCCATTATTTTAACTAAATTAATATGGAAATGAAAGCTAGGGAACTAGCATGATTTATAGTTAATAAAAAATGCAATTTATTTAACTCCATCACCGTTTTCCATCCACCGAATTTGAACTGATAGGTTGTGATAAACAGAATGCGACACCGTAGTGTACGTAATTACTTTATATTGATGATTTGACAATTCTAATAGAACAAATAATTCTGCTAAACTTCATCGTTTGCTCTGGCTGCTTTTTGAGCTTCGTATTAATTTAATACAGCAACTAATATGTTCCTGAAGCCATTATTTTAACTAAATTAATATGGAAATGAAAGCTAGGGAACTAGCATGATTTATAGTTAATAAAAAATGCAATTTATTTAACTCCATCACCGTTTTCCATCCACCGAATTTGAACTGATAGGTTGTGATAAACAGAATGCGACACCGTAGTGTACGTAATTACTTTATATTGATGATTTGACAATTCTAATAGAACAAATAATGCTGCTAAACTTCATCGTTTGCTCTGGCTGCTTTTTGAGCTTCGTATTAATTTAATACAGCAACTAATATGTTCCTGAAGCCATTATTTTAACTAAATTAATATGGAAATGAAAGCTAGGGAACTAGCATGATTTATAGTTAATAAAAAATGCAATTTATTTAACTCCATCACCGTTTTCCATCCACCGAATTTGAACTGATAGGTTGTGATAAACAGAATGTGACACCGTAGTGTACGTAATTACTTTATATTGATGATTTGACAATTCTAATAGAACAAATAATGCTGCTAAACTTCATCGTTTGCTCTGGCTGCTTTTTGAGCTTCGTATTAATTTAATACAGCAACTAATATGTTCCTGAAGCCATTATTTTAACTAAATTAATATGGAAATGAAAGCTAGGGAACTAGCATGATTTATAGTTAATAAAAAATGCAATTTATTTAACTCCATCACCGTTTTCCATCCACCGAATTTGAACTGATAGGTTGTGATAAACAGAATGCGACACCGTAGTGTACGTAATTACTTTATATTGATGATTTGACAATTCTAATAGAACAAAAAATGCTGCTAAACTTCGCCATTTGCTCTGGCTGCTTTTTGAGCTTCGTATTAATTTAATACAGCAACTAATATGTTCCTGAAGCCATTATTTTAACTAAATTAATATGGAAATGAAAGCTAGGGAACTAGCATGATTTATAGTTAATAAAAAATGCAAATTATTTAACTCCATCACCGTTTTCCATCCACCGAATTTGAACTGATAGGTTGTGATAAACAGAATGTGACACCGTAGTGTACGTAATTACTTTATATTGATGATTTGACAATTCTAATAGCACAAAAAATACTGCTAAACGTCACAGTTTGCTCTGGCTGCTTTTTGAGCTTCGTATTAATTTAATACAGCAACTAATATGTTCCTGAAGCCATTATTTTAACTAAATTAATATGGAAATGAAAGCTAGGGAACTAGCATGATTTATAGTTAATAAAAAATGCAATTTATTTAACTCCATCACCGTTTTCCATCCACCGAATTTGAACTGATAGGTTGTGATAAACAGAATGCGACACCGTAGTGTACGTAATTACTTTATATTGATGATTTGACAATTCTAATAGAACAAATAATGCTGCTAAACTTCATCGTTTGCTCTGGCTGCTTTTTGAGCTTCGTATTAATTTAATACAGCAACTAATATGTTCCTGAAGCCATTATTTTAACTAAATTAATATGGAAATGAAAGCTAGGGAACTAGCATGATTTATAGTTAATAAAAAATGCAATTTATTTAACTCCATCACCGTTTTCCATCCACCGAATTTGAACTGATAGGTTGTGATAAACAGAATGTGACACCGTAGTGTACGTAATTACTTTATATTGATGATTTGACAATTCTAATAGAACAAATAATGCTGCTAAACTTCATCGTTTGCTCTGGCTGCTTTTTGAGCTTCGTATTAATTTAATACAGCAACTAATATGTTCCTGAAGCCATTATTTTAACTAAATTAATATGGAAATGAAAGCTAGGGAACTAGCATGATTTATAGTTAATAAAAAATGCAATTTATTTAACTCCATCACCGTTTTCCATCCACCGAATTTGAACTGATAGGTTGTGATAAACAGAATGTGACACCGTAGTGTACGTAATTACTTTATATTGATGATTTGACAATTCTAATAGAACAAATAATGCTGCTAAACTTCATCGTTTGCTCTGGCTGCTTTTTGAGCTTCGTATTAATTTAATACAGCAACTAATATGTTCCTGAAGCCATTATTTTAACTAAATTAATATGGAAATGAAAGCTAGGGAACTAGCATGATTTATAGTTAATAAAAAATGCAATTTATTTAACTCCATCACCGTTTTCCATCCACCGAATTTGAACTGATAGGTTGTGATAAACAGAATGTGACACCGTAGTGTACGTAATTACTTTATATTGATGATTTGACAATTCTAATAGAACAAATAATGCTGCTAAACTTCATCGTTTGCTCTGGCTGCTTTTTGAGCTTCGTATTAATTTAATACAGCAACTAATATGTTCCTGAAGCCATTATTTTAACTAAATTAATATGGAAATGAAAGCTAGGGAACTAGCATGATTTATAGTTAATAAAAAATGCAATTTATTTAACTCCATCACCGTTTTCCATCCACCGAATTTGAACTGATAGGTTGTGATAAACAGAATGTGACACCGTAGTGTACGTAATTACTTTATATTGATGATTTGACAATTCTAATAGAACAAATAATGCTGCTAAACTTCATCGTTTGCTCTGGCTGCTTTTTGAGCTTCGTATTAATTTAATACAGCAACTAATATGTTCCTGAAGCCATTATTTTAACTAAATTAATATGGAAATGAAAGCTAGGGAACTAGCATGATTTATAGTTAATAAAAAATGCAATTTATTTAACTCCATCACCGTTTTCCATCCACCGAATTTGAACTGATAGGTTGTGATAAACAGAATGTGACACCGTAGTGTACGTAATTACTTTATATTGATGATTTGACAATTCTAATAGAACAAATAATGCTGCTAAACTTCATCGTTTGCTCTGGCTGCTTTTTGAGCTTCGTATTAATTTAATACAGCAACTAATATGTTCCTGAAGCCATTATTTTAACTAAATTAATATGGAAATGAAAGCTAGGGAACTAGCATGATTTATAGTTAATAAAAAATGCAATTTATTTAACTCCATCACCGTTTTCCATCCACCGAATTTGAACTGATAGGTTGTGATAAACAGAATGTGACACCGTAGTGTACGTAATTACTTTATATTGATGATTTGACAATTCTAATAGAACAAATAATGCTGCTAAACTTCATCGTTTGCTCTGGCTGCTTTTTGAGCTTCGTATTAATTTAATACAGCAACTAATATGTTCCTGAAGCCATTATTTTAACTAAATTAATATGGAAATGAAAGCTAGGGAACTAGCATGATTTATAGTTAATAAAAAATGCAATTTATTTAACTCCATCACCGTTTTCCATCCACCGAATTTGAACTGATAGGTTGTGATAAACAGAATGTGACACCGTAGTGTACGTAATTACTTTATATTGATGATTTGACAATTCTAATAGCACAAAAATACTGCTAAACGTCACAGTTTGCTCTGGCTGCTTTTTGAGCTTCGTATTAATTTAATACAGCAACTAATATGTTCCTGAAGCCATTATTTTAACTAAATTAATATGGAAATGAAAGCTAGGGAACTAGCATGATTTATAGTTAATAAAAAATGCAATTTATTTAACTCCATCACCGTTTTCCATCCACCGAATTTGAACTGATAGGTTGTGATAAACAGAATGCGACACCGTAGTGTACGTAATTACTTTATATTGATGATTTGACAATTCTAATAGAACAAATAATGCTGCTAAACTTCATCGTTTGCTCTGGCTGCTTTTTGAGCTTCGTATTAATTTAATACAGCAACTAATATGTTCCTGAAGCCATTATTTTAACTAAATTAATATGGAAATGAAAGCTAGGGAACTAGCATGATTTATAGTTAATAAAAAATGCAAATTATTTAACTCCATCACCGTTTTCCATCCACCGAATTTGAACTGATAGGTTGTGATAAACAGAATGTGACACCGTAGTGTACGTAATTACTTTATATTGATGATTTGACAATTCTAATAGCACAAAAAATACTGCTAAACGTCACAGTTTGCTCTGGCTGCTTTTTGAGCTTCGTATTAATTTAATACAGCAACTAATATGTTCCTGAAGCCATTATTTTAACTAAATTAATATGGAAATGAAAGCTAGGGAACTAGCATGATTTATAGTTAATAAAAAATGCAATTTATTTAACTCCATCACCGTTTTCCATCCACCGAATTTGAACTGATAGGTTGTGATAAACAGAATGCGACACCGTAGTGTACGTAATTACTTTATATTGATGATTTGACAATTCTAATAGAACAAATAATGCTGCTAAACTTCATCGTTTGCTCTGGCTGCTTTTTGAGCTTCGTATTAATTTAATACAGCAACTAATATGTTCCTGAAGCCATTATTTTAACTAAATTAATATGGAAATGAAAGCTAGGGAACTAGCATGATTTATAGTTAATAAAAAATGCAATTTATTTAACTCCATCACCGTTTTCCATCCACCGAATTTGAACTGATAGGTTGTGATAAACAGAATGTGACACCGTAGTGTACGTAATTACTTTATATTGATGATTTGACAATTCTAATAGCACAAAAAATACTGCTAAACGTCACAGTTTGCTCTGGCTGCTTTTTGAGCTTCGTATTAATTTAATACAGCACCTAATAAGCTCCTGAAGTCATTATTTTAACTAAATTAATATGGAAATGAAAGCTAGGGAACTAGCATGATTTATAGTTAATAAAAAATGCAATTTATTTAACTCCATCACCGTTTTCCATCCACCGAATTTGAACTGATAGGTTGTGATAAACAGAATGCGACACCGTAGTGTACGTAATTACTTTATATTGATGATTTGACAATTCTAATAGAACAAATAATGCTGCTAAACTTCATCGTTTGCTCTGGCTGCTTTTTGAGCTTCGTATTAATTTAATACAGCAACTAATATGTTCCTGAAGCCATTATTTTAACTAAATTAATATGGAAATGAAAGCTAGGGAACTAGCTTGATTTATAGTTAATAAAAAATGCAATTTATTTAACTCCATCACCGTTTTCCATCCACCGAATTTGAACTGATAGGTTGTGATAAACAGAATGTGACACCGTAGTGTACGTAATTACTTTATATTGATGATTTGACAATTCTAATAGAACAAATAATGCTGCTAAACGTCACAGTTTGCTCTGGCTGCTTTTTGAGCTTCGTATTAATTTAATACAGCAACTAATATGTTCCTGAAGCCATTATTTTAACTAAATTAATATGGAAATGAAAGCTAGGGAACTAGCATGATTTATAGTTAATAAAAAATGCAATTTATTTAACTCCATCACCGTTTTCCATCCACCGAATTTGAACTGATAGGTTGTGATAAACAGAATGCGACACCGTAGTGTACGTAATTACTTTATATTGATGATTTGACAATTCTAATAGAACAAATAATGCTGCTAAACTTCATCGTTTGCTCTGGCTGCTTTTTGAGCTTCGTATTAATTTAATACAGCAACTAATATGTTCCTGAAGCCATTATTTTAACTAAATTAATATGGAAATGAAAGCTAGGGAACTAGCATGATTTATAGTTAATAAAAAATGCAATTTATTTAACTCCATCACCGTTTTCCATCCACCGAATTTGAACTGATAGGTTGTGATAAACAGAATGTGACACCGTAGTGTACGTAATTACTTTATATTGATGATTTGACAATTCTAATAGCACAAAAAATACTGCTAAACGTCACAGTTTGCTCTGGCTGCTTTTTGAGCTTCGTATTAATTTAATACAGCAACTAATATGTTCCTGAAGCCATTATTTTAACTAAATTAATATGGAAATGAAAGCTAGGGAACTAGCATGATTTATAGTTAATAAAAAATGCAATTTATTTAACTCCATCACCGTTTTCCATCCACCGAATTTGAACTGATAGGTTGTGATAAACAGAATGCGACACCGTAGTGTACGTAATTACTTTATATTGATGATTTGACAATTCTAATAGAACAAATAATGCTGCTAAACTTCATCGTTTGCTCTGGCTGCTTTTTGAGCTTCGTATTAATTTAATACAGCAACTAATATGTTCCTGAAGCCATTATTTTAACTAAATTAATATGGAAATGAAAGCTAGGGAACTAGCATGATTTATAGTTAATAAAAAATGCAAATTATTTAACTCCATCACCGTTTTCCATCCACCGAATTTGAACTGATAGGTTGTGATAAACAGAATGTGACACCGTAGTGTACGTAATTACTTTATATTGATGATTTGACAATTCTAATAGCACAAAAAATACTGCTAAACGTCACAGTTTGCTCTGGCTGCTTTTTGAGCTTCGTATTAATTTAATACAGCAACTAATATGTTCCTGAAGCCATTATTTTAACTAAATTAATATGGATATGAAAGCTAGGGAACTAGCATGATTTATAGTTAATAAAAAATGCAATTTATTTAACTCCATCACCGTTTTCCATCCACCGAATTTGAACTGATAGGTTGTGATAAACAGAATGCGACACCGTAGTGTACGTAATTACTTTATATTGATGATTTGACAATTCTAATAGAACAAATAATGCTGCTAAACTTCATCGTTTGCTCTGGCTGCTTTTTGAGCTTCGTATTAATTTAATACAGCAACTAATATGTTCCTGAAGCCATTATTTTAACTAAATTAATATGGAAATGAAAGCTAGGGAACTAGCATGATTTATAGTTAATAAAAAATGCAATTTATTTAACTCCATCACCGTTTTCCATCCACCGAATTTGAACTGATAGGTTGTGATAAACAGAATGTGACACCGTAGTGTACGTAATTACTTTATATTGATGATTTGACAATTCTAATAGCACAAAAAATACTGCTAAACGTCACAGTTTGCTCTGGCTGCTTTTTGAGCTTCGTATTAATTTAATACAGCACCTAATAAGCTCCTGAAGTCATTATTTTAACTAAATTAATATGGAAATGAAAGCTAGGGAACTAGCATGATTTATAGTTAATAAAAAATGCAATTTATTTAACTCCATCAGCGTTTTACAGCCACCAAATTTGAATTGCTAGGATGTGATAAACAGAATGTGACAACGTAGTGTACGTAATTACTTTATATTGATGATTTGACAATTCTAATAGAACAAAGAATGCTGCTAAACTTCATCGTTTGCTCTGGCTGCTTTTTGAGCTTCACATTAATTTAATACAGCAACTAATATGTTCCTGAAGCCATTATTTTAACTAAATTAATATGGAAATGAAAGCTAGGGAACTAGCATGATTTATAGTTAATAAAAAATGCAATTTATTTAACTCCATCACCGTTTTCCATCCACCGAATTTGAACTGATAGGTTGTGATAAACAGAATGTGACACCGTAGTGTACGTAATTACTTTATATTGATGATTTGACAATTCTAATAGAACAAATAATGCTGCTAAACTTCATCGTTTGCTCTGGCTGCTTTTTGAGCTTCGTATTAATTTAATACAGCAACTAATATGTTCCTGAAGCCATTATTTTAACTAAATTAATATGGAAATGAAAGCTAGGGAACTAGCATGATTTATAGTTAATAAAAAATGCAATTTATTTAACTCCATCACCGTTTTCCATCCACCGAATTTGAACTGATAGGTTGTGATAAACAGAATGTGACACCGTAGTGTACGTAATTAGTTTATATTGATGATTTGACAATTCTAATAGCACAAAAAATACTGCTAAACGTCACAGTTTGCTCTGGCTGCTTTTTGAGCTTCGTATTAATTTAATACAGCACCTAATAAGCTCCTGAAGTCATTATTTTAACTAAATTAATATGGAAATGAAAACTAGGGAACTAGCATGATTTATAGTTAATAAAAAATGCAATTTATTTAACTCCATCAGCGTTTTACAGCCACCAAATTTGAATTGCTAGGTTGTGATAAACAGAATGTGACAACGTAGTGTAAGTAATTACTTTATATTGATGATTTGACAATTCTAATAGAACAAAGAATGCTGCTAAACTTCATCGTTTGCTCTGGCTGCTTTTTGAGCTTCGTATTAATTTAATACAGCAACTAATATGTTCCTGAAGCCATTATTTTAACTAAATTAATATGGAAATGAAAGCTAGGGAACTAGCATGATTTATAGTTAATAAAAAATGCAATTTATTTAACTCCATCACCGTTTTCCATCCACCGAATTTGAACTGATAGGTTGTGATAAACAGAATGTGACACCGTAGTGTACGTAATTACTTTATATTGATGATTTGACAATTCTAATAGCACAAAAAATACTGCTAAACGTCACAGTTTGCTCTGGCTGCTTTTTGAGCTTCGTATTAATTTAATACAGCACCTAATAAGCTCCTGAAGTCATTATTTTAACTAAATTAATATGGAAATGAAAGCTAGGGAACTAGCATGATTTATAGTTAATAAAAAATGCAATTTATTTAACTCCATCAGCGTTTTACAGCCACCAAATTTGAATTGCTAGGATGTGATAAACAGAATGTGACAACGTAGTGTACGTAATTACTTTATATTGATGATTTGACAATTCGAATAGAACAAAGAATGCTGCTAAACTTCATCGTTTGCTCTGGCTGCTTTTTGAGCTTCACATTAATTTAATACAGCAACTAATATGTTCCTGAAGCCATTATTTTAACTAAATTAATATGGAAATGAAAGCTAGGGAACTAGCATGATTTATAGTTAATAAAAAATGCAATTTATTTAACTCCATCAGCGTTTTACAGCCACCAAATTTGAATTGCTAGGTTGTGATAAACAGAATGTGACAACGTAGTGTACGTAATTACTTTATATTGATGATTTGACAATTCTAATAGAACAAAGAATGCTGCTAAACTTCATCGTTTGCTCTGGCTGCTTTTGAGCTTCACATTAATTTAATACAGCAACTAATATGTTCCTGAAGCCATTATTTTAACTAAATTAATATGGAAATGAAAGCTAGGGAACTAGCATGATTTATAGTTAATAAAAAATGCAATTTATTTAACTCCATCACCGTTTTCCATCCACCGAATTTGAACTGATAGGTTGTGATAAACAGAATGTGACACCGTAGTGTACGTAATTACTTTATATTGATGATTTGACAATTCTAATAGAACAAATAATGCTGCTAAACTTCATCGTTTGCTCTGGCTGCTTTTTGAGCTTCGTATTAATTTAATACAGCAACTAATATGTTCCTGAAGCCATTATTTTAACTAAATTAATATAGAAATGAAAGCTAGGGAACTAGCAGTATTTATAGCTAATAAAAAATACAATTTATCTAACTCCATCATCGTTTTCCAACCACCAAATGTGAACTGCTAGGTTTTGATAAACAGAATGTGACACCGTAGTGTACGTAATTACTTTATATTGATGATTTGACAATTCTAATAGCACAAAAAATACTGCTAAACGTCACAGTTTGCTCTGGCTGCTTTTTGAGCTTCGTATTAATTTAATACAGCAACTAATATGTTCCTGAAGCCATTATTTTAACTAAATTAATATGGAAATGAAAGCTAGGGAACTAGCATGATTTATAGTTAATAAAAAATGCAATTTATTTAACTCCATCACCGTTTTCCATCCACCGAATTTGAATTGCTAGGTTGTGATAAACAGAATGTGACAACGTAGTGTACGTAATTACTTTATATTGATGATTTGACAATTCTAATAGAACAAAGAATGCTGCTAAACTTCATCGTTTGCTCTGGCTGCTTTTTGAGCTTCGTATTAATTTAATACAGCAACTAATATGTTCCTGAAGCCATTATTTTAACTAAATTAATATGGCAATGAAAGCTAGGGAACTAGCATGATTTATAGTTAATAAAAAATGCAATTTATTTAACTCCATCACCGTTTTCCATCCACCGAATTTGAACTGATAGGTTGTGATAAACAGAATGTGACACCGTAGTGTACGTAATTACTTTATATTGATGATTTGACAATTCTAATAGAACAAATAATGCTGCTAAACTTCATCGTTTGCTCTGGCTGCTTTTTGAGCTTCGTATTAATTTAATACAGCAACTAATATGTTCCTGAAGCCATTATTTTAACTAAATTAATATAGAAATGAAAGCTAGGGAACTAGCAGTATTTATAGCTAATAAAAAATACAATTTATCTAACTCCATCATCGTTTTCCAACCACCAAATGTGAACTGCTAGGTTTTGATAAACAGAATGTGACACCGTAGTGTACGTAATTACTTTATATTGATGATTTGACAATTCTAATAGCACAAAAAATACTGCTAAACGTCACAGTTTGCTCTGGCTGCTTTTTGAGCTTCGTATTAATTTAATACAGCAACTAATATGTTCCTGAAGCCATTATTTTAACTAAATTAATATGGAAATGAAAGCTAGGGAACTAGCATGATTTATAGTTAATAAAAAATGCAATTTATTTAACTCCATCACCGTTTTCCATCCACCGAATTTGAATTGCTAGGTTGTGATAAACAGAATGTGACAACGTAGTGTACGTAATTACTTTATATTGATGATTTGACAATTCTAATAGAACAAAGAATGCTGCTAAACTTCATCGTTTGCTCTGGCTGCTTTTTGAGCTTCGTATTAATTTAATACAGCAACTAATATGTTCCTGAAGCCATTATTTTAACTAAATTAATATGGCAATGAAAGCTAGGGAACTAGCATGATTTATAGTTAATAAAAAATGCAATTTATTTAACTCCATCACCGTTTTCCATCCACCGAATTTGAACTGATAGGTTGTGATAAACAGAATGTGACACCGTAGTGTACGTAATTACTTTATATTGATGATTTGACAATTCTAATAGAACAAATAATGCTGCTAAACTTCATCGTTTGCTCTGGCTGCTTTTTGAGCTTCGTATTAATTTAATACAGCAACTAATATGTTCCTGAAGCCATTATTTTAACTAAATTAATATAGAAATGAAAGCTAGGGAACTAGCAGTATTTATAGCTAATAAAAAATACAATTTATCTAACTCCATCAGCGTTTTCCAACCACCAAATGTGAACTGCTAGGTTTTGATAAACAGAATGTGACACCGTAGTGTACGTAATTACTTTATATTGATGATTTGACAATTCTAATAGCACAAAAAATACTGCTATACGTCACAGTTTGCTCTGGCTGCTTTTTGAGCTTCGTATTAATTTAATACAGCACCTAATAAGCTCCTGAAGTCATTATTTTAACTAAATTAATATGGATATGAAAGCTAGGGAACTAGCATGATTTATAGTTAATAAAAAATGCAATTTATTTAACTCCATCAGCGTTTTCCATCCACCGAATTTGAACTGATAGGTTGTGATAAACAGAATGTGACACCGTAGTGTACGTAATTACTTTATATTGATGATTTGACAATTCTAATAGAACAAATAATGCTGCTAAACTTCATCGTTTGCTCTGGCTGCTTTTGAGCTTCGTATTAATTTAATACAGCAACCAATATGTTCCTGAAGCCATTATTTTAACTAAATTAATATGGAAATGAAAGCTAGGGAACTAGCATGATTTATAGTTAATAAAAAATGCAATTTATTTAACTCCATCACCGTTTTCCATCCACCGAATTTGAACTGATAGGTTGTGATAAACAGAATGTGACACCGTAGTGTAAGTAATTACTTTATATTGATGATTTGACAATTCTAATAGAACAAATAATACTGCTAAACTTCATCGTTTGCTCTGGCTGCTTTTTGAGCTTCGTATTAATTTAATACAGCAACTAATATGTTCCTGAAGCCATTATTTTAACTAAATTAATATAGAAATGAAAGCTAGGGAACTAGCAGTATTTATAGCTAATAAAAATACAATTTATCTAACTCCATCAGCGTTTCCAACCACCAAATGTGAACTGCTAGGTTTTGATAAACAGAATGTGACACCGTAGTGTACGTAATTACTTTATATTGATGATTTGACAATTCTAATAGCACAAAAAATACTGCTAAACGTCACAGTTTGCTCTGGCTGCTTTTTGAGCTTCGTATTAATTTAATACAGCACCTAATAAGCTCCTGAAGTCATTATTTTAACTAAATTAATATGGAAATGAAAGCTAGGAACTAGCATGATTTATAGTTAATAAAAAATGCAATTTATTTAACTCCATCAGCGTTTTACAGCCACCAAATTTGAATTGCTAGGTTGTGATAAACAGAATGTGACAACGTAGTGTACGTAATTACTTTATATTGATGATTTGACAATTCTAATAGAACAAAGAATGCTGCTAAACTTCATTGTTTGCTCTGGCTGCTTTTGAGCTTCGTATTAATTTAATATAGCAACTAATATGTTCCTGAAGCCATTATTTTAACTAAATTAATATGGAAATGAAAGCTAGGGAACTAGCATGATTTATAGTTAATAAAAATGCAATTTATTTTACTCCATCACCGTTTTCCATCCAACGAATTTGAACTGATAGGTTGTGATAAACAGAATGTGACACCGTAGTGTACGTAATTACTTTATATTGATGATTTGACAATTCTAATAGAACAAATAATGCTGCTAAACTTCATCGTTTGCTCTGGCTGCTTTTTGAGCTTCGTATTAATTTAATACAGCAACTAATATGTTCCTGAAGCCATTATTTTAACTAAATTAATATAGAAATGAAAGCTAGGGAACTAGCAGTATTTATAGCTAATAAAAAATACAATTTATCTAACTCCATCAGCGTTTTCCAACCACCAAATGTGAACTGCTAGGTTTTGATAAACAGAATGTGACACCGTAGTGTACGTAATTACTTTATATTGATGATTTGACAATTCTAATAGCACAAAAAATACTGCTAACGTCACAGTTTGCTCTGGCTGCTTTTTGAGCTTCGTATTAATTTAATACAGCACCTAATAAGCTCCTGAAGTCATTATTTTAACTAAATTAATATGGAAATGAAAGCTAGGGAACTAGCATGATTTATAGTTAATAAAAAATGCAATTTATTTAACTCCATCAGCGTTTTACAGCCACCGAATTTGAACTGATAGGTTGTGATAAACAGAATGTGACACCGTAGTGTACGTAATTACTTTATATTGATGATTTGACAATTCTAATAGAACAAATAATGCTGCTAAACTTCATTGTTTGCTCTGGCTGCTTTTTGAGCTTCGTATTAATTTAATACAGCAACTAATATGTTCCTGAAGCCATTATTTTAACTAAATTAATATAGAAATGAAAGCTAGGGAACTAGCAGTATTTATAGCTAATAAAGAATACAATTTATCTAACTCCATCAGTTTTTCCAACCACCAAATGTGAACTGCTAGGTTTTGATAAACAGAATGTGACACCGTAGTGTACGTAATTACTTTATATTGATGATTTGACAATTCTAATAGCACAAAAAATACTGCTAAACGTCACAGTTTGCTCTGGCTGCTTTTTGAGCTTCGTATTAATTTAATACAGCAACTAATATGTTCCTGAAGCCATTATTTTAACTAAATTAATATGGAAATGAAAGCTAGGGAACTAGCATGATTTATAGTTAATAAAAAATGCAATTTATTTAACTCCATCAGCGTTTTCCATCCACCGAATTTGAACTGATAGGTTGTGATAAACAGAATGTGACACCGTAGTGTACGTAATTACTTTATATTGATGATTTGACAATTCTAATAGAACAAATAATGCTGCTAAACTTCATCGTTTGCTCTGGCTGCTTTTTGAGCTTCGTATTAATTTAATACAGCAACTAATATGTTCCTGAAGCCATTATTTCAACTAAATTAATATAGAAATGAAAGCTAGGGAACTAGCAGTATTTATAGCTAATAAAAAATACAATTTATCTAACTCCATCAGCGTTTTCCAACCACCAAATGTGAACTGCTAGGTTTTGATAAACAGAATGTGACACCGTAGTGTACGTAATTACTTTATATTGATGATTTGACAATTCTAATAGCACAAAAAATACTGCTAAACGACACAGTTTGCTCTGGCTGCTTTTTGAGCTTCGTATTAATTTAATACAGCAACTAATATGTTCCTGAAGCCATTATTTTAACTAAATTAATATGGAAATGAATGCTAGGGAACTAGCATGATTTATAGTTAATAAAAAATGCAATTTATTTAACTCCATCACCGTTTTCCATCCACCGAATTTGAACTGATAGGTTGTGATAAACAGAATGTGACACCGTAGTGTTCGTAATTACTTTATATTGATGATTTGACAATTCTAATAGAACAAATAATGCTGCTAAACTTCATCGTTTGCTCTGGCTGCTTTTTGAGCTTCGTATTAATTTAATACAGCAACTAATATGTTCCTGAAGCCATTATTTTAACTAAATTAATATAGAAATGAAAGCTAGGGAACTAGCAGTATTTATAGCTAATAAAAAATACAATTTATCTAACTCCATCAGCGTTTTCCAACCACCAAATGTGAACTGCTAGGTTTTGATAAACAGAATGTGACACCGTAGTGTACGTAATTACTTTATATTGATGATTTGACAATTCTAATAGCACAAAAAATACTGCTAAACGTCACAGTTTGCTCTGGCTGCTTTTTGAGCTTCGTATTAATTTAATACAGCACCTAATAAGCTCCTGAAGTCATTATTTTAACTAAATTAATATGGAAATGAAAGCTAGGGAACTAGCATGATTTATAGTTAATAAAAAATGCAATTTATTTAACTCCATCAGCGTTTTCCATCCACCGAATTTGAACTGATAGGTTGTGATAAACAGAATGTGACACCGTAGTGTACGTAATTACTTTATATTGATGATTTGACAATTCTAATAGAACAAATAATGCTGCTAAACTTCATCGTTTGCTCTGGCTGCTTTTTGAGCTTCGTATTAATTTAATACAGCAACTAATATGTTCCTGAAACCATTATTTTAACTAAATTAATATAGAAATGAAAGCTAGGGAACTAGCAGTATTTATAGCTAATAAAAAATACAATTTATCTAACTCCATCAGCGTTTTCCAACCACCAAATGTAAACTGCTAGGTTTTGATAAACAGAATGTGACACCGTAGTGTACGTAATTACTTTATATTGATGATTTGACAATTCTAATAGCACAAAAATACTGCTAAACGTCACAGTTTGCTCTGGCTGCTTTTTGAGCTTCGTATTAATTTAATACAGCACCTAATAAGCTCCTGAAGTCATTATTTTAACTAAATTAATATGGAAATGAAAGCTAGGGAACTAGCATGATTTATAGTTAATAAAAAATGCAATTTATTTAACTCCATCAGCGTTTTCCATCCACCGAATTTGAACTGATAGGTTGTGATAAACAAAATGTGACACCGTAGTGTTCGTAATTACTTTATATTGATGATTTGACAATTCTAATAGAACAAATAATGCTGCTAAACTTCATCGTTTGCTCTGGCTGCTTTTTGAGCTTCGTATTAATTTAATACAGCAACTAATATGTTCCTGAAGCCATTATTTTAACTAAATTAATATAGAAATGAAAGCTAGGGAACTAGCAGTATTTATAGCTAATAAAAAATACAATTTATCTAACTCCATCAGCGTTTTCCAACCACCAAATGTAAACTGCTAGGTTTTGATAAACAGAATGTGACACCGTAGTGTACGTAATTACTTTATATTGATGATTTGACAATTCTAATAGCACAAAAATACTGCTAAACGTCACAGTTTGCTCTGGCTGCTTTTTGAGCTTCGTATTAATTTAATACAGCACCTAATAAGCTCCTGAAGTCATTATTTTAACTAAATTAATATGGAAATGAAAGCTAGGGAACTAGCATGATTTATAGTTAATAAAAAATGCAATTTATTTAACTCCATCAGCGTTTTACAGCCACCAAATTTGAATTGCTAGGTTGTGATAAACAGAATGTGACAACGTAGTGTACGGAATTACTTTATATTGATGATTTGACAATTCTAATAGAACAAAGAATGCTGCTAAACTTCATCGTTTGCTCTGGCTGCTTTTTGAGCTTCGTATTAATTTAATACAGCAACTAATATGTTCCTGAAGCCATTATTTTAACTAAATTAATATGGAAATGAAAGCTAGGGAACTAGCATGATTTATAGTTAATAAAAAATGCAATTTATTTAACTCCATCACCGTTTTACATCCACCGAATTTGAACTGATAGGTTGTGATAAACAGAATGTGACACCGTAGTGTACGTAATTACTTTATATTGATGATTTGACAATTCTAATAGAACAAATAATGCTGCTAAACTTCATCGTTTGCTCTGGCTGCTTTTTGAGCTTCGTATTAATTTAATACAGCAACTAATATGTTCCTGAAGCCATTATTTTAACTAAATTAATATAGAAATGAAAGCTAGGGAACTAGCAGTATTTATAGCTAATAAAAAATACAATTTATCTAACTCCATCAGCGTTTTCCAACCACCAAATGTGAACTGCTAGGTTTTGATAAACAGAATGTGACACCGTAGTGTACGTAATTACTTTATATTGATGATTTGACAATTCTAATAGCACAAAAAATACTGCTAAACGTCACAGTTTGCTCTGGCTGCTTTTTGAGCTTCGTATTAATTTAATACAGCACCTAATAAGCTCCTGAAGTCATTATTTTAACTAAATTAATATGGAAATGAAAGCTAGGGAACTAGCATGATTTATAGTTAATAAAAAATGCAATTTATTTAACTCCATCAGCGTTTTACAGCCACCAAATTTGAATTGCTATGTTGTGATAAACAGAATGTGACAACGTAGTGTACGTAATTACTTTATATTGAAGATTGGACAATTCTAATAGCACAAAAAATGCTGCTAAACTTCACCGTTTGCTCTGGCTGCTTTTTGACCTTGGCACTAATTAAATACAGCACCTAATAAGTTCCTGAAGCTATTATTTTAACTAAATTAATATAGAAATGAAAGCTAGGGAACCAGCAGTATTTATAGCTAATAAAAAATACAATTTATCTAACTCCATCGGCGTTTTCCAACCACCAAATGTGAACTGCTAGGTTTTGATAAACAGAATGTGACATCGTAGTGTACGGAAATGCTTTATACTGATGATTTGACAATTCTGATAGCACAAAAAATACTGCTAAACTTCACCGTTTGCTCTGGCTGCTTTTTGAGCTTGGCATTAATTTAATACAGCACCTAATAAGTTCCTGAAGCTATTATTTTAACTAAATTAATATAGAAATGAAAGCTAGGGAACTAGCAGGATTTATAGCTAATAAAAAATACAATTTATCTAACTCCATCACCGTTTTCCATCCACCGAATTTGAACTGATAGGTTGTGATAAACAGAATGTGACACCGTAGTGTACGTAATTACTTTATATTGATGATTTGACAATTCTAATAGCACAAAAAATACTGCTAAACGTCACAGTTTGCTCTGGCTGCTTTTTGAGCTTCGTATTAATTTAATACAGCACCTAATAAGCTCCTGAAGTCATTATTTTAACTAAATTAATATGGAAATGAAAGCTAGGGAACTAGCATGATTTATAGTTAATAAAAAATGCAATTTATTTAACTCCATCAGCGTTTTCCATCCACCGAATTTGAACTGATAGGTTGTGATAAACAGAATGTGACACCGTAGTGTACGTAATTACTTTATATTGATGATTTGACAATTCTAATAGAACAAATAATGCTGCTAAACTTCATCGTTTGCTCTGGCTGCTTTTTGAGCTTCGTATTAATTTAATACAGCAACTAATATGTTCCTGAAGCCATTATTTTAACTAAATTAATATGGAAATGAAAGCTAGGGAACTAGCATGATTTATAGTTAATAAAAAATGCAATTTATTTAACTCCATCACCGTTTTCCATCCACCGAATTTGAACTGATAGGTTGTGATAAACAGAATGTGACACCGTAGTGTACGTAATTACTTTATATTGATGATTTGACAATTCTAATAGAACAAATAATGCTGCTAAACTTCATCGTTTGCTCTGGTTGCTTTTTGAGCTTCGTATTAATTTAATACAGCAACTAATATGTTCCTGAAGCCATTATTTTAACTAAATTAATATAGAAATGAAAGCTAGGGAACTAGCAGTATTTATAGCTAATAAAAAATACAATTTATCTAACTCCATCAGCGTTTTCCAACCACCAAATGTGAACTGCTAGGTTTTGATAAACAGAATGTGACACCGTAGTGTACGTAATTACTTTATATTGATGATTTGACAATTCTAATAGCACAAAAAATACTGCTAAACGTCACAGTTTGCTCTGGCTGCTTTTTGAGCTTCGTATTAATTTAATACAGCACCTAATAAGCTCCTGAAGTCATTATTTTAACTAAATTAATATGGAAATGAAAGCTAGGGAATTAGCATGATTTATAGTTAATAAAAAATGCAATTTATTTAACTCCATCAGCGTTTTAAGGCCACCAAATTTGAATTGCTAGGTTGTGATAAACAGAATGTGACAACGTAGTGTACGTAATTACTTTATATTGAAGATTGGACAATTCTAATAGCACAAAAAGTGCTGCTAAACTTCACCGTTTGCTCTGGCTGCTTTTTGACCTTGGCACTAATTTAATACAGCACCTAATAAGTTCCTGAAGCTATTATTTTAACTAAATTAATATAGAAATGCAAGCTAGGGAACCAGCAGTATTTATAGCTAATAAAAAATACAATTTATCTAACTCCATCAGCGTTTTCCAACCACCAAATGTGAACTGCTAGGTTTTGATAAACAGAATGTGACATCGTAGTGTACGGAAATGCTTTATACTGATGATTTGACAATTCTGATAGCACAAAAAATACTGCTAAACTTCACCGTTTGCTCTGGCTGCTTTTTGAGCTTGGCATTAATTTAATACAGCACCTAATAAGTTCCTGAAGCTATTATTTTAACTAAATTAATATAGAAATGAAAGCTAGGGAACTAGCAGTATTTATAGCTAATAAAAAATACAATTTATCTAACTCCATCACCGTTTTCCATCCACCGAATTTGAACTGATAGGTTGTGATAAACAGAATGTGACACCGTAGTGTACGTAATTACTTTATATTGATGATTTGACAATTCTAATAGAACAAATAATGCTGCTAAACTTCATCGTTTGCTCTGGCTGCTTTTTGAGCTTTGTATTAATTTAATACAGCAACTAATATGTTCCTGAAGCCATTATTTTAACTAAATTAATATAGAAATGAAAGCTAGGGAACTAGCAGGATTTATAGCTAATAAAAAATACAATTTATCTAACTCCATCACCGTTTTCCATCCACCGAATTTGAACTGATAGGTTGTGATAAACAGAATGTGACACCGTAGTGTACGTAATTACTTTATATTGATGATTTGACAATTCTAATAGAACAAATAATGCTGCTAAACTTCATCGTTTGCTCTGGCTGCTTTTTGAGCTTCGTATTAATTTAATACAGCAACTAATATGTTCCTGAAGCCATTATTTTAACTAAATTAATATGGAAATGAAAGCTAGGGAACTAGCATGATTTATAGTTAATAAAAAATGCAATTTATTTAACTCCATCAGCGTTTTCCATCCACCGAATTTGAACTGATAGGTTGTGATAAACAGAATGTGACACCGTAGTGTACGTAATTACTTTATATTGATGATTTGACAATTCTAATAGAACAAATAATGCTGCTAAACTTCATCGTTTGCTCTGGCTGCTTTTTGAGCTTCGTATTAATTTAATACAGCAACTAATATGTTCCTGAAGCCATTATTTTAACTAAATTAATATGAAAATGAAAGCTAGGGAACTAGCATGATTTATAGTTAATAAAAAATGCAATTTATTTAACTCCATCAGCGTTTTCCATCCACCGAATTTGAACTGATAGGTTGTGATAAACAGAATGTGACACCGTAGTGTACGTAATTACTTTATATTGATGATTTGACAATTCTAATAGAACAAATAATGCTGCTAAACTTCATCGTTTGCTCTGGCTGCTTTTTGAGCTTCGTATTAATTTAATACAGCAACTAATATGTTCCTGAAGTCATTATTTTAACTAAATTAATATGGAAATGAAAGCTAGGGAACTAGCATGATTTATAGTTAATAAAAAATGCAATTTATTTAACTCCATCAGCGTTTTCCATCCACCGAATTTGAACTGATAGGTTGTGATAAACAGAATGTGACACCGTAGTGTACGTAATTACTTTATATTGATGATTTGACAATTCTAATAGAACAAATAATGCTGCTAAACTTCATCGTTTGCTCTGGCTGCTTTTTGAGCTTCGTATTAATTTAATACAGCAACTAATATGTTCCTGAAGCCATTATTTTAACTAAATTAATATGGAAATGAAAGCTAGGGAACTAGCATGATTTATAGTTAATAAAAAATGCAATTTATTTAACTCCATCACCGTTTTCCATCCACCGAATTTGAACTGATAGGTTGTGATAAACAGAATGTGACACCGTAGTGTACGTAATTACTTTATATTGATGATTTGACAATTCTAATAGAACAAATAATGCTGCTAAACTTCATCGTTTGCTCTGGTTGCTTTTTGAGCTTCGTATTAATTTAATACAGCAACTAATATGTTCCTGAAGCCATTATTTTAACTAAATTAATATAGAAATGAAAGCTAGGGAACTAGCAGTATTTATAGCTAATAAAAAATACAATTTATCTAACTCCATCAGCGTTTTCCAACCACCAAATGTGAACTGCTAGGTTTTGATAAACAGAATGTGACACCGTAGTGTACGTAATTACTTTATATTGATGATTTGACAATTCTAATAGCACAAAAAATACTGCTAAACGTCACAGTTTGCTCTGGCTGCTTTTTGAGCTTCGTATTAATTTAATACAGCACCTAATAAGCTCCTGAAGTCATTATTTTAACTAAATTAATATGGAAATGAAAGCTAGGGAATTAGCATGATTTATAGTTAATAAAAAATGCAATTTATTTAACTCCATCAGCGTTTTAAGGCCACCAAATTTGAATTGCTAGGTTGTGATAAACAGAATGTGACAACGTAGTGTACGTAATTACTTTATATTGAAGATTGGACAATTCTAATAGCACAAAAAGTGCTGCTAAACTTCACCGTTTGCTCTGGCTGCTTTTTGACCTTGGCACTAATTTAATACAGCACCTAATAAGTTCCTGAAGCTATTATTTTAACTAAATTAATATAGAAATGAAAGCTAGGGAACCAGCAGTATTTATAGCTAATAAAAAATACAATTTATCTAACTCCATCAGCGTTTTCCAACCACCAAATGTGAACTGCTAGGTTTTGATAAACAGAATGTGACATCGTAGTGTACGGAAATGCTTTATACTGATGATTTGACAATTCTGATAGCACAAAAAATACTGCTAAACTTCACCGTTTGCTCTGGCTGCTTTTTGAGCTTGGCATTAATTTAATACAGCACCTAATAAGTTCCTGAAGCTATTATTTTAACTAAATTAATATAGAAATGAAAGCTAGGGAACTAGCAGTATTTATAGCTAATAAAAAATACAATTTATCTAACTCCATCACCGTTTTCCATCCACCGAATTTGAACTGATAGGTTGTGATAAACAGAATGTGACACCGTAGTGTACGTAATTACTTTATATTGATGATTTGACAATTCTAATAGAACAAATAATGCTGCTAAACTTCATCGTTTGCTCTGGCTGCTTTTTGAGCTTCGTATTAATTTAATACAGCAACTAATATGTTCCTCAAGCCATTATTTTAACTAAATTAATATAGAAATGAAAGCTAGGGAACTAGCAGGATTTATAGCTAATAAAAAATACAATTTATCTAACTCCATCACCGTTTTCCATCCACCGAATTTGAACTCATAGGTTTTGATAAACAGAATGTGACACCGTAGTGTACGTAATTACTTTATATTGATGATTTGACAATTCTAATAGAACAAATAATGCTGCTAAACTTCATCGTTTGCTCTGGCTGCTTTTTGAGCTTCGTATTAATTTAATACAGCAACTAATATGTTCCTGAAGCCATTATTTTAACTAAATTAATATAGAAATGAAAGCTAGGGAACTAGCAGTATTTATAGCTAATAAAAAATACAATTTATCTAACTCCATCAGCGTTTTCCAACCACCAAATGTGAACTGCTAGGTTTTGATAAACAGAATGTGACACCGTAGTGTACGTAATTACTTTATATTGATGATTTGACAATTCTTATAGCACAAAAAATACTGCTAAACGTCACAGTTTGCTCTGGCTGCTTTTTGAGCTTCGTATTAATTTAATACAGCACCTAATAAGCTCCTGAAGTCATTATTTTAACTAAATTAATATGGAAATGAAAGCTAGGGAACTAGCATGATTTATAGTTAATAAAAAATGCAATTTATTTAACTCCATCAGCGTTTTCCATCCACCGAATTTGAACTGATAGGTTGTGATAAACAGAATGTGACACCGTAGTGTACGTAATTACTATATATTGATGATTTGACAATTCTAATAGAACAAATAATGCTGCTAAACTTCATCGTTTGCTCTGGCTGCTTTTTGGGCTTCGTATTAATTTAATACAGCAACTAATATGTTCCTGAAGCCATTATTTTAACTAAATTAATATGGAAATGAAAGCTAGGGAACTAGCATGATTTATAGTTAATAAAAAATGCAATTTATTTAACTCCATCACCGTTTTCCATCCGCCGAATTTGAACTGATAGGTTGTGATAAACAGAATGTGACACCGTAGTGTACGTAATTACTTTATATTGATGATTTGACAATTCTAATAGCACAAAAAATACTGCTAAACGTCACAGTTTGCTCTGGCTGCTTTTTGAGCTTCGTATTAATTTAACACAGCACCTAATAAGCTCCTGAAGTCATTATTTTAACTAAATTAATATGGAAATGAAAGCTAGGGAACTAGCATGATTTATAGTTAATAAAAAATGCAATTTATTTAACTCCATCAGCGTTTTACAGCCACCAAATTTGAATTGCTAGGTTGTGATAAACAGAATGTGACAACGTAGTGTACGTAATTACTTTATATTGATGATTTGACAATTCTAATAGAACAAAGAATGCTGCTAAACTTCATCGTTTGCTCTGGCTGCTTTTTGAGCTTCACATTAATTTAATACAGCTCCTAATAAGCTCCTGAAGTAATTATTTTAACTAAATTAATATAGAAATGAAAGCTAGGAAACTAGCAGGATTTATAGCTAGTAAAAAATACAAATTATCTAACTCCATCAGCGTTTTCCAGCCACCAAATGTGAACTGCTAGGTTTTGATAAACAGAATGTGACATCGTAGTGTACGGAAATGCTTTATACTGATGATTTGACAATTCTAATAGCACAAAAAATGCTGCTAACCTTCACCGTTCGCTCTGGCTGCTTTTTGAGCTTCTCATTAATTTAATACAGCACCTAATAAGCTCCTGAAGTAATTATTTTAACTAAATTAATATAGAAATGAAAGCTAGGAAACTAGCAGGATTTATAGCTAATAAAAAATACAATTTATCTAACTCCATCACCGTTTTCCAGCCACCAAATTTGAACTGATAGGTTGTGATAAACAGAATGTGACACCGTAGTGTACGTAATTACTTTATATTGATGATTTGACAATTCTAATAGAACAAAAAATGCTGCTAAACTTCACCGTTTGCTCTGGCTGCTTGTTGAGCTTGGCACTAATTTAATACAGCACCTAATAAGTTTCTGAAGCTATTATTTTAACTAAATTAATATAGAAATGAAAGCTAGTTAACTAGCAGGATTTATAGCTAATAAAAAATACAACCCATCACCGTTTTCCAGCCACCAAATTTGAACTAATAGGTTGTGATAAACAGAATGTGACACCGTAGTGTACGTAATTACTTTATATTGATGATTTGACAATTCTAATAGAACAAATAATGCTGCTAAACTTCATCGTTTGCTCTGGCTGCTTTTTGAGCTTCGTATTAATTTAATACAGCAACTAATATGTTCCTGAAGCCATTATTTTAACTAAATTAATATAAAAATGAAAGCTAGGGAACTAGCAAGATTTATAGTTATTAAAAAATACAATTTATTTAACTCCATCAGCGTTTTACAGCCACCAAATTTGAATTGCTAGGTTGTTATATATCTACCGAATGTGACACCGTAGTGTACGTAATTACTTTATATTGAAGATTGGACAATTCTAATAGCACAAAAAATACTGCTAAACTTCACCGTTTGCTCTGGCTGCGTTTTGACCTTGGCATTAATTTAATACAGCACCTAATAAGTTCCTGAAGCTATTATTTTAACTAAATTAATATAGAAATGAAAGCTAGGGAAGTAGCAGGATTTATAGCTAATAAAAAATACAATTTATCTAACTCCATCACCGTTTTCCAGACACCAAATTTGAACTGCTAGGTTGTGATAATCAGAATGTGACACCGTAGTGTACGGAATTACCTTATATTGATGGTGTGCCAATTCTACTAGCACAAAAAATGCTGCTAAGCGTCACCGTTTGCGCTGACTGCTTTTTGAGCTATAGAAATGAAAGCTATGGAACTAGCAAGATTTATAGTGAATAAAAAATACAATTTATCTAACTCTATCGGCGTTTTACAGCCACCACTTTTGAATTGCTAAGTTGTGATAAACCGAATCTGACACCGTAGTGAACGGAATAGCTTAATATTGATAATTTGACAATTCTACCATCACAAAAATGCTGCTAAACTTTACCGTTTGCTCTGCCTGCTTTTTGAGCTTCGCAATAATTTAATACGGCACCTAATAAGCTCCCGAAGCCATAATTTTAACTAAATTAATTTAGAAATGAGAGCTAGGAAACTTTCAGGATTTATAGTGAATAAAAAATACAATTTATCTAACTCCATCGGCGGTTTACAGCTACCACATTTGAATTGCTAACTTGTGATAAACCGAATGTGACACCCTAGTGTACAGAATAGCTTTATATTGATGATTTGACAATTATAGTAGCACAAAAAAGTCTGCTAAATTTCAGCGTTCGCTCTGGCTCTTTTTTGAGCTTTGCAATAATTTAATACCTCACCTAATAAGCTCCCGAAGCCATTATTTTAACTAAATTAATTTAGAAATGAGAGCTAGGGAACTTTTAGGATTTATAGGAAATAAAAAATACAATTTATCTAACTCCATCGGCGTTTTACAGTCACCACATTTGAATTGCTAAGTTGTGATAAACCGAATGTGATACCGTAGCGTACGAAGTAACTTTATATTGATGATTTGACAATTCTACTAGCACAAATACTGCTAAGCGTCACCGTTTGCGCTGACTGCTTTTTGAGCTTCGCATTAATTTAATACAGCACCTAATAAGTTCCCCAAGCCATTATTTTAACTAAATTAATATAGAAATGAAAGCTAGGGAACTAGTAGGATTTATACCTAATAAAAAGTACAATTTATATAACTCCATCAACGTTTTCCAGCCACCAAATTTGAACTGCTAGGTTGTGATAATCAGAATGTGACACCGTAGTGTACGTAATTACCTTATATTGATGGTGTGCCAATTCTACTAGCACAAAAAATGCTGCTAAGCGTCACCGTTTGCGCTGACTGCGTTTTGAGCTTCGCATTAATTTAATACAGCACCTAATAAGTTCCCCAAGCCCTCATTTTAACTAAATTAATATAGAAATGAAAGCTAGGGAACTAGCAGGATTTATAGCTAATAAAAAGTACAATTTATCTAACTCCATCACCGTTTTCCAGCCACCTAATTTGATCTGCTAGGTTGTGATAACCAGAATGTGACACCGTAGTGTACGTAATTACCTTATATTGATGGTGTGCCAATTCTACTAGCACAAAAAATGCTGCTAAGCGTCACCGTTCGCTCTGGCTGCTTTTTGAGCTTCGCATTAATTTAATACAGCACCTAATAAGTTTCTGAAGCCATTATTTTAACTAAATTAATATAGAAATGAAAGCTAGGGAACTAGCAGGATTTATACCTAATAAAAAGTACAATTTATATAACTCCATCAACGTTTTCCAGCCACCAAATTTGAACTGCTAGGTCGTGATAATCAGAATGTGACACCGTAGTGAACGTAATTACCTTATATTGATGGTGTGCCAATTCTACTAGCACAAAAAATGCTGCTAAGCGTCACCGTTTGCGCTGACTGCTTTTTGAGATTCGCATTAATTTAATACAGCACCTAATAAGTTCCTCAAGCCATTATTTTAACTAAATTAATATAGAAATGAAAGCTAGGGAACTAGCAGGATTTATACCTAATAAAAAGTACAATTTATATAACTCCATCAACGTTTTCCAGCCACCAAATTTGAACTGCTAGGTTGTGATAATCAGAATGTGACACCGTAGTGTACGTAATTACCTTATATTGATGGTGTGCCAATTCTACTAGCACAAAAAATGCAGCTAAGCGTCACCGTTTGCGCTGACTGCTTTTTGAGCTTCGCATTAATTTAATACAGCACCTAATAAGTTCCCCAAGCCATTATTTTAACTAAATTAATATAGAAATGAAAGCTAGGGAACTAGCAGGATTTATACCTAATAAAAAGTACAATTTATATAACTCCATCAACGTTTTCCAGCCACCAAATTTGAACTGCTAGGTTGTGATAATCAGAATGTGACGACGTAGTGAACGTAATTACCTTATATTGATGGTGTGCCAATTCTACTAGCACAAAAAATGCTGCTAAGCGTCACCGTTTGCGCTGACTGCTTTTTGAGATTCGCATTAATTTAATACAGCACCTAATAGGTTCCTCAAGCCATTATTTTAACTAAATTAATATAGAAATGAAAGCTAGGGAACTAGCAGGATTTATACCTAATAAAAAGTACAATTTATATAACTCCATCAACGTTTTCCAGCCACCAAATTTGAACTGCTAGGTTGTGATAATCAGAATGTGACACCGTAGTGTACGTAATTACCTTATATTGATGGTGTGCCAATTCTACTAGCACAAAAAATGCAGCTAAGCGTCACCGTTTGCGCTGACTGCTTTTTGAGATTCGCATTAATTTAATACAGCACCTAATAAGTTCCTCAAGCCCTTATTTTAACTAAATTAATATAGAAATGAAAGCTAGGGAACTAGCAGGATTTATAGCTAATAAAAAGTACAATTTATATAACTCCATCAACGTTTTCCAGCCACCAAATTTGAACTGCTAGGTTGTGATAATCAGAATGTGACACCGTAGTGTACGTAATTACCTTATATTGATGGTGTGCCAATTCTACTAGCACAAAAAATGCTGCTAAGCGTCACCGTTTGCGCTGACTGCTTTTTGAGATTCGCATTAATTTAATACAGCACCTAATAAGTTCCTCAAGCCATTATTTTAACTAAATTAATATAGAAATGAAAGCTAGGGAACTAGCAGGATTTATACCTAATAAAAAGTACAATTTATATAACTCCATCAACGTTTTCCAGCCACCAAATTTGAACTGCTAGGTTGTGATAATCAGAATGTGACACCGTAGTGTACGTAATTACCTTATATTGATGGTGTGCCAATTCTACTAGCACAAAAAATGCTGCTAAGCGTCACCGTTTGCGCTGACTGCTTTTTGAGATTCGCATTAATTTAATACAGCACCTAATAAGTTCCTCAAGCCCTTATTTTAACTAAATTAATATAGAAATGAAAGCTAGGGAACTAGCAGGATTTATAGCTAATAAAAAGTACAATTTATATAACTCCATCAACGTTTTCCAGCCACCAAATTTGAACTGCTAGGTTGTGATAATCAGAATGTGACACCGTAGTGTACGTAATTACCTTATATTGATGGTGTGCCAATTCTACTAGCACAAAAAATGCTGCTAAGCGTCACCGTTTGCGCTGACTGCTTTTTGAGATTCGCATTAATTTAATACAGCACCTAATAAGTTCCTCAAGCCATTATTTTAACTAAATTAATATAGAAATGAAAGCTAGGGAACTAGCAGGATTTATACCTAATAAAAAGTACAATTTATATAACTCTATCAACGTTTTCCAGCCACCAAATTTGAACTGCTAGGTTGTGATAATCAGAATGTGACACCGTAGTGTACGTAATTACCTTATATTGATGGTGTGCCAATTCTACTAGCACAGAAAATGCTGCTAAGCGTCACCGTTTGCGCTGACTGCTTTTTGAGCTTCGCATTAATTTAATACAGCACCTAATTAGTTCCTCAAGCCATTATTTTAACTAAATTAATATAGAAATGAAAGCTAGGGAACTAGCAGGATTTATACCTAATAAAAAGTACAATTTATCTAACTCAATCAGCGCTTTCCAGCCACCAAATTTGAACTGCTAGGTTGTGATAAACAGAATGTGACACCGTAGTGTACATAATTACTTTATATTGATGATTTGACAATTCTAATAGAACAAAAAATGCTGCTAAACTTCGCCATTTGCTCTGGCTGCTTTTTGAGCTTGGCATTAATTTAATACAGCACCAAATAATTTCCTGAAGCTATTATTTTAACTAAATTAATATAGAAATGAAAGCTAGGGAAGTAGCAGGATTTATAGCTAATAAAAAATACAATTTATCTAACTCCATCACCGTTTTCCAGCTACCAAATTTGAACTGATAGGTTGTGATAAACAGAATGTGACACCGTAGTGTACATAATTACTTTATATTGATGATTTGACAATTCTAATAGAACAAAAAATGCTGCTAAACTTCACCGTTTGCTCTGGCTGATTTTTGAGCTTCGCATTAATTTAATACAGCACCTAATAAGTTTCTCAAGCCCTTATTTTAACTAAATTAATATAGAAATGAAAGCTAGGGAACTAGCAGGATTTATAGCTAATAAAAAGTACAATTTATATAACTCCATCACCGTTTTCCAGCTACCAAATTTGAACTGATAGGTTGTGATAAACAGAATGTGACACCGTAGTGTACATAATTACTTTATATTGATGATTTGTCAATTCTAATAGAACAAAAAATGCTGCTAAGCGTCACCGTTTGCGCTGACTGCTTTTTGAGATTCGCATTAATTTAATACAGCACCTAATAAGTTCCTCAAGCCCTTATTTTAACTAAATTAATATAGAAATGAAAGCTAGGGAACTAGCAGGATTTATAGCTAATAAAAAGTACAATTTATATAACTCCATCAACGTTTTCCAGCCACCAAATTTGAACTGCTAGGTTGTGATAATCAGAATGTGACGACGTAGTGAACGTAATTACCTTATATTGATGGTGTGCCAATTCTACTAGCACAAAAAATGCTGCTAAGCGTCACCGTTTGCGCTGACTGCTTTTTGAGATTCGCATTAATTTAATACAGCACCTAATAAGTTCCTCAAGCCATTATTTTAACTAAATTAATATAGAAATGAAAGCTAGGGAACTAGCAGGATTTATACCTAATAAAAAGTACAATTTATATAACTCCATCAACGTTTTCCAGCCACCAAATTTGAACTGCTAGGTTGTGATAATCAGAATGTGACACCGTAGTGTACGTAATTACCTTATATTGATGGTGTGCCAATTCTACTAGCACAAAAAATGCTGCTAAGCGTCACCGTTTGCGCTGACTGCTTTTTGAGATTCGCATTAATTTAATACAGCACCTAATAAGTTCCTCAAGCCCTTATTTTAACTAAATTAATATAGAAATGAAAGCTAGGGAACTAGCAGGATTTATAGCTAATAAAAAGTACAATTTATATAACTCCATCAACGTTTTCCAGCCACCAAATTTGAACTGCTAGGTTGTGATAATCAGAATGTGACACCGTAGTGTACGTAATTACCTTATATTGATGGTGTGCCAATTCTACTAGCACAAAAAATGCTGCTAAGCGTCACCGTTTGCGCTGACTGCTTTTTGAGATTCGCATTAATTTAATACAGCACCTAATAAGTTCCTCAAGCCATTATTTTAACTAAATTAATATAGAAATGAAAGCTAGGGAACTAGCAGGATTTATACCTAATAAAAAGTACAATTTATATAACTCTATCAACGTTTTCCAGCCACCAAATTTGAACTGCTAGGTTGTGATAATCAGAATGTGACACCGTAGTGTACGGAATTACCTTATATTGATGGTGTGCCAATTCTACTAGCACAAAAAATGCTGCTAAGCGTCACCGTTTGCGCTGACTGCTTTTTGAGCTTCGCATTAATTTAATACAGCACCTAATTAGTTCCTCAAGCCATTATTTTAACTAAATTAATATAGAAATGAAAGCTAGGGAACTAGCAGGATTTATACCTAATAAAAAGTACAATTTATCTAACTCAATCAGCGCTTTCCAGCCACCAAATTTGAACTGCTAGGTTGTGATAAACAGAATGTGACACCGTAGTGTACATAATTACTTTATATTGATGATTTGACAATTCTAATAGAACAAAAAATGCTGCTAAACTTCACCGTTTGCTCTGGCTGCTTTTTGAGCTTCGCATTAATTTAATACAGCACCTAATAAGTTTCTCAAGCCCTTATTTTAACAACATTAATATAGAAATGGAAGCTAGGGAACTAGCAGGATAAGATAAGAAATACAATTTATCTAACTCCATCAGCGTTTTCCAGCCACCAAATGTGAACTGCTAGGTTTTGATAAACAGAATGTGACATCGTAGTGTACGGAAATGCTTTATACTGATGATTTGACAATTCTAATAGCACAAAAAATGCTGCTAACCTTCACCGTTCGCTCTGGCTGCTTTTTGAGCTTCTCATTAATTTAATACAGCACCTAATAAGCTCTTGAAGTAATTATTTTAACTAAATTAATATAGAAATGAAAGCTAGGAAACTAGCAGGATTTATAGCTAATAAAAATACAATTTATCTAACTCCATCACCGTTTTCCAGCCACCAAATTTGAACTGATAGGTTGTGATAAACAGAATGTGACACCGTAGTGTACATAATTACTTTATATTGATGATTTGACAATTCTAATAGAACAAAAAATGCTGCTAAACTTCACCGTTTGCTCTGGCTGCTTTTTGAGCTTCTCATTAATTTAATACAGCGCCTAATAAGCTGCTGAAGTCATTATTTTAACTAAATTAATATAGAAACGAAAGCTAGGGAACTAGCAGGATTTATAGCTAATAAAAAATACAATTTATTTAACTCCATCAGCGTTTTACAGCCACCATATTTGAATTGCTAGGTTGTTATATATCTACCGAATGTGACACCGTAGTGTACGTAATTACTTTATATTGAAGATTGGACAATTCTAATAGCACCAAAAATGCTGCTAAACTTTTTGAGCTTGGCATTAATTTAATACAGCACCTAATAAGTTCCTGAACTAAATTAATATAGAAATGAAAGCTAGGGAACCAGCAGGATTTATAGCTAATAAAAAATACAATTTATCAAACTCCATCAGCGTTTTCCAACCACCAAATGTGAACTGCTAGGTTTTGATAAACAGAATGTGACATCGTAGTGTACGGAAATGCTTTATACTGATGATTTGACAATTCGGATAGCACAAAAAATACTGCTAAACTTCACCGTTTGCTCTGGCTGCTTTTTGATCTTGGCATTAATTTAATACAGCACCTAATAAGTTCCTAAAGCTATTATTTTAACTAAATTAATATAGAAATGAAAGCTAGGGAACTAGCAGGATTTATAGCTAATAAAAAATACCATTTATCTAACTCCATCACCGTTTTCCATCCACCGAATTTGAACTGATAGGTTGTGATAAACAGAATGTGACACCGTAGTGTACGTAATTACTTTATATTGATGATTTGACAATTCTAATAGCACAAAAAATACTGCTAAACGTCACAGTTTGCTCTGGCTGCTTTTTGAGCTTCGTATTAATTTAATACAGCACCTAATAAGTTCCTGAAGCTATTATTTTAACTAAATTAATATAGAAATGAAAGCTAGGGAACTAGCAGGATTTATAGCTAATAAAAAATACCATTTATCTAACTCCATCACCGTTTTCCATCCACCGAATTTGAACTGATAGGTTGTGATAAACAGAATGTGACACCGTAGTGTACGTAATTACTTTATATTGATGATTTGACAATTCTAATAGCACAAAAAATACTGCTAAACGTCACAGTTTGCTCTGGCTGCTTTTTGAGCTTCGTATTAATTTAATACAGCACCTAATAAGTTCCTGAAGCTATTATTTTAACTAAATTAATATAGAAATGAAAGCTAGGGAACTAGCAGGATTTATAGCTAATAAAAAATACCATTTATCTAACTCCATCACCGTTTTCCATCCACCGAATTTGAACTGATAGGTTGTGATAAACAGAATGTGACACCGTAGTGTACGTAATTACTTTATATTGATGATTTGACAATTCTAATAGCACAAAAAATACCGCTAAACGTCACAGTTTGCTCTGGCTGCTTTTTGAGCTTCGTATTAATTTAATACAGCACCTAATAAGCTCCTGAAGTCATTATTTTAACTAAATTAATATGGAAATGAAAGCTAGGGAACTAGCAAGATTTATAGTTAATAAAAAATGCAATTTATTTAACTCCATCAGCGTTTTACAGCCACCAAATTTGAATTGCTAGGTTGTGATAAACAGAATGTGACACATTAGTGTACGTAATTACCTTATATTGATGGTGTGCCAATTCTACTAGCACAGAAAAAGCTGCTAAGCGTCACCGTTCGCTCTGGCTGCTTTTTGAACTTCGCATTAATTTAATACAGCACCTAATAAGTTTCTGAAGCCATTATTTTAACTAAATTAATATAGAAATGAAAGCTAGGGAACTAGCAGGACTTATAGCTAATAAAAAATACAATTTATCTAACTCCATCGGCGTTTTCCAGCCACCAAATTTGAACTGCTAGGTTGTGATAAACAGAATGTGACACCGTAGTGTACGTAATTACTTTATATTGATGATTTGACAATTCTAATAGAACAAAAAATGCTGCTAAACTTCACCGTTCGCTCTGGCTGCTATTTGAGCTTCACATTAATTTAATACAGCTCCTAATAAGTTTCTCAAGCCCTTATTTTAGCTACATTAATATAGAAATGAAAGCTAGGAAACTAGCAGGATTTATAGCTAATAAAAAATACAATTTATCTAACTCCATCACCGTTTTCCAGCCACCAAATTTGAACTGATAGGTTGTGATAAACAGAATGTGACACCGTCGTGTACATAATTACTTTATATTGATGATTTGACAATTCTAATAGAACAAAAAATGCTGCTAAACTTCATCGTTCGCTCTGGCTGCTTTTTGAGCTTCTCATTAATTTAATACAGCAACTAATAAGCTCCTGAAGTCATTATTTTAACTAAATTAATATAGAAACGAAAGCTAGGAAACTAGCAGGATTTATAGCTAATAAAAAATACAATATATCTAACTCCATCACCGTTTTCCAGCCACCAAATTTGAACTAATAGGTTGTGATAAACAGAATGTGACACCGTAGTGTACATAATTACTTTATATTGATGATTTGACAATTCTAATAGAACAAAAAATGCTGCTAAACTTCACCGTTCGCTCTGGCTGCTTTTTGAGCTTCTCATTAATTTAATACAGCACCTAATAAGCTCCTGAAGTCATTATTTTAACTAAATTAATATAGAAATGAAAGCTAGGGAAGTAGCAGGATTTATAGCTAATAAAAAATACAATTTATCTAACTCCATCACCGTTTTCCAGGCACCAAATTTGAACTGCTAGATTGTGATAAACAGAATGTGACACCGTAGTGTACGTAATTACCTTATATTGATGATTTGACAATTCTAATAGCACAAAAATTACTGCTAAACGTCACAGTTTGCTCTGGCTGCTTTTTGAGCTTCGCATTAATTTAATACAGTACCTAATAAATTCCTGAAGCCATTATTTTAACTAAATTTATATAGAAATGAAAGCTAGGGAAGTAGCAGGATTTATAGCTAATAAAAAATACAATTTATCTAACTCCATCACCGTTTTCCAGGCACCAAATTTGAACTGCTAGATTGTGATAAACAGAATGTGACACCGTAGTGTACGTAATTACCTTATATTGATGATTTGACAATTCTAATAGAACAAAAAATGCTGCTAAACTTCACCGTTCGCTCTGGCTGCTTTTTGAGCTTCTCATTAATTTAATACAGCACCTAATAAGCTCCTGAAGTCATTATTTTAACTAAATTAATATAGAAATGAAAGCTAGGGAAGTAGCAGGATCTATAGCTAATAAAACATACAATTTATCTAACTCCATCACCGTTTTCCAGGCACCAAATTTGAACTGCTAGATTGTGATAAACAGAATGTGACACCGTAGTGTACGTAATTACCTTATATTGATGATTTGACAATTCTAATAGAACAAAAAATGCTGCTAAACTTCACCGTTCGCTCTGGCTGCTTTTTGAGCTTCTCATTAATTTAATACAGCACCTAATAAGCTCCTGAAGTCATTATTTTAACTAAATTAATATAGAAACGAAAGCTAGGAAACTAGCAGGATTTATAGCTAATAAAAAATACAATTTATCTAACTCCATCACTGTTTTCCAGGCACCAAATTTGAACTGCTAGATTGTGATAAACAGAATGTGACACCGTAGTGTACGTAATTACCTTATATTGATGATTTGACAATTCTAATAGAACAAAAAATGCTGCTAAACTTCACCGTTCGCTCTGGCTGCTTTTTGAGCTTCTCATTAATTTAATACAGCACCTAATAAGCTCCTGAAGTCATTATTTTAACTAAATTAATATAGAAATGAAAGCTAGGGAAGTAGCAGGATTTATAGCTTATAAAAAATACAATTTATCTAACTCCATCACCGTTTTCCAGGCACCAAATTTGAACTGCTAGATTGTGATAAACAGAATGTGACACCGTAGTGTACGTAATTACCTTATATTGATGATTTGACAATTCTAATAGCACAAAAAATACTGCTAAACGTCACAGTTTGCTCTGGCTGCTTTTTGAGCTTCGCATTAATTTAATACAGTACCTAATAAATTCCTGAAGCCATTATTTTAGCTACATTAATATAGAAATGAAAGCGAGGGAACTAGCACGATTTATAGCTAATACAAAATACTATTTACCTAACTTCTTAAGCGTTTTCCAGCCACCAAATTTGAACTGATAGGTTGTGATAAACAGAATGTGACACCGTAGTGTACGTAAATGCTTTATACTGATGATTTGACAATTCTAATAGCACAAAAAGTGCTGCTAAACTTCGCCGTTCGCTCTGGCTTCTTTTTGAGCTTCGCATTAATTTAATACAGCACCTAATAAGTTTCTGAAGCCACTATTTTAACTAAATTTATATAGAAATGAAAGCTGGGGAACTAGCAAGATTTATAGCTAATAAAAAATACAATTTATCTAACTCCATCAGCGTTTTCCAGCCACCAAATATGAACTGCTAGGTTGTGATAATCAGAATGTGACACCGTTGTGTACGTAATTACCTTACATTGATGATGTGCCAATTCTACTAGCACAAAAATGCTGCTAAGCGTCACCGTTTGCGCTAACTGCTTTTTGAGCTTCGCATTAATTTAATACAGCACCTAATAAGTTCCCCAAGCCATTATTTTAACTAAATTTATATAGAAATGAACCTAGGGAAGTAGCAGGATTTATAGCTAATAAAAAATACAATTTATCTAACTCCATCACCGTTTTCCAGGCACCAAATTTGAACTGCTAGATTGTGATAAACAGAATGTGACACCGTAGTGTACGTAATTACCTTATATTGATGATTTGACAATTCTAACAGAAAAAATGCTGCTAAACTTCACCGTTCGCTCTGGCTGCTTTTTGAGCTTCTCATTAATTTAATACAGCACCTAATAAGCTCCTGAAGTCATTATTTTAACTAAATTAATATAGAAATGAAAGCTAGGGAAGTAGCAGGATTTATAGCTAATAAAAAATACAATTTATCTAACTCCATCACCGTTTTCCAGGTACCAAATTTGAACTGCTAGATTGTGATAAACAGAATGTGACACCGTAGTGTACGTAATTACCTTATATTGATGATTTGACAATTCTAATAGAACAAAAAATGCTGCTAAACTTCACCGTTCGCTCTGGCTGCTTTTTGAGCTTCTCATTAATTTAATACAGCACCTAATAAGCTCCTGAAGTCATTATTTTAACTAAATTAATATAGAAACGAAAGCTAGGAAACTAGCAGGATTTATAGCTAATAAAAAATACAATTTATCTAACTCCATCACCGTTTTCCAGCCACCAAATTTGAACTAATAGGTTGTGATAAACAGAATGTGACACCGTAGTGTACATAATTACTTTATATTGATGATTTGACAATTCTAATAGAACAAAAAATGCTGCTAAACTTCACCGTTCGCTCTGGCTGCTTTTTGAGCTTCTCATTAATTTAATACAGCACCTAATAAGTTCCCCAAGCCATTATTTTAACTAAATTTATATAGAAATGAAAGCTAGGGAAGTAGCAGGATTTATAGCTAATAAAAAATACAATTTATCTAACTCCATCACCGTTTTCCAGGCACCAAATTTGAACTGCTAGATTGTGATAAACAGAATGTGACACCGTAGTGTACATAATTACTTTATATTGATGATTTGACAATTCTAATAGAACAAAAAATGCTGCTAAGCGTCACCGTTTGCGCTAACTGCTTTTTGAGCTTCGCATTAATTTAATACAGCACCTAATAAGTTCCCCAAGCCATTATTTTAACTAAATTTATATAGAAATGAAAGCTAGGGAAGTAGCAGGATTTATAGCTAATAAAAAATACAATTTATCTAACTCCATCACCGTTTTCCAGGCACCAAATTTGAACTGCTAGATTGTGATAAACAGAATGTGACACCGTAGTGTACATAATTACTTTATATTGATGATTTGACAATTCTAATAGAACAAAAAATGCTGCTAAACTTCACCGTTCGCTCTGGCTGCTTTTTGAGCTTCTCATTAATTTAATACAGCACCTAATAAGCTCCTGAAGTCATTATTTTAACTAAATTAATATAGAAATGAAAGCTAGGGAAGTAGCAGGATTTATAGCTAATAAAAAATACAATTTATCTAACTCCATCACCGTTTTCCAGGCACCAAATTTGAACTGCTAGATTGTGATAAACAGAATGTGACACCGTAGTGTACGTAATTACCTTATATTGATGATTTGACAATTCTAATAGCAAAAAAAATACTGCTAAACGTCACAGTTTGCTCTGGCTGCTTTTTGAGCTTCGCATTAATTTAATACAGTACCTAATAAATTCCTGAAGCCATTATTTTAACTAAATTAATATAGAAATGAAAGCGAGGGAACTAGCACGATTTATAGCTAATACAAAATACTATTTACCTAACTTCTTAAGCGTTTTCCAGCCACCAAATTTGAACTGATAGGTTGTGATAAACAGAATGTGACACCGTAGTGTACGTAAATGCTTTATACTGATGATTTGACAATTCTAATAGCACAAAAAGTGCTGCTAAACTTCGCCGTTCGCTCTGGCTTCTTTTTGACCTTCGCATTAATTTAATACAGCACCTAATAAGTTTCTGAAGCCACTATTTTAACTAAATTTATATAGAAATGAAAGCTGGGGAACTAGCAGGATCTATAGCTAATAAAATGTACAATTTATCTAACTCCATCACCGTTTTCCAGCCACCAAATTTGAACTGCTAGGTTGTGATAATCAGAATGTGACACCGTAGTGTACGGAATTACCTTATATTGATGGTGTGCCAATTCTACTAGCACAAAAAATGCTGCTAAGCGTCACCGTTTGCGCTGACTGCTTTTTGAGCTATAGAAATGAAAGCTAGGGAACTAGCAAGATTTATAGTGAATAAAAAATACAATTTATCTAACTCTATCGGCGTTTTACAGCCACCACTTTTGAATTGCTAAGTTGTGATAAACCGAATCTGACACCGTAGTGAACGGAATAGCTTAATATTGATAATTTGACAATTCTACCATCACAAAAATGCTGCTAAACTTTACCGTTTGCTCTGCCTGCTTTTTGAGCTTCGCAATAATTTAATACGGCACCTAATAAGCTCCCGAAGCCATAATTTTAACTAAATTAATTTAGAAATGAGAGCTAGGAAACTTTCAGGATTTATAGTGAATAAAAAATACAATTTATCTAACTCCATCGGCGTTTTACAGCTACCACATTTGAATTGCTAACTTGTGATAAACCGAATGTGACACCCTAGTGTACAGAATAGCTTTATATTGATGATTTGACAATTCTAGTAGCACAAAAAGTTCTGCTAAATGTCAGCGTTCGCTCTGGCTCTTTTTTGAGCTTTGCAATAATTTAATACCTCACCTAATAAGCTCCCGAAGCCATTATTTTAACTAAATTAATTTAGAAATGAGAGCTAGGGAACTTTTAGGATTTATAGGAAATAAAAAATACAATTTATCTAACTCCATCGGCGTTTTACAGTCACCACATTTGAATTGCTAAGTTGTGATAAACCGAATGTGATACCGTAGCTTACGAAGTAACTTTATATTGATGATTTGACAATTCTACTAGCACAAATACTGCTAAGCGTCACCGTTTGCGCTGACTGCTTTTTGAGCTTCGCATTAATTTAATACAGCACCTAATAAGTTCCTCAAGCCCTTATTTTAACTAAATTAATATAGAAATGAAAGCTAGGGAACTAGCAGGATTTATAGCTTATAAAAAATACAATTTATCTAACTCCATCGGCGTTTTCCAGACACCAAATTTCAACTGCTAGCTTGTGATAAACAGAATGTGACACCGTAGTGTACGTAATTACCTTATATTGATGGTGTGCCAATTCTACTAGCACAAAAAAAGCTGCTAAGCGTCACCGTTCGCTCTGGCTGCTTTTTGAGCTTCGCATTAATTTAATACAGCACCTAATAAGTTTCTGAAGCCATTATTTTAACTAAATTAATATAGAAATGAAAGCTAGGGAACTAGCAGGATTTATACCTAATAAAAAGTACAATTTATATAACTCCATCAACGTTTTCCAGCCACCAAATTTGAACTGCTAGGTTGTGATAATCAGAATGTGACACCGTAGTGTACGTAATTACCTTATATTGATGGTGTGCCAATTCTACTAGCACAAAAAATGCTGCTAAGCGTCACCGTTTGCGCTGACTGCTTTTTGAGCTTCGCATTAATTTAATACAGCACCTAATAAGTTCCCCAAGCCATTATATTAACTAAATTAATATAGAAATGAAAGCTAGGGAACTAGCAGGATTTATACCTAATAAAAAGTACAATTTATATAACTCCATCAACGTTTTCCAGCCACCAAATTTGAACTGCTAGGTTGTGATAATCAGAATGTGACACCGTAGTGAACGTAATTACCTTATATTGATGGTGTGCCAATTCTACTAGCACAAAAAATGCTGCTAAGCGTCACCGTTTGCGCTGACTGCTTTTTGAGATTCGCATTAATTTAATACAGCACCTAATAAGTTCCTCAAGCCATTATTTTAACTAAATTAATATAGAAATGAAAGCTAGGGAACTAGCAGGATTAATACCTAATAAAAAGTACAATTTATATAACTCCATCACCGTTTTCCAGCCACCAAATTTGAACTGCTAGGTTGTGATAATCAGAATGTGACACCGTAGTGTACGTAATTACCTTATATTGATGGTGTGCCAATTCTACTAGCACAAAAAATGCTGCTAAGCGTCACCGTTTGCGCTGACTGCTTTTTGAGATTCGCATTAATTTAATACAGCACCTAATAAGTTCCTCAAGCCCTTATTTTAACTAAATTAATATAGAAATGAAAGCTAGGGAACTAGCAGGATTTATAGCTAATAAAAAGTACAATTTATCTAACTCCATCACCGTTTTCCAGCCACCTAAATTGATCTGCTAGGTTGTGATAACCAGAATGTGACACCGTAGTGTACGTAATTACCTTATATTGATGGTGTGCCAATTCTACTAGCACAAAAAATTATGCTAAGCGTCACCGTTTGCGCTGACTGCTTTTTGAGCTTCGCTTTAATTTAATACAGCACCTAATAAGTGCCTCAAGCCATTATTTTAACTAAATTAATATAGAAATGAAAGCTAGGGAACTAGCAGGATTTATACCTAATAAAAAGTACAATTTATATAACTCCATCAACGTTTTCCAGCCACCAAATTTGAACTGCTAGGTTGTGATAATCAGAATGTGACACCGTAATGTACGTAATTACCTTATTTTGATGGTGTGCCAATTCTACTAGCACAAAAAATGCTGCTAAGCGTCACCGTTTGCGCTGACTGCTTTTTGAGCTTCGCATTAATTTAATACAGCACCTAATAAGTTTCTCAAGCCCTTATTTTAACAACATTAATATAGAAATGGAAGCTAGGGAACGAGCAGGATTTATAGTTGATAAGAAATACAATTTATCTAACTCCATCAGCGTTTTCCAACCACCAAATGTGAACTGCTAGGTTTTGATAAACAGAAGGTGACATCGTAGTGTACGGAAATGCTTAATACTGATGATTTGACAATTCTAATAGCACAAAAAAAGCTGCAAACCTTCACCGTTCGTTCTTGCTGTTTTTTGAGCTTCGCATTAATTTAATACAGCACCTAATAAGCTCCTGAAGTCATTATTTTAACTAAATTAATATAGAAATGAAAGCTAGGGAACTAGCAAGATTTATAGTTATTAAAAAATACAATTTATTTAACTCCATTAGCGTTTTACAGCCACCAAATTTGAATTGCTGGGTTGTTATATATCTACCGAATATGACACCGTAGTGTACGTAATTTCTTTATATTGATGATTGGACAATTCTAATAGCACAAAAAATGCTGCTAAACTTCACCGTTTGCTTTGGCTGCGTTTTGAGCTTCGTATTAATTTAATACAGCACATAATAAGTTCCTGAAGCCACTATTTTAACTAAATTAATATAGAAATAAAAGCTAGGGAACTAGCAGGATTTATAGCTAATAAAAAATACAATTTATGTAACTCCATCAGCGTTTTCCAGCCACCAAATTTGAACTGCTAGGTTGTGATAAACAAATGTGACACCGTAGTGTACGTAATTACTTTATATTGATGATTTGACAATTCTAATAGCACAAAAAATACTGCTAAACGTCACAGTTTGCTCTGGCTGCTTTTTGAGCTTCGCATTAATTTAATACAGCACTTAATAAATTCCTGGAGCCATTATTTTAACTAAATTAATATAGAAATGAAAGCGAGGGAACTAGCAGGATTTATAGCTAATAAAAAATACCATTTACCTAACTCCTTAAGCGTTTTCCAGCCACCAAATTTGAACTGATAGGTTGTGATAAACATAATGTGACACCGTAGTGTACGTAAATGCTTTATACTAATGATTTGACAATTCTAATAGCACAAAAAATGCTGCTCAACTTCGCGTTCGCTCTGGCTGCTTTTTGAGCTTCGCATTAATTTAATACGGCACCTAATAAGCTCCCGAAGCCAGTATTTTATCTAAATTAATATAGAAATAAAAGCTAGGGAACTAGCAAGATTTTTAGTGAATAAAAAATACAATTTATCTAACTCTATCGGCGTTTTACAGCCACTACTTTTGAATTGCTAAGTTGTGATAAACCGATTCTGACACCGTAGTGAACGGAATAGCTTAATATTGATAATTTGACAAATTCTACCATCACAAAAATGCTGCTAAACTTTACCGTTTGCTCTGCCTGCTTTTTGAGCTTCGCAATAATTTAATACGGCACCTAATAAGCTCCCGAAGCCATAATTTTAACTAAATTAATTTAGAAATGAGAGCTAGGAAACTTTCAGGATTTATAGTGAATAAAAAATACAATTTATCTAACTCCATCGGCGTTTTACAGCCACCACATTTGAATTGCTAACTTGTGATAAACCGAATGTGACACCCTAGTGTACAGAATAGCTTTATATTGATGATTTGACAATTCTACTAGTACAAGAAATTCTGCTAAATGTCAGCGTTCGCTCTGGCTCTTTTTTGAGCTTTGCAATAATTTAATACCTCACCTAATAAGCTCCCGAAGCCATTATTTTAACTAAATTAATTTAGAAATGAGAGCTAGGGAACTTTTAGGATTTATAGGGAATAAAAAATACAATTTATCTAACTCCATCGGCGTTTTACAGTCACCACATTTGAATTGCTAAGTTGTGATAAACCGAATGTGATACCGTAGCGTACGGAGTAACTTTATATTGATGATTTGACAATTCTACTAGCACAAAATATGCTGCTAAACGTCACCGTCCGCTCTGGCTGCTTTTTGCGCTTCTCAATAATTAAATACGGTACCTAATAAGCTCCTGAGGCCATTATTTTAACTAAATGGGAGCTAGGGAACTAGCAGGAGATATAGTAAATAAAGAATACAATTTATCTAACTCCATCGTCGTTTTACAGCCACCAAATTTGATTTGCTAAGTTGTGATAAACCGAATGTGACACCGTAATGTACGAAATAGCTTTATATTGATGATTTGATAATTCTCCTAGCACAAAAAATGCTGCTAAACGTCACCATTCGCTCTGACTGCTTTCTGAGCTTTCCTGTGCAGCTAAGGATTTTAACGCCAGGTTGGCCCCAAAATTTGTAGGGCCGTTCTGTATTCGACGTCAAGTTTCGCTTACCACTTACGAATTTTCCGATAAAACTGGTGCCACAAAAGCACTTGGTACTCGAAAGATTTTAAACTAAACCGTACGGACGCTTAACTTTCTGGCCCTATTCCCGGCCTTTGGCCGTACCCTTGGTTGTTCTTATCTTTTCTGGCCTACGAGCAATCCTGTTGTGGGAATCCCACAATGCGCCGATCCCGTAACGCACAACGTGCCCTTTCCAGGCGGCTTGTAAGACAGGTCATTACGACTTTCTTTTTGCCCCCCCCCCCACAAAACTTTCTGTGTTTTATTGGTAGGTTGGTCGAAAGTGTCTACAGGTGTAGGACTTATTGTACCCGATATTGATACAAATTTCCCTATGTTCTGTTGGCAGGTTGGTCGGAAGTGTGCATAGGAGTTAGATACGTTTATTTATCCGGGTTTGACGAACGATTTTTGCGCATATAAATGGCTTAATAGCATAAAGCCACCCCTTCTCTTCTGTTGGTTCTATCTTTACCTTTTTTTTCCTCTTTCAGTTCTATCTACCATGTCCCGGCGACAACTACCCAGCCCCTTTGTTTTTCTTTCTTTTCCGCCTTCTAAAACCGCACTGTTAGACGACCGTCATGGACCCGGTGTTAAGGTACAGTAGGCGTTTCGTGGCCGTCGTCGCAGTGCGTGCCATGCCTGTTTCGGGCATTGCCGGTCGTTTTCGTGGACCCCTGGCGGAGTACCGTGAAACATCATGTTTTCTTTGTCGCCCGTGTCCCTTGGTCCGGGGAGTGAGTGCTAGTCTTCGGCGAACCGTCAGGTTCTTACTCAAATTTACGTATTTCTACTGGCGTATCCAGTCTTTTCTTCTTCCTCTTCTCGTTTCCTACTTTTCGCACCCTATCAGGGGGCCAGTAAGCATAATCCCTTTGGGAGTGCAGCCTATCGTTTCCACACTCTCGGTCGGTTGAGTGTTCGTTGCGTAGTAACAAAATGTCCCGTTGGTTTTTAAGAGACTTCGGAAAACTCTTTTCAAGTAAAGGGAGTGTCAGGCCATTTTTAAATTCAATAATTACGTGACCTGTTGGAGTAGTTTTGGTATAAAAATGACGAGTTTGCTTGTATATAAGTTCTTGTATAGTACTTTAGCTATTTGCATCTAAAAATTCTAAAGGTGACACGCAAGCACCTCTAGTCGTCTGAGTTGCAACTGCATTTTTTTTTCGCCCTGTTTAGGAGCGCTTGGTTACATCGATTTCAAAACACAGTCCATTGGAGCAAGCGAGATATGTTCCTAAAGTTTTTTAATTCCGTCGCACTCTCTTTCTCTCACGCGGGGCAGTCTGCTAGCTCATTGGCTGCAGGTGCGAGAGCGATATAGGCGTCTGGCGAGTAAAGGTTGCTTAGCAGGGGAGTTCTTCACGGATCGCTAAGGCGATAAGTGGTGTTTGTTTTAGGAGTGAGCGCGTGTGCCCTAGTTTGTTCGTATGACCACCAGCTTTGCAAAATTCTGTTGGGCCTTAAGGAGGCTTTTTTCCATTAGCTGCGGGAATCAAAACTGCAGAGCTAATCAATCCTTCGGTCTCGCCAGTTTTCCGTTCCGTTTTCCCTAGAGTTAATTAAACCAGACCCTGCCAATTTGGGGAATCTTCTTTAAAGACGTACGACACCCACGCATCCGCCGACTGCACGTTAGTTGCAGTGGCGAGCTTACCAGTCCCGTGACGTAATCGCCTGGCTGACCCATTCAGGTAGTGTGTGTATTTAATAAAAACTAATTAACTTTTTTATGCGTTCATTTATTGATTCATTGTTGCTTTGCCGAGGCCGCTTATTAAGGCGCTCCACCAGCTGGGCTATATAGTTAGTCCATGTATTACTGTGTTTACTTTTGTGTATAATTGATTTACATGTGTGAGAGCAATAGAACGGTATATTGAACGAGGTCTTATGATTTCCGACGAGTCTGTGCATGTCTACTTTCAGGTTGCTGTGTAAAGATAAATGTACGGTGGCACCTGAGTGTTTAAGCGTAGCAGGTAAATTGGGGATGCTTGCCGCTGCAGTGTCGTGAGGCCGTGCACTTGTATCCTGCCCCGTTTGGCTTTCGAGATTTTATTAAGCGTGGGATTCCAGATTGAATCTAGTAGCGCCCATTTCTTTTGCAACACCCTATATATATATAGTTACGCTTGCCCTGTAGTGTACCTTTTCTAGGACGACGCCCATCTACCTTAGCGTATCAAGCAGTGGCCTTTGAGCTTGTTTGGTGAGATTCCAGAATAAGTGTTGACGTCTCCCGAACTTGATTAAGCATTTGGCACTCCCACACCGTTAATTGTAGTTAAAACAATTTATAATACTGTAAAAACCTAAATAATACGCGGAGCTCCTCGTGGTGCTTATATTTATCAAAATAATCGCTTACAAGTGGCCACATTGATACAGAAGCTTCTGATGTAGTTCTGGAGTATTTTTCCAGTTACAGTAAAGTAATGGAGACACATTTCCACACGCCTTAGGAAATAATTTCTGCATTTGCAGTAATATAGCGTTTAGTAAGAACAGTTTCGATTTCGAGGACCATCAATTGAATTTTATTATATTTTATCCGTGTTTATTGCACCCATTAACAACAATATAGATATTTACAATAGCTAGCTATCTAAATAATACGCGGAAGTCTTCGAGTTGCTTATATTTATCAGAATAAATGCTTACAAGTGGTCACATTGATACAGAAACTTCTAATGTAGTTCTGGAGTGCGCTTTGAGTTACAGTAAATTAACAAGAACTAAATTCCACACACCCTAGCTAATAATTCTTGCATTTGCAGTAATATAGCGGTTAGAAAAACCAGTTTCGATTTTCGCGGACCATTAATTGCATTTTATTATATTTTATCTGTATTTATCGCTGCCATCAATAACAATATGGATCTTTTACAATAGCTGGCTACCTAATTATTACTCGGAGCTCTTCGTTTAGCTTATATTTATCACAATAAACGCTCACAAATGCCACATTGATACAGAAACTTCGAATGTAGTTCTGGAGTGTTTTTCGAGTTACAGTAAATTAATAGGAACACATTTCCGCACTCCCTAGCGAATAATTCCTGCATTTCTAGTAATATAGCGTTTAGAAAAAGCAGTTTCGATTTTCGCGGACCATTAATTGCATATTTTTATATTTTATCTGTATTTATGGCAGCCGTCAACAACAATATGGATGTCTTACAATAGCTGGTTACCTAAATAATACGCGGAGCTCTTCATTTAGCTTATATTGTGATGGTCTTCGGCCCACGACCCGATTCTGCTTGCAGTACAACTTAAGAAACAAGTCAATAAGCACAAAGTTGGAGTGTGTTATGTAACTGCAATACTAAGCTTAAATTTCAATTAGTAAATGCATTGGAAAAAAGATGCCAGTATTAATCATTGAATTGAGTAAAGAAACCAAAGGGCAAAGCTTGTTTTTCACAGGGCCGAAGTTGACGTTCAAATTAATTAAATATTAGGTTTGTGCAGAATGAATGGCCGAAACGAAAGAAATAAATAGTCACAAAAAGGTTTGCGAATTGCATGTCAATGAAGCGTAGATTTCAATATGCTAAACAGGCAAATTGTGAGCAATCTAAAAAAGGTATAGGAAGCCAGAAGAAAATAATAATACGTTGCAAAGAGCAAATAAGAAGTCAGGCAGCAAGACATAAAAAAGCTAGTGAAAAGCAGACAGGAGATGGAAAAGCAATTATTAAGAAATTAACTCTATAAAATAATCAGTGCGATTGACGCGAGTGAAATAGAGCAGAGTAACTAATAAAACGTGTTTGTGGCGCAAAGCGACCTTTTAAAATTAAGAAATGGACAATATTTTAGTTATAAGAAATTTGTAAATATAATTTGTAATCAAATTAATTTCCATAATGTATTTAATTTGATTAAAACCAATTTCCGGTGCCTTGGTAACCATAGTAATAGATTAGATTTTGTTTTTAATAACGGAAATAAAAGGAGAAACAAATGAATTAAATTAAGATTAACAATGTTAGATTTGTGCTCCACTTCAATTACATTTTTTATACAATAAATAACCATCTTGAGAGAAAACAAGTATACCAATGTGTTGTGCATGTCCAAAAGTTTATGTAGCAACGTTTGTCAAAGTTTCCGCCACAAAAAATAAAAAGATTCCACGAGGGGTTTCCGAGGTTTCGCAACGTTCAGTTCAAGATTCAGATCACTGCGTACAGCCAAAATAAAGATCCGAAGCCAACGGTTTGTGATGCAACACCGTGGGTAGCACTGTAAGAGGGCATCCGACAACATCTGCAGCGAGGAAAGCCGCTCCACGTCGAGAAACACCCCAGGAACTCATCACCGAGCATCGTCGGACGCCGCAGAATTGATGTAGGCAATTTTCACCTAAAATATAAGAGTCAGCAGTTGGATTTCGACGTGCATATGGGAGGAGGTCCTTACCAAAGAAAATTCGAGTACTTCTACGGCCGCAGCGGAGGAGCAGTTCGAGAAATAAGCGTTTTCCCAAATTTGAGGTTAGGCTAAGGTAAAAACAATTGCAAGCTTTAGTCGGCGTCTCTTCTGACGTCATGTAACAAATTAATGTCTGAAACAAATAATAATAATAACTGCCAAAGCGCTACGATTTGAATAAATACCTCTGCGAATGTTCACAGTTTTGATTACTTTTAAGTCAACAACGCTGACTGCACGATACAAACCATTTTGTAGGTTTTGACATATTGCATACAATAACTACTGTGTATTGGAACTAATTCAGGTGTACAGCGATGCACCAGATCAAGTAAAAGTTACAATCTATTAGGAATTCACCCCTGGGAATAGAGCTAATTGTTCTACCGAGCTAGCGTTTTGATAATAAATTGCAGATAAATAAAATACTTAAAGGGCATACTACTATTTATTTTGGATCAAGTAAATAAAAATACAAGACAGCATATTTTAATCAGTCCAAATTAATTTTATAAACAACCCCAAAAGCGAATTAATAATTATTAAAGCATATCCATAGAAATATTGTATTATATATCACAATGAACGCTCACAAATGCCACATTGATACAGAAACTTCTAATGTAGTTCTGGAGTGTTTTACGAGTTACAGTAAATTAATAGGAACACATTTCCGCATTTCCTAGCGAATAATTCCTACATTTTCAGTAATATAGCGTTTAGAAAAAGCAGTTTCTATTTTCGCAGACCATTAATTGCATATTATTATATTTTATCAGTATTTATGGCAGCCGTCAACAACAATATGGATGCTTTATAATAGCTGGCTACCTAAATAATACGCGGAGCTTTTCGTGGAGCTTATATTTATCAGAATAAGCGCTCACAAATGGTCACATTGATACAGAAACTTCTAATGTAGTTCTGGAGTGTTTTTCGAGTTACAGTAAATTAATAAGAACACATTTCCGCACTCCCTAGCAAGTAATTCTTGCATTTCCAGTAATATAGCGTTTAGAAAAAGCAGTTTCGATTTTCGCTGACCATTAATTGGATTTGATTATATTTTATCCGTATTTATGGCAGCCATCAACAACAATATGGATGTTTTACAATAGCTGGTTACCTAAATAATACGCAGAGCTCTTCGTGGAGCTTATATTTATCACAATAAATGCTCACAAATGGCCACATTGATATAGATACTTCTAATGTAGTTCTGGAGTGCTTTTCGAGTTACAGTAAATTAATAGGAATACATTTCCACACTCTCTAACAAAGTTGAAATATTAAAAACCAATGAAATGAGCAAAATAAATCTAGTTACCTGTGGATAAAACAAAAAAGGTTAGTTACATGTCAGAATTAAACAATTTGTAAATGTCATAACAAAATAAACGTCTTTTGCTTTTTCTAAATTAGAATTTACCTTTAGTAAACTATTTTATTAATAAAAATGGTACAATTAAGCGAGACACAAAGAATTGAATTTTTTATTATTTATTATTGTATTTTTCAATTGTTTTCTTTTTAAATTTCAGTAACAACGAATGTGTCGTCAATGAATATTCGTCAAAAGTAGGTAACTAGATTTATTTTGCTCATTTCATTGGTTTTTAATATTTAACCTTTAAGACCATTCTTTTCGATTTTGTTCAGATGTAACATATTGAAAATCTTATATCATTGAAAACAACATAAAAAGTACCCAAAAACAATAATAAAACATACAAGTTGTCATTTAAAAAAATTCTATGACGTCATAATTTTTAAAACAAATGACGTAGGTATCTACATAAAGGTGGTTGTAGTATATGTCCTATAATCACTATACCCCTTCAAGATTTTTACATAAATATTAATATTAACAAAGTTAATGAATTTATCCGTTACTTTATTTCCACACTGTATGGCTGTATAAGGAGCGAATTTAGGTTAGCTGCCGTTTAAGATTTGTGTGTACTCACCACAAATAACTAAACGTTTAGTAATTTGTGGTACTCACTACAAAAATCTCTTGAAAGCAACTATTATATCAGCGGTTCTAAAAAAGTGGTGAAACTGGATTTTAAGCCATAGATAAAAGAAATTCTCCTTGGAAAATTCAAATTCAATATTATTGTCTACGATTGGAATAAATCCCATTTTTTACAGTCACACACACAGGAGATTTTTCTACGGATTACACACAAATCTTAAACTACAGCTAACCTAAATTCGCACCTTTACTGTAGCGGTGACAATGCCCATGCCTATAGCAGGATTTAGCCGCGTCTATTTTCCGGTGCGTTTTGTATAAGCTTGGTGGAGCTATAATAGCAATGGCAACCTTTTAATAAGAAATTGACTGTCAATTTACGACTTGGTACATACAAAAACCGCTAAACATTTCCTTTTTACGCGTATTATTTACATAAAACACAATACCTACTTGTTTGATTTTCTAAAATTGCTAGGGTAAATAATTTTCAGTTAAAGTAAGTCATTGAGGGGGTGCATAACTTGATATTGAGCCTTTAAAGTCATCTAGCTCTAGCACAAAGAAAAAGGTCGCCAGAATTATACTACATTTCAAATAAGAATGCAGTAAGTGGCACTCTAAACTCAAACTCAGTTTTACACTACAAAAATATAAGTATGTTTGACTGCTCGTGGTTTACAATAATTTTGTCCAATTTCAAATAAACGTTGTAGGACAGCTTTTTGTATCCATTATTTATTTTTATCTTTCTTTTGATATTTTTAGGATTCATACCTAATATCAAATTGACAATTTTGAAAAGATTTGATATTCAAGGGTAATACCACAAGCAGTGGATATATTTTTGACAAATATTTTGTCGTTTCCATGTAAATTATTGTGTTTAAATTTCACGATACAAAATCACATCAAAAATGTCACGAGCCGAAGGCGAGTGACATTTAAATGTGATTTTGTTGAGTGAAATTTGCAATAATTTCTATGGAAATAGCAAAATATTTAAAAAATATATATCCACTTCGAGTGGTATTTGGGACGACTATTTAACGATATTAATACATAACGATTAACTTTATTGAAAAATAATCCAACAATTAATATAATTATTCATTCTCAATTAAATTCAGCGGAATACTTCCAAAACACAGCATTTTAAAATTTTTAAAACTAGCCACACAGTTTGTTGGGGTTTAGTGTTACGTAACCTAGCGATATCACTAAGGACAGAACATCGTTGCTAAGCGATACTTCGCAACAAGGCTATTTATTTTTTGAGTACGTACATTGTTTTGTGAATATTTTGCATGGTGCCCAATATTCAGTGATATACGGCTGTTATTGGTTGAAAAAAGCAAATGTCTGCAATGTGATTGGCTTATATGTTATAGTGTTGAATAGTCAGATATATGGCATTTAGTAAACACAAAAACATTTTTTTTTAAGTTGGCATGTGCCTATAATTTTTGTACTAGGGATTCTGTATTTTGTTTTGAAAAGGTTTCCACACCTGTATATAGACATATTTGATTTTAAAAATCTGGTGTGATACACTCACACAACTTCCTTTTACAGTGATCTTATAATTAGTCAGAAATTTCATTTTTAATTTTTAACCATTTGTTAAAAATTTTCAAAAATTACAAATTCTACAAAAACGGTACAAAATCGAGCGTTAGTTGAAGAGACAAATTTTCTCTAGAATTTTAAGGTGAATTCAAAAATGTAATAATATGCCGAGTGTTTTATTTAAAATAGGAGTTAATAAAAAAATAGAAAAAAAAAACAAAAGAAACCCACTTTAGAAGTATTCAACTGGAAAATCACCTATCTCACATCAATACACATTAAAAATTTAAGAAAAATGTAAAGTTTAAAAAATCGTTAGAGCCGTTTTTTAAAAATTGAAAAAAACGGAAAATCACAAGAGTAAACACCTACTTCCGTTATGCGATTTTCTTCAAAATCTTGCTGTCTCATCTACATAGTACACAAAACTTATATATGAAGTTTCAACGCCATACCTCTTTTCGTTTTTGAGATATTCTGTTCACAGACAGACACACACACAGACAGACAGACCAATGAAAAAAAATATGTTTTTTGGGATCAGGGGATTCTAAAACGTGAAGATCCGTTGAAACTCATTTTCGAATTTTGGGGTGAATCCAATACTTCCTTTATAGTAAAAGGAAGTAAAAATGACAATTAGTATTTTTCATTGTCAGTGTCAAAGTAAATATTCTTCTGGAAATTCTCACCTGAAGTCTTATAAAATGTAAAAAAATACCTATGAATAAGCGCTACGTCAATAGTATCCGACCCAGTATTTGTATAATATCCATAAAAGTAGTTAATTACAACATTTTTGACAGATGATAAGTAAATGTCACATTCTTAACCTATTTGTTTTAGTAACTTTTTGGAAGTACATTCTAAGACAAAGATGAATTTTAGAAATACACTCATGAAATTTTGGAAATCAAAGGCCACTTTGTTTTTATGTTTATTGAACAGACTATAGTTTTAATGATGACTTTGTTTCGACCAATCACGGCCATGGTTATGATTGCTACTTGGTTCCATTTACTGCATGCTTGGTTGAAATGTAGTATTTTATAGTTGGTACTATTTTACTAGTTATGCAAAAAAGTAGTTACATAAACATAATATAATTTTATAATTATTTACTGAAGTAGATAACACATATTCTTGGTCCTTAAATAAAGAATTGTTGCAGGTTACAAGTCTGCATGTATGCAATTGACGCATGGAACGTGTCCATAACTTGAATTTCAGAACGCACCCGGTCGAGAAATGATTGTTGGGAACGCGTATATTGTTTTTATTTGGTAGCGTAATCAGCCAACTAACGTTTTTAAAAAGTTAGTAGCAGCCACTGTTTGTGGCAGAACGATGAAGGTAGAAGATGATGGGTGATCAGTTTCGTAAAGTAGAACAATATTCACCAAAATCATCTCCTAGAGGGGCTCGATCCCCTGTTGTGTCTCGTCAGGATTCTTCTGGAACATTAAAAACGACGATTTTGTTAGGAAAAAATCCTTCGATTGTCCCGAGTGGACCCTTCTATTTAATGAAGGAACCACCAGGTAGGCAGCCCTTTTCCCACTTCCCCAGCTCCCAGTGCCCTCTCGCTAGCAGAGTAACCGCTGGAGATGTGCCTTATTTGCAGGTGATTCTGAACTAACTGGAGCAACAAACTTGATGGCATATTATGGCCTCGAACATTCATATACCAAGTTTAGTGGCAAGAAGCTAAAAGAATCCCTCTCGTCTTTCTTACCCACACTTCCGGGCGTCATAGATGCTCCTGGTGCACAAGATAATAGTTCCTTAAGATCGGTAATCGAGAAGCCCCCTATCGGCGGTAAAGAAACTCCTGCCGCTAACCAGCACACAACTGGATGGCTTTCGGTTACATCCGGGACCGGTAAGATTTACAAACGTATTTCTTTGTTGCGTACTGTACAATCTTTTTTCAGCTACCTGAACAATATCGATATGTAAACCAAACGCCTATAAAAAAGCATAAAAACAAACATAAAAAACACAAACACAAAGAAGGGGGCCCGCCGAGTCAAGAAACGCAAATAACGGAAGTAGGTCAAGATACACACGAGAAGAAACATAAGAAACAGAAACGACACGACGATGACAAAGAAAGAAAGAAGAGGAAAAAGGAGAAGAAACGGAAAAAGCAGAAGCACAGCCCGGAGCATAGCGGTGGCTTAACGCCCAGTCAACATTCAAATACATGATCATTTCTATATCGCAATTAATTGTTACGTACCTATTATAATTACTTGTACATTATATCGATAATTTAGTTGCTCTTACGTATAGTTTATAATTTATCGTAATAAAGCTAAGTTAATTTTTATACAATCTTGACTTATTTGGTGTTAATCTGGTTTCATTTCTAATTTTTGAGAAATACAAATATGGCACATCTGCTATGTAACGTTGGTGATGAACTGGAGGGAGGGAAAAAGACACAAATGGAAACCCCATGCATTGCGACTGCAAGAAAATGCACTAATGAAGGTTGCAAAAATATAGCATCTAGAAACAAAAGAGTTGCTTGCAAACTTACAAGCGTTTGAGAGCTAATACAGCATAGTGGTAGCTAGAGCAGGTTTTTATGTTGTTTTTCCTTTTATTTTCTCTTTCCATATCTTTCTGTAGCCTTGCGTACTTGTCTTACTTTATTCTATCTTCTCACATTCTTGAAGGTGTCTCAGCCAACCTAGCTGATTCTCCTTTATTACTGTATTATTGGTTTTGTCTCTGGTTGGTTAATAACTATCGTATTTCTCACTCCGCCTTTTTTCGTAATTTCTTCAATGTTCCTTAAAAAAAATCATTTCTGTTGCTGTGATTCTACTTTTGTTTCTACCTATAAATGTCCACAATTTGCTGCTATGTACTAAAAAGAGCCTTACGAACTTCTGTTTTTATTCTTTTTGGTATTTCCCTTATTTCTAAAAATGTGGTTTGTAATGTATTGTAAATTCTTCCGGCTTTCTCTATTCTCTCATTTAATTCCGCTTCTATCTCACCGTTTTCTGCCATAATTGTGTCTAAATAGTTAATCCTTTATACTTGTTTTAGTGGTTTACTCTATTTTTATTTTGTGTCTTTTCTTCTGCAGATATCATGGATTTGTCACTGTTTATTTCCATATTTAATTTCTGTAGTTATTTTTTGTAGATTAGTAAATTCCGTTGGAATTTTTCCTCTGAATCTGCCTTTGGTACCATGTTGTAAGCAAACATTAGTTCTTATAATGCTACGTTTTTAATTTTCCGGTATCTTATTTTCATACTTATACTTTTTTCTTTGCCTCTTTATAGCTTCGTCTATGAGAATAGTATTGCGCTTAGTACACAGCTCTGTTTCAAGTCCATCTACGCCTCAAATTCAGTGGATTCTTTATTGAGTGATCTTACTTTACATCTATTATTCTTGTATAGTGCTTTTATAATATCTGTCATGCCCATTTCTACTCCTTTTTTTTCAGAATTTTTGAAACATCATTCTTTTTATTCTGTCGAAAGCTTTTTTTCAGATTAATAAAGCGTACTTGTATTTCTTTCCCTTTCCTGAATAATTTTTCTAAATCAGTGTTGTGAGTCTTTTAGTAATTGATCTATTTGTCCCTTAATTTGTTTTCTAATATTCTTGTTAGAACTTTCCCTGGTATACTTGTTAGTGTTATTCCTCTATAATTTTATTTTTTATACATTGGCAATATTATTTCTATGTACCACTCTTTTAGCATTTGTTTCTTTATCACTATATCATTTAATAGGTCTAATAGTTTTTCCTATTCCGCGTCTTCCATCTATCTTAGCATCTCTGCTGTAATGTTATCTTGGCCTGGAGCTTTCTCTAATTTTAACCTGTTAATAGCTCTTCCATCATTATTGGTTGTATGTTACTCTCTTCATTATATTCTATTTGTATTTCACTATCTTGCTCTTCTTCTTGGTTTATCTCTAGTAATTCTTCGAAATACTGTCTCCATCTCTTCATTGTCATTTTCTTTTGTTTTAGTACATTTCCTCTTTTATCTTTATATTTTGTTCTAGCATTTTTTCTTCATCAGTAGTATTAATGTAGTACTAGAATTGCTTCTGGTTTTCTAAATGATTTTCTTTCATTTTCTGTCCAAATTCTTCCCATATTTTGTGTTTAGCATTTTTTATGAAGGAAGTTATGATAACTTATTTTAATGGATTGATAAAGAAGTAGTACTTCTTTGTGTTCTGTACACTCAATGTTGAGGTCAACGACATTTGCTTTTTGAGAAAGTAGATATTAGCAAGTTAAGTTTCACAGTGCTATATTTTTAAAATTGCTGGATGCAACCGCGGCGTTAATTTGTAGATTTAAGACCTTGCTTGCGTAAGGATAGCAACCTAAGAAGGCGAAGATGTTTGATCAGAAAGATGCAGAGAAGTTTATATAAGATGAGGCTTTTTTGTTTATGAAGGTGGTTATTGTCATGGAAGTTAGGAGTGCATGTTAACAGCTGACATTGAAGATTTGTATTGGTTGTCAATATTGTGAAAACCAAAAATTACAAGCCTCGTTCTTTTGTTCTCACTGGTGCTGAAGGAAAGGGTTTAGAGATCTATCAAAAATATGCAGCGTTATTCCCTTTAGCTGTTGGTAAGGGAAGATATTTTTTGTGTTATTTTTCTGGGAAATGTACAATGCAAGCAATAGGTATCAACACGTTGCCAAAGATACTCGCTGGTGGCAAGCTACCTGAAGCTAAAAGATTGTCATTTATACATATACCGGACATTGTTTTCAACTAACGTCAGCAACATTTTTGGCTAGTCGAGAGTTATGTATAAGAGTCAATAGCCAATAAGATTGAGATCGCAAGTAAAATATTTAACGATAAAGAGGGCACAAGTAAGAAAATTCGCTTACAAGATGAGACAATCGAAGGTGCTGCGGAAGTCATTGAGGCAGATCAACTTTTAATTTCAGTCACCCTGTTTTCAATAATTGTGAAGTTAATTTTCATATAAATAACTGAATGTTTAATCAATGTTATGAGTTCCATTGTAGTTTATTCCAAATGTGCAATGGGAAAGTGAGCGAGCAAAATATATTTTCACTCATTATTTTCGCCCACCCATTGCTATAGAAATAACTTGAGGCAACAAAAAGTTTCAAGTTGTGTATCTCAGTGAGAAACAACATGTTTCAATAGCAGTATTAAATAGTAGCAGTTTACTTAACAAGTCCGGAAAGAGCATCTTTACTGAACGCCTAGACACATTTCAGGCCGATGTTGAAGGCCAAGAAATTTAGTTTCTCAATTTTATGTTTGTCAAAAATATTGACATTGGCCGTTTTAGCTATAGTACTATGATTATATGTATATTAGAATGGAGCAAATGGAAATTTATTTCATTGTGAGTAGTAAACGCTACTTTTTCTACAAATATAAAAATTTTAAACTTGCGCGCTCGAAGCAAGTAGACACAAATTGGTTATGTTCCCTAAAACTGTATGGTCAAATAGTTACTTATAAGCAAACAGAGGTGATGGTTTTATATGCTGTTGTAATTATACTATCCAACAGAATGAATCGCAGACAATTTAAAGTCATGTTAACACGACAAGAAGAGGAAGATATCCAAGAGATAATAAACTCTACAATTAAGTCTCTCATGCCTAAATGAAGATTTCGTTAATTCACTAGAATCAAGAATCGGAAAAATGGTAACTAGAGCTGTATCAAATGCCTTTGATACTATAAACAAGAAAACGGACAATTTTGTGTAAGTGATCTCAAAAAGTGCATGGAAAATTACAGAACAAAATAAGTGATTTAAAACAATATTCGGGTAGAAATAATTGTCTCAGGATCTTTGATAATAATAAGAATCAAGATAAAGACGTGGACAAGATTGCTGTTAATCCCTTTACTAAAAACCAAAGAGAAACTGCACACTGCTAAAACATTAAAAGTTGATATTGAGCTGTAAAATATAGACCATGCATAGGGTGACCAGACAGACTCTTTTTAGAGTATTATACTCTTTTCTGAATAATATCCTCTTTACTCTTACTTTTTATAAAACAGATGTCAATATACTCTTTTTAATTCATTTAAATACCTTTAATACTCTCTTTAGATTTTGACAGAAAATGTTGCATTCGCGCAACTTGTTAATGAATGCAGAATGCGTATGCGGAGTAGGTATTGTTCTGTGTGCCGAGTGTACCTACATAAACACGAACGCGAGCGGATTATAGCGACTATACCATGAGTAAAGATATAAAATAATATAAAAAGTAAACAGGAGAATCATAATTTTGTGTTTACTAGTTAAATTTTTAATTAATATATTTGGTTTTAATATTGTTTTAGTATATCTGTCACATTTTTCAAGGGTGTGATTTTAATAACTGCGATTGTGGTTTCAACAAGACGGTGTCACAAGTCACACAGCGCGCGAAACAATAACTTTACTGCAACCAAAGCTCAGAGGTAGACTTATCTCTTGATATGTTGACATCAATTGGCCGTCAAGATTTTGCGAATTGACGCCTTTAGATTTTTTCTTCTGGGGTTATGTGAAAAGCAAAGTCCATGCTAATAGTCTACAGACAATTACAGACCTAAAGGCCAACATTACACGCGTAATTGGTGAGATAGATCCTCGTTTATGTTTAAATTTCGTTGAAGATTTGAAAGAAAGAATGGTTTCATGTCAGACGAGTTGAGGAGGCCATTTAAATTTGATATTATCTTCCATGTTTAATCGTTACGTATATGCTTTAAGTTCTCATTAAAATATCTTATATTTTCAAATTATTTACCCATTTTATTAACGAATTAAAATCCAACCTCAAATGTGGACACCCTTTACAATGGTTTATATAATCGATGTCGCTATAGTTACTGAAATAACTGTTGTAATACATGAGAACTGAGGAAAATTATGCATTTTTATTTGTTTCTAACCTCATGTGATTAGTATAGGTAGTCTACCTGTATACAACTCGACAATCGAAAATTCTCGTGACTCGACGTATTGCCTTATGAAACACCACTCAACGATATGTCTCCTGGTATTTCAGGCAATACGTCTCGAAATCGATTATAGTTGTGTAATATATGATTATTTCACGAATGACGGACTTTGTATATTAGCTTTCTAGAATGCGTCGAGTTGCAATTTATAATAATTATAATTTAGTAGTTATTTGTCAGGTCTACCATCTTTCAGTTCAGTTTGAGATCACTTTATAAATATTTGAGAAAAGTGAATAAGGAAAGTTACAGTATAGATTATAATAAGGTACTATTTTTATAAGAGCAAACTTGTCCTCCATTTTGAGTGACTGAAACTGGCGGCAAATTCAAATTCTAGTTACTTTCCAATTAACATACGGTAAGACGGAAAAACAACGATCATGTCATTTAATTTTATGCGTCTTAAAAAAGACTAGTTTTTAAACAAATAAAATGAAAGCAGAAAAAATCGGAACGAAAACACTGTTAACTAACACGCATGTGGTTCAAACTAGAGAACATTAAGAGTACCTTAGTTCAAACAACAGTGACGAGTGACAGAACTCAACAGAACTGACAGATACAGTTGACAGCACAGAAGAATACCTACACACTGTATATAGATTTAAATAACCACACTTAGATGAAGACTGTAACTATAATTAACATCGTAATGAAATGCACAAAATTTAAATCAGCGTGCGTGTTCGTCTGGATCGAGCAGTGCGTACTCGAATGGTTTCCACTTTCCAGTCTTGCTTGGTTGACAGACGACAGAACGCACGGTTACCGATCAGCGCAGTCAACGGCTTGGCGCTAAAGTCCCTGGGACACAAAATCTAGTGGGATAAGCTTGCCTGGTCTATAAAGCACTCTAGATTATAACATCTAAAACCGATTACTAATTTGAAGGCAAAGAACTCGTAAAATATCAGAATTAAGAAAATTAAACTGAGTTTTAATTAGAATTTTTGCTATAATTTACGTAAGTTTTATTAAATGTTGTTAATTTGATTTCGATTTTTGTGAACGAGGAGTTGATAGAAAAGTGAATATAAAAACGTGTATCTACATGTTTAGTTAGATTTAAATTTTTTGTGAACTGTTAACTTTTGTAATATAAGGGATATTCAGATTTATTTTATATATTGATTTCCAAAATTTAAGGCATTTCAGTTTCTATAGCCACAGAAATATAGTCTGTGTTTTTTCTTTGGCAATCTAAACCAAATGAAATGTAATCTTTTGAATGGCTAAAATTCTGCTGGTGGCGCGTTATTACTCTCTTCGTTTGTTATTTAAAATTTTGGTTTCAGCAAAGTTATCAAGCATTCTCTTTTTTTATTAAAAATTTCTGGTCAGCCTAACCATGCACATAGAGTGGGTCCAATTTCAAAGCTGATATGGATACTTCAGGATAAGCCAACATATGTTATAAAGTCAAGACCTATAATAGTAAAATTTATGAGATACCGGAATAGGCAGAAGTGTTTGAAAATGAAAAGCTTCTCTAGGGCACAAACATTACTGTAAGGGAGGTCTTGGCATATGATTGATTGGATATCTGGAAAGAAGCAACAAAGATTTACTCTTAACATAACGTATGCACAAGGGATGGCCAAGGCACTGGAAAAAATAATCTTTCGTACTAATAATAACAATTAAATAAACGGGCAATTTGTCAACCAAATTATTCTGAAATATTAACGATTTTATTATAAATAGCATTAAATATAACAATGAAAATTGCGCTCAATCTGGTCGACACATTACATTTTATACGATTATTTTCTAAGTTAAAACTAATTAAGAATTCTCTAAGGTCCACTATCTAAAAAATTTGTATATAAAATGAATACTAATATATGAAACTTTTAAAGTAAGCTAGGTAATAATTTTCACGTTCCTATAAGTAGCATTAATATTATTTATTGCGCAGAATAATATGTACCTTTCATTTTTTTATTCAAGTTTCTATTATTTTATTTGTGTTCATATTTTGTTATTTTCCCCTACTAACATGTGTTTATTTATAACTAGCTGACTCGGCAAACGTTTTGAATTATGACATGATGGGGAAAACCCTTCAAACCATTAAGCACAGAATCATAAAAGTATGACTGCAAACAGAGCCGGATTAAGGGGGGGGGGCTAAGGGGGCTGTAGCCCCGGGCCACCGAATTTCGGGGGCCTCGAAAAGATTCCAAGGTTATGCTCTAGTGCGGTTTCTAATCATTTAGATCTCTATGTACTCGTTGCATAAATGGGAATGGGGCCTCTAAAAAAATTTAGCCCTGGGCCTCACATATCCTTAATCCGGCTCTGACTGCAAATAGAAAGTTGTACCGGGTGGCCAATTAAGAAGGGCACTCGGCCCTATCTCAAAAAGTAATTGTCGTAAAGACTTGGGGTAAAAAAACTTATGACTAAAGCGGCCATGAGAAAATGCTGGAAATTATTTTTAAGTTTCTAGAATGGTCGCCAGGGGGCGTAATCGCATTTTTGAATTTTAAATCCCATTTTTTGAGAAATATTCTTATATTGCAGATAGATAAAATGGACACCGTTTTAAAGCTGAGATAAAATCGATTCGTTTTCGTTAAATGCTTTTTGCTCTATCTCTTAAGGGAAAGTGGTGGGGGGTGTCCGAAAATTTTCGGAAATAAATGTCAATAACTTCAAAATGGCTGAACGGATTTTGTCAAGCTTGGAGTCGTCGAAAAGGACTATTCTTAGGCTATCAACGCTACCTTGAGAGGCTTAATTTAGATTGCTTGTGTCACCGCTAGAGGGCGTTTTCGACAACACTACAAATTAAATGGATTTTCTCAAAAAAATTAAATTCAACGATATCACTTTTATTGCAACAAAAGATAGCCAAATAAGGGTCTAACACGCTAGTGAAAACCGCATTTCGATATTTCATTCCTAACCTAAAATACGAGTAAACGAAATTAAAACTCGAAATCATATCGCATCTTTGGGAATATTTTCAGTATACCTGCCATTATTAAATCCTAATTATCGTTCATTTAGCAAAATATATATAAATTTACTGTTAAAATACCAACATTATATTTAAAATGTCAATAATAATTAATACTCATTCAATATGATTGAATATTGTTCTTCTGTCCACATGAAATTCTAAATTTTTAAAATCCAAGTGTGCTTTGGAAATCAAAATAGCAAAAATTATAATGGTGGTGTTTAAGTGTCAATTATATTAAGATTGCAGCTATTTATAGTGTATTTTGGTGGCCTTATTTGTAAAAAATGCATTTTCCACCTGTAGAAGTGTTTGATATGTTTCGTGTTTATTTTCAAAACAATGAAAACGCAACTGTTTCTGTTAGAATCTATGCGATGTAGTATCCTGATAGACGCGTGTGGACAGAAGGGCAATATTAAATCATATTGAATGAGTAATAATTATTATTGACATTTTAAATATAATGTTGGTATTTTAACAGTAAATTTATATATATTTTGCTAAATGAACGATAATTAGGATTTAATAATGGCAGGTATACTGAAAATATTCTCAAAGATGCGATATGATTTCGAGTTTTAATTTTGTTTACTGATATTTTAGGTAGAGCAGAAGAATGGAGACAGGAAAAGAAGAAAATGGAAGCCAGAATTACCAAACTCGAAACTAGAATAGAGAAGCAAGAAAGAGAAAACGCAAAAATAAGGTAGTAATAAAAGGAATATCACTTGAGGAAAACCAGATTGAAGAAAAAGTTGAACAACAAATACTAAAGGATGAACTTAAATCCACAGTAAAAGTCAAGAAGGCCATAGTGTTCGAGGGAAAGACAATAAGCAGATAATAATTGTAGAGCCGAACTCGTGGGAAGAAAAACAAGAAGTTATGAAAAGGAAAAGTTTATTGAAAGACACAAACATATACATAGAAAACGACTTAACCAGAGAAGAAAGGATGGTACAGGCAGAACTACGGAAAATTATGAGAGAAGAGCAAGAAAAGAGGAAAAAAGTTAAAATGGGATACCAAAAACTAATTATAGACGACACAAGGTATGACTGGGATAATATTAGGAAAGAAATAATCATGCATCAGTCAAAAACCTAAAGATGCAAAATACAGTTGGATTAACGAAGACAAACTCGGCAACGGAAATGGTAAAAGAAAGGGAGGGAAAACCACTGGTAATCACGTCATGGAACACACGCGGCCTAAATAGAGAAGGAAAAATAAAACAACTAACAGAAGAAGCCAGAAGATACAATATTGACATCTTAGCAACTCAAGAAACCAATATTAAAGGCGAGGCAAACACAAAAATAAAAGACTATATATGGTTTAACAGAAGCCGGGAGGAAAGTAGATATGGAACAGGTTTCTTAATAAACGAAAGAATAAAAGAGAAAATAATGGATTAGAAAGGAATAAACGAAAGAATAAGTTTATTTAGAGGAAGAGGAGAATACAGAAAAATGAGTATAATCAACACATAGGTATACCCCAACAGAAACTACCCAAGATGAGCAGAAAGCAAATTTAACGATGATCTGGAAAACACAATTAGTAAACTGCCAAAATATGATATAAAACTGATTATAGGCGACCAAAATAGAAAAAGAAAAAGAATACGAAGCAATAATAGGTAAAGAGATTTTACATGAAACAACAACGACGATGGAGAACGTCTAATTAATTTTGCGGCAAGAAACAACCTAGTAATCAAAAGTACCATGCAACAAAGAAATAACATACACAAAGAAACATGGTGTAGCCCAGATGGAAGAACAAAAAACCAGATTAACCACTTGATAATCTCGAAAAATCAGGCAAATACAATAAAAAAAATCGGACATGTAGGGGAGCAGAGATAGGATCCGATCATTATATGATCAGAATAAAAACAAATCAGGTCTAACCGGCATATATAGAAACTCAAACCAATTCAAGGCGACATATAACAGAACGTATCAAAAAAGAAGAGGCAAAGAGAAAATACTCCGAAGAGGTAGAAAAGAGATTAAGAGGAAAAAACATTGATAACGATATAAAAAAAGAATGGCAAAATATACCGATAACATTATTAGAATGCGCAAAAACAATTGAAGCGAAAAAAGAACACAAAAACAAAGACTGGTTCGATCACGAGTGTAAGGAAGCAATAGGAAAAAGCAGAACAGCGAAACAGCTCTGGTTAGACAGTACAAACAGAGCAGCAATATAAAAAAGCAAAAAACAAAGTCAAAACGGTATGTAGAAGAAAGAAGAGGGGAAATATCAACCAAGAGATCGAAAAACTACAAGAATCATACAATGCAAAGGACACAAAGAGATTTTACAAAACGATAAAATGAGAGAAGAAAGGATACCCACAAGAAACTATAGGACTGAAAGATAAAGCCAGGGAGTTACATATGGACGAAATGAAAATAGCAGATCTACACAAACAGCATATTGAAAAAATATTTACGTGTGAAGTAGAGGAAAAAATAAAAGAGAAAGAGGAACTGGAAACAGAAACAAAATTACCGAGTTGAGGAAATTTTCAAAGAATAATAAAAGGAGCGAAAAACAACAAAAGCCCGGGAGCAGATAATATTCCAATGTAGCTAATAAAATATGGGAGCGAACAAATGCAAAGAAGAATCTTCGAACTTATCAAGCAAATATGGACAAGAAAAGAAATACCTAAAGACTGGGAGAAAGCAGTAATATGTTCAATATTTAAAAAATCTGGTGTGATACACTCACACAACTTCCTTTTACAGTGATCTTATAATCAGCCAAACATTTGATTTTTTATTTTTAAGCATTTGTCAAAAATTTTCAAAAAATTACAAATTCTACGAAAACGGTACAGAATAGAGCGTTAGTTGAAGAGACAAATTTTCTCTAGAATTTTAAGCTGAATTCAAAAATGTAATGATATACCGGGTGTTGTATTTCTAGGAGTTAATAAAAAAAAATAGAAAAAAAGCAAAAGAAACCCACTTTAGAAGTATTCAACTGGAAAATCGCCTCTCTTACATCAATGCACATTAAAAATGTAATAAAAATGTAAAGTTTGAAAAAAATCGTTAGAGCCGTTTTTGAAAAAATCGAAAAAAACTGAAAAATCACAAGAGTAAACACCTACTTCCGGTTATGCGATTTTCTTCAAAAGCTTGCTGTCGCATCTGCATAGTACACAAAACTTATATATGAAGTTTCAACCCCATACCTCTTTTCGTTTTTGAGATATTCTGTTCACAGACAGACAGACAGACAGACAGACACACAGACACACAGACCAATGAAAAAAAATATGTTTTTTGGGATCAGGGGACTCTGAAACGTGAAGATCTGTTGAAAACTCAATTTCGAATTTTTGGGGTGAATCCAATACTTCCTTTATTGTAAAAGGAAGTAAAAAGGCAACAAACAATTAGCATAAAACTATCGACCAATATCACTCCTAAGCACCACATATAAGACGCTAGCATCACTCATTACAGAACGAGTGGGAGAAGAGTCTCTAGAAAAAATAAGAGGTTACCAGACCGGATTTAGAGCCGGAACATCCACAGTGGACCTTATATTTGTCATCAGACCAACACACAAAAAATGCAGAGGAAAAAATATAAGAATTCATGTGATATTCATAGACTTTCAACAAGCCTTTGACAGGATAAAAAGAACAGCTATAATACAAGCAATGGAACAACTACAATTTAGCAAAGAAACAAGGGCGTTAATAGCGATCTAGCGATGACTCTGGAGAGAACAAGCAACAAAGTAACATACAAAGGCCGCACATTCAAGGATTTTAAAAGCAACATCGGTCTAAAATAAGGAGACCTCTTATCACTGCATTTGTTTAACATAGTTTTAGAATATCTTATGAGAAAAGCAGAAATAAACACAAACAATAACGTAGTAAACGGCCCATATCAAATCTTGGCATACGCAGATGATGTAGCCATAATGGCCCGAACAAAAGAGCAGTTAAAAGAGCTAGTGGAGAATTTTGAAAAAGAAGCACAAAAAGTAGGAATGAAAATCAACGAAAAAAATCACATTACATATTCTTCGGAAACACGAAACAGTAAGGAAATCAAGAACTAAGTATCAAAACCGTTTTAACAAAAGAAAAAATTACCTTCAAGATGGTAAACAGTACAATATACTTGGGTGTTGAAGTAAATACCAAAGGAAAGCAGGAAGGAGAAATAAGGAATGGAATCGTAAGTGCCTCAAAGTGCGTGGGTTCCTTAAATCGTTTTTTAATAAATAAGAGTATTACAAGAGCTCTAAAAATCCGTATATATAAGACCGATATAAGACCTATACTAACATACGCTAGCAAAACATGGGTGATAACAACAGTAGAAGAAAACAAGCTGGCGACATGGGAGCAAAAGATACTAAGAAGAATCTTCGCCGGTGTCAAGGAGGGGCAAGAATGGTGCAGGCAAACAAACAAGGAACTGCAAGATCTATACAAGGAAGCCAATATAAACACGGTGTTGAGACAAAACAGACTAAGGTGGTTCAGGCATGTAATGCGAAGACAGTAACCCAATAAAAAAAATAACACGACAAGAACCAGAAGGAAAAAGGAAAATCGGAAGAGCCATTTCATGGTCTTTATTGCTTTTGCAACTGCGTCAAGTGTTATATCTATGGGGTCACCTTCAACTCTGATAGATGCTATTTCGTCGGTTTTGTTAAAATGGATTCGTTTCTCTGTTAGAAGGTCACTATAATATTTTTCCCATTTTTGTCCACTTATTAACTCCAGAGCTTTTTGCTTTTTATCTGCTTTGATGCTATCTATAAACCTCCATGCCTCTGTGCACCGTTTTCCTCCAATATGCATTTCAATGTCTCGACATTTTTTATCCCATGTTTTCTTTTTCTCTTTTGCTACCATTCTCTTTACCTCTGCCCGGTGTCTGTTGTATGTTTGTTTATCGTCAACAGCTTTAGTATTAAGCCACTTCAAATATGATTCCTTTTTTTCTTTTACTTTTATTTCTATTTCTTCTGTCCACCATATGTTTTTACTAAGTTTCTTTTTATTTTCTATTTTCCCTAATTCTTCATATGAGGCTTGATGGATGGATTCCCTAATGTGTTCGTGAAGCTCATCCACTCTATCATATTTAATTTCTTTTAGTTTTTGATCCAGTCTTTGTTGGTATAGGTAAGTAATGCTTTCCTCTTTAAAATTTTGTATGTTATATCTAGGTAGGTCTATTTTCTCCATCTGTGGTTGTTCTTCTAGAAGGTTTTTCCGTTGCGAGGAAATATGTTTTTGAAAAGGAAAACTTAATTTTGCTTTTAGTAAGTGGTGATCTGAGCCACATTCGGCTCCCCTAAATACTCTTATGTCCGCCATGCTGCTTGATGTATTCTGTTGTATGATAATGTAATCAATAATAGACATTAAGTTCCTAGTTGGTTGGGTCCATGTATACATGTGAACTGATTTATGTTTAAAGAAACCATTTGTTATCTTTAAGTCATTCTGTGTGCAAAGGTCTATGAGCCGTTCACCACTGTCATTCCGAAGATTTTCCCCGTAACGTCCTACTACTTTGTCACACGAGCATTGAAGTCTCCCAATAGTATTTTTTCTCTGTTGTCACCTACATCATCTAAGGCAGATTGAAGATCATTGTAAAATGTTTCTTTTGTGTGTACCAACTCATCATCATTGGGAGCATATATCCCAAAAAGAGCTAGTTTCCTTCCCATAATGTGCATGTGTACTTTGATTATACGTTCATTTATGGCTTCAAAGTTGGTAATGTGCTTCTTATATTTATTTTTAATTAACAATGCTACGCCTCTTTTAGCTCTTTCCTCTTTTGGTACGCCACTAAAGAGATGTATATATCCGTTCTTTTCTTCACTTCCCCAACCTTTCTTTTTTGTTTCAGTAATCGCCAGAATATCAATTTTAAACTTTTTAACTTCTTGTAAAACTTCGACCATCTTATTATTAATTCCTTGAACGTTCCACGTTGCCAAATTCATTGTCCGTTGTCTTAGCCTAATTCGTCTTAGATTGTGTCCATCCAATTTCCGAGGCTCTAGTCTAGAGTTTTTTGCATTTGTAGTTTTTTACGGATGATGAGGTGCAGGCCCATCCCAACCCCCAACTTGGAAGACCAGTGTATCTCTCTTAGTCTGTCTTCTCTCCTAAGATCTATTCGGCATGGTTATACCTGCCAGTAGCTGTGCTACCACCGACATAGGTCCTAGGGTCCTTAAAGCAAGCAAGCCCTACCGCCACGTCAAGGCGAAGATACCATCGGAGGGCACTTTATTATTATTATTATTATTTTCATCATCCCTGTAGATGACAGTTGAGTAAGTCCTTTTATTAATCCAAAATAACCATTGGAGGGCACTTTATTATTATTATTATTATTTTCATCATCCCTGTAGGTGACAGTTGAGTAAGTCCTTTTATTAATCCAAAATAACTCATTCGTCCCATTAAGATACTTAATACAAACCACAGAAAGTAAAGACTAAACAAGGGAATTCGTTGTTTCAAGGAAATATTGAAGTCATTTCCTTGGATAATTCTTTGCCATAATAAGATACTGATTCTGTCTTGTACAAGATACACAAGGATATTTATTTCTACTGCGTCCTGGAACAAGGTATTTGAAAGATGCACGTTAAAAAAAGTTGGTTTGTCGTAGTGAATCATGTAATGTGTCAATGCAGCTCTCTTCCGTAAAGAAAAACAAGAAATATTAAAAGAACGATCAGCATTATTCAAAATTATATCTTCAATCAAATATGTTGCAATTTCAATAGCTGTTTGTGGACAACTTTATAAAAATAGTAATTTATGTTGATAAATTTGATTGTTTAGGACACTGTTCAGATGGTTACATTTCTTCTAAGTTACTCTTAATATTTTCCAAACTTCAAAATCAACAGGAGAGGAAGATCAATGTGGAAATCTTCGTCCAGTCTGCACAACAAGTTGGACCATAAAAGGTGTTTCCAGTAATTCTATCTTTACCAATTATTTGACTCTCGCGGAACTTAAAAGAAAAGCATCGGAATCGGAACAGAATAGATGTGGAGCAAAAACCAGTGACTTCCTCAATCAGAGAAATTTTTACTTTCTTTTACAATAAAGGACGTATTGGATTCACACCAAAAATTCGAAATTGAATTATCAACAGATCTTCACGTTTATGAGTCCGCTGAACCTAAAAACCATATTTTTGTTAATTGGTCTGTCAGTCTGTCTGTGAACAGAATATCTCAAAAACGAAAAGAGGTATGGCGTTGAAACTTCATATATAAGTTTTGTGTACTATGTAGATGAGACAGCAAGCTTTTGGAGAAAATCGCATAACCGGAAGTATGGTGTTTACTCTTGTGATTTTTTAGTTTTTTTCAATTTTTTCAAAAACCACTCTAACAATTTTTTTTAAACTACATTTTTATTACATTTTTAATATGTATTAATGACCAATAGAAAAATTAGTTCACGAGCCGTAACCAAAACAACAACAAAATTTCTTGGAAATTTTTTGTAGGTATGGATTGCTTCTTTTTAAGGTTTGTGTCGTTACGATTTTCTTACCGAATCTGCATTCGAGCATTAATTCATATTCGGAAATTATTTTTCGTGCAACCAACGACGTCCTAATTTGCCCTCGCGTCCCGCTCGTGCAAATTAATACGACGTTGTTGGAACGCACTCAAAAAAATTTCCGGAAAGAATGAATGCTCTTGTGAGATTATATGTGAAAATTTGTCTCTCGAACTAACGCTCTATTTTGTACCTACAATTTCTGTAGAATTTGTAATTTTTGAAATTTATTTTTTAATTAAAAATCAAATTTTTGGCTAATTATAAGATCACTGTAAAAGGAAGTTGTGTGCGTGTATCACACCAGATTTTTGTCTATCATCACAATGTACCTACTGATCATGATTTTTAGCCGCTTTGATGGTACTAATACAACTGTTCAGAAAGGCCCTCTTTATTTCAAAGGGGGTTTGCTAAGCTTAATTTTTTTCTGGCATTGAAAGTTTGTGGTTAGATATTACTGGTCCATCTTTAAGTTTTTGTTGCGCTTGTATCTATCGGCCTCCTAGTGCATCAGCGGGAAAAGATGCTGAACTAATCTCAACATCGATTCACGACAGTCTGTACATAACTGGAGATTTCAACTTTCCAAGGATAAAATGGCCTGATGTGACACCTACTCCTTTAAGTGATGCTTCTACACCGTTTATTGATATGATCTTGGACACTGAATTTACTCAGTTACAGAGAATACCAAATTCTGGGTTAATCAAACCCTTCCCTTCTTGATGTAATACTAACCAACAATGATAATCTTATATCCGACAATTCATATCATATCATCCATGAGTGGTTGTTCAGACCACATCACTATTATACAAACCTTACAGATAATGAATTATCATTGCCCTGAATACACTTCTAAAGTACCTACTAATAACCAAGTATAACTATCAATCAGTTAAGGAAGAGCTTGCAATGCATGATTGGAATGATTGGTGGAGGATAGTGCGAACCTAGGAACATACAAAACAATTGCTCTTTTGTACTATAATGCACCTTCTTTTTGTTAAATGTGTAAAATATGTATCTTTCGTCTAATGAAATAAATAACTGTTGTCATGCTTCTGTTTTTTTTTTACAAAAAATCAAAATTTTATGCATTTAAATTAGTGATATTTTAATTGCTATGCAAGTTCCTATCTTCACCTACTTCACAGTACAGTACATCAAGGTGCCTTCCATAAAAACTAAATTTTCATGCATGTCTGTATGTTCGCACAAACAGCCACCAATCGGTATACTCCATGACTAATATCTCCGAGAAGTGAAGACTGCTTTAACAAACTATTATAACATATTTACGATTAAACACAATTTTTTTAAACCATGAATTAACCACAATTTAATATATCCAGCATAATGTAAACATTTATTGTAGAAAAGATTCAAACGAACCAACTATAGAGACGATTTCTTAGTTCATAGAGAATATTCCAACCAGTTATCACGTGGTCCCTAAAGCTGTTTATAAACATGTACGCAGAGCAATTGGGTCAAGAGTTCCGACACCCTTACTACGCAAACCTGATGGTTCGCTGTGTACTAATAACCTGAAATTGACTATCATGCTTGCTTCACAGTTCATAGGAACACTATTGAACCGGATGTCCCATTTCCTACTATAAAATCTAAGCTCAATAATATTTTCTTCTGTTGAGTTCACATCTAAATTGTTTCTGCAATCTGCTCCGGGTATAGATAAGATTACTTCTGCTACTCTAAAAAACTGCGCTGAAGTTCTGGCTTCTCCACTAACGCATATAATGAAATACTCACTAAATAACAGCAAATTACCTGGAACGTGGCACCCATTTGAAAAAAGGCGACAAGTTGGACGCAGCTAATTAACGCCCTATTAGCTTAACGTCTGCATGTTTAAAAGTCATGGAACACATCGTAGACAACAAACTTGTACAGCTTCTAATCGATAATAACTGTTTACCTTCTACTCAGCACGGGTTTATACCTGACCGATTGACTATTACCAATTTATACTTATGTGTCTAAACCAAAGCCTTTGACAAGGTCCCAAAGCATGGTCTCTTAGTAAGACTACAACATGTTGGTATACGTGATCAGCTTCTACACTGGATCGAGGCTTTCCTGAGTTCACGTTGAAGTTGGAGATTTCCTGTCATCTCAGTTTGAAGCAACTTCTGGAGTACCCCAAGGGTAGGTTCTTGGATCGTTTGCTTTTCTAATTTATGTATCGGACTTGCCATATCTAGCGAAGTTTAATATTGCAATGTTCACTGACGATACTTGCCAATCATCTTAGCCAATATGATGAGTTACAAGAAGATTTACACCAACTAGAAAAATTATGCAATATCTGGTGCATTCCTCTCAATCCTGACAAATGCACTGTTATGCATATTGGCTATAAAACAATCCCACACTGAAGTATATCATCTGGAATACCATTGTACGATCTGCAACTAGCCAAGTGGATTTGGGCGTTACAACTACAAATTTAAATTGATCAGGTTAAAGTGTTTAACTGGTTAGAACAGCAAATTCAGCACTATTTATGCTATCCAAAGCATTCCAAAGGCCCGATCCTTCACTTGGTCTACAACTTTATAAAAGTTACATAAGCCTATAATCCAGTATGCTAACTCAGTATGGTTCGTAAACTACGTTAAAGATCAGAAACTACTAGGAGTTCAATTACATTTTCATATAGATAATTTGACTACTATACTACTGACAATACTACGCTTAACTATATTAAATGAAAGACGATTACGAGCAGATCTGATATCCACTTATCGCATTCTTCACCAAGATTTCTCTTGCGATCTATCTCATCTGTGTGAACGTAACTGTAACGAACGTTTGAGGGAACACTGGTTCAAGCTATCGAAGTAGAAATTCTGAGCAACATTTTCTGTCAAATAAAATTTTTCAAACTTGGAACAGATTGCCAGACGCCCAGACCAGATAGTTAATGCTACTTCCATTACATCCTTTAAGGGCGGTTATGATCTTAACTCATGGTAGTAAGTGCAGGACTATAGCAGCTAGTATACATCCAATTTGTAAAATATGTGAACCAAATTGTGTTGTGCGAAGCAAGTGATTATGGCCTGTTTTTGTGAATTACGTGTTTGTGCGATCGCTTATTATTTTTATTATCTTTGTTTTTATTTCTACATTTTAATATTTAGGTACACTTGTGCTCATAAAAATATACTTACTGTTGGACTGATTTGAAAAGTCGCATTATTCGCATTATTAAATACATTTTTTATACGATATATTTATTTAACTATTTTCTTGTAATTTAATATAACAAACAATTTCACTTTACCGACGTTTCAAAGCAACTGGTATTACCTACAACCAAAGAGCAATGCTCTTTGCTACAACACTAACATATTACAAAAATCGGTTGCAATACTTGTATTCCATTTTTATGAGCACAAGTATATATAAGAAAACTATCCTTGTTTGTGTAGGTATCAATTGAATCAATTAACTATTTATGTTAGAACAAAATTTTAATTAAACAAATTAAGAAAAATTGTGTTGTTCTTAGAAAGCAAATTTTGGTTCTGTGTTAATAATAGTTTCCTCAGATTCACTAGCCTAGTTTCCTGAATGTTCTAAATTTTGTTCTAAATAAATAAACAAATAACAATTTTGTGAAAATAAAAAAAAACTACCGAAACGTTTCTATCAGCTGTATATTTCAGGTAGGCTTAACAATAGACCACGGATTTGGTAATGTTGTACTTTATTGCAGAATACAATTTTTTGAAATAGTAATTCATAATGCTGTATCATGCTTAGGCTCTACCTATAAAATGTGATTTTACGAACGCATTTACGTACGAAAACTATCACTTTTTTGGACACCATTAATTTTTTGTCTGCAAACACTTTTCGTCTGCAAACACTTTACGGTCGCACTTTACAGCCGCAAATGCTTTTCGTCCTCAAATGTTTTTCTTCCGCAAACGCTTTTTGTCCGCAAACGTTTTTCGTTCTCAACAACTCTTATAATTCGGACTCCACTTTAATTTTTTTTCAAATTATGACGGTCGACGGAAAAATTTAATATGCACCTCGGACGAAAACTGATTTTTATGGCCTTGCCTGATTGCTTGCCTCGGCTATCGCCTTGGCTAGCAATTTCAGGCATCGTCCATAAAAAGCCAGTCTTTCGGCCTAGATACATAAATAACTATTTTGTAGTTTGCAAAAAAATTTTTAGCTGAAGAAGACAACTTAAAACTTTTTGGCTTTTTCAAAAAAGACATTGACAAAAAAAACTTCTTCAACATAAGTCTATGTTATTTGAGATTTTTCAATCACAGAGCAACACTCTGTGTTATTAAGAAAGACAAAGTTTTAAAAACAACTTGCTGGAATTAGTCAAATTGATTTAAATCAATTTAACAGTACCGGTTGCAACTTGATAAACATCAATCAGATTAAGAAAAAGTTATTTGTTTTATGTTAAAATAAATTAAACTGAAAAAGTGGTAATGTTGTAGTAAAATCCCCACCTCTCCCAAGTATACTAAGTAAATCTTTATATGCACCAACAATGTTTTATTTAAGTCACTGCCTATGGATGAAGTGGTTACCAGAACATCTTGAATCGAAACGAAAGCATCTACAAAATCAATGCAGTTGATTGGACTAGCTGATGAGCAAGAAGGTAGTAGGGAGAATGGAGAAAACGTTTACATTTTCTCAGGTTTTTGTTTTCAAATCGTTGCCATGAGAAAAACTTAGCTGTGCATTAAGAGTTCCGTGGTAAAAATGTGGTAAACTCGGGACTTCTCGTTTTTCGTTAATAGTATGTGGACAAGAGACTTTTATATAAGTATACATTGATACCAAAAAAAAAACAAAATTGTTGTAGCAGGAATAAAAATGCCCAATACACTACATGTCAAACTTTAATATACACAAACTGTAGGTAGGGCTTGCTAAATCTAAGGAGGCATTTAAAGTTTGGCAATAGAACGCAACATTATATTAACGTAAGTTAAGTAGGAATTTTCTGGTTTATGGGGAATCTTACAAATGTCCATTATTTTTCACTTTGTTACTATTTAATACCGCCACTGGAAACAGTTTTTCAACTATTTGGTAGTAAGAAAAGAGCAATTCATGGGGAATGTCAGGAATTAACGTACATAAATCCCTGCTTCTTACCAACTTAATTTTTATAAAAGTGGGTAACTTGTCCTATTAAAATATTTATATTTCTTTATTCTAGTAGAGCTCTGGTTCTTAAAACTTCAGAAGCAACCACATATATAAGTCAATATATCTCATTTTCTACAATATAAATGTCATTAAAAATCCTTCATCTTCCTCTTCATCTCCTCCGCTTCCATCTTCTTCCTCTCTATCTTTCTCCGCTCCATCTTCATCTTCATACTCTTCCTGATAAAATTCATCAACTTTTTCTTTTTCAAAATCTTCTGGGTTAATCTTCTACTATCACTGTCATGAAGAGACATTTCTACTTTGCTGTTACTAGAAAAATCAGTATCACCTACACTTTTTCAAGCAGTAATATCAACCTTTTTGGGTCTCTTCCTTTCAACGGTACTACCATCCACTCACCATGTTGTTTTCAATAAACTGATAGAATTACTGACAGCAATTATTGCTGCATTTGCATCATCTCCATCTTCTGGTAGCCTGGTTAGGTTTAATGGAAAAATGCCACTTTTGTGGAAGCTCAACTGTATGTTTTTCTCTTGACTTGACTCAATCTATTATCTAAAAGAACATTTATAGGATTTTTGTAACAGTAATTCATTTACAGGGCTAGATTAGAGTTTCTTGAAGCTATTTCAATAGATATTAATTAGAATTGAAAAATATTTCTCCTACAAAGCACATTACATAAAAAACGTAAAAATTATGCAAACATACTTTTTGATAAATAATAAAAAATCTAAAGAAGTAATTGACATTTTATATTATTTTTTTCCAATTATAAATCTTTAAAGTCTTCACATAAAAAAAAATTGAATTTTAATACTAAGTCTTGATATGTGAAATATTGAAAAATATTTAAAAAATTTAAAAATTAATTTTTACCTAAAGTTAAAAAAAATAGGGGTTTTCTGGCGTTCAGATTGTTCAGTTCACTAAAAATAACACACTTTAAAAAAATCTCATTGAAATCTTACTTAGCTTCCGAAAAATAGCACTTTTTGGATTTTGACAATTTCGAAAAACTCAATTTTCTAAAGAAGTAAAAATCACTCGGTGTATATGATAGAAGGGCTAAATATGTTTTTAGACAAGCACAAATTATTGACGTAAACATTTTTTTAGAAAAATTAAAAATAAAAATATTTCCCATATTATGCCGACTTTTTGGCGGACACTGTATATATATATAAAAGCTTTTGTTTTATAATATACTCATATTAAGCAAGAATTAACAAAATCATATTGATAAAATTAAAAAATTATAAAAAACTATATTTTACAAAAATAAGAAGAATCATAAAAAAAGATTAATTAATAGTTCTTTGAGTCTCTTCGGAACGTTTAAAAATGTTTGGCAACGATTTGGCATATTTTGTATGCAATGTTCTATCAACATTTGGGCAAAATTCAAAATTTTAAAATGATAATATTTTATTAATGGACTTAGTTTTCTTTAAACCAAATTATGAAAAGAAATGCTTTTTATAGTGATACAATCATGAAAGGTTACCAAAAATGCCGTAACTGCTCTTTAGGAAAATATTTTTTAAAAATTACACCAATATATGTATATGCAAATGATCCAGTTCATTTGTGGAGCAGTATATAATAATGCACACCACTACATGCCATGTTAAACGGGCAAAAGTACCGTGGTTGCATTCGACGGTTACTATTTTCGGGTTTTTGTAAACAAACTTCCCATTGATTTTAATAGCGATATTATCACAGAAAACAATTAGTTAGTATGCCTATTGGTTGTATTTTCTAAAACTACAAACACAAGTACATTTCGTTTAATGATAAGAAGGGTTTATTATTTCCATGTTGAATGAGTCCAAACGATCCGTTTAAACTTTAAACCTACCTTTACAAATCGATTTTTTGAGGTCGCCGCCAGGCGCAAGTTCGGGTGGCATTCGTGACAGGAAGATCTGCGAGCATCTCATACTAACGGGCGAAACTTTAAATGCGGCATGCGCCGGGGGTTACAGCTAGTTTCCCATAATGCAATACCAACCACAATCTAGTGGCACATAAAAATTTTCATGCAAACAAAATTCAAAACCTACTATATGTAATTCTTTTTAAGACACCCGGTAGAACCGTATAATGGATTCCATAACTCTCCGCAGCCTTTATATACGGCATTTCTTGTTTAATAAACTCGAGCTTTTTTATGAGATAGACTATCCTGTTTTTTTTTTAGCATTTACTTCTGGGGTCCGGCTTATAATCTCTTGGCATGATTTTGTAAACAAAAGAAAGGTTTACTAAGGGTGAATAGAAACAGTCCCACTTTAACCTTACATAGCACACTTTCTAAATAACTGTCACTTTTTCTAAAACCAGAAAACATTCGAAGAAACGCGAAACAGTCCTGGAAACTACATCAAATAGAAACGAAAATTTTACATTTACCTATACATATACAGTGCTAATATACAGAATGCGAACATAGGTAGTCAAATGAGTTAGAATACAGTTTATGGGCTTTGTATGCGTTAGATAGAAATAGACATATACCATTTAAAACCTAGTATCCTTAAGATTCAGTGTTTTCTGAAAACAAAACATCTTCATTCTGCGGATGCTAAATGTTAATCGCATATAGGTCTATTTCTGTCTAACTCACACAAACCCCATAAACTGTATTCTAGCACATTTGACTGCCTATGTTTGCATTCTGTATATTAGGACTGTATAAAGGAAAGTCACAAACCGGCCTATTCAACGCAGAGCCGTAACCACTGGTACTAGGAACTTGAAATTTAGGTGGAAGGTTCAATTTGTTACGTAAGGTAGTGCTAAGAAGGGATTTTTTGAAATTCGACCCCTAAGGGGGTGAAAAGGGGTAAAATGTGTTTTTACTAATTCCTCAATATCTCTTAGGCCCGATAAGATATCGCTTTTGTGTTTACTTGCAAAGATTGTCCATGCAAATACCTAAAAACGTATTTCAGGATTTTGCTCTAATCAACCCCTAAAGGTGCAAATCTGGATTCGGGGTGAATTATTAAACCCTTCATATCTTCTGTGTTTGTTGAGTTAGAACATTCTCTGTTAGCATATAAGCAGATGTTTTTTTAAATATTTAGAAAGGGGTTTAAAGGATTTTGAAACAATTACCCCTAAGGGGGTGAAAAGGGGTTAACTGTGTCTTCACGAATTCCACAATATCTTTTAGACCCGGTAAGATATCGACTTGGTGTTTGCTTTCATAGTTATCCCATGCAAATGTTTACAACATATTTCAGGATTTTGCCCTAATCAACCCTTAAAGGTACGAATCTGCATTCGGGGCGAATTATAGAACCCCTTGTATCGTCTGTGCTTGTAGAGTTAGAGCATTATTTTTTGGCATATACATGTTTTTCAAATCTTTAGAAAGGGAGTTTAAAGATTTTTCTAAATTCCACCTTCCAAGCGGTAAAAAAGAAAAATTGAAAAAAGGTAGGGGGTTAAAATTATGAATTTTTTTCGCTCTGGGTTCATTTCAGGATAAAGCTCGCCGGAAGAATTTTTCGAAATTCCACCCTTAAGGGATGATAATGGATAAACTGTGTTTTCACGAATTTTTCAATAGGTATCCCTTTAGAATAAAATAGGAGGATTTTTAAAATTCCATCACCAAGTAGTGGAAACAGGTATTCTGCTATAATTTAAGAATACAATATTAATTTAATAAGTACATATATTTTTGATTTCAACTAATCATTATACTACTTCGTCAAGCTATACAAGAGGAACGACAATTACATACACATTTCCAGTGGGTACGTGGAACATAAAAGAGTTCAGGAGAGCTTTTTTCGGAAGAATATTGTTTCCTTTTTACCTACAATATTGTTTTGCAGCCTTTGTCAGTTCAGCGTATTGAGTGAGGGGGGGGGGGGGATTTACGATTTCGAAGAAAAAACAAACATTTGTACCCCGTACGAAGAACGGGCAACTTGCTAGTATTTTATATTTATATATAAACCGGGTTAGACTTAACAAAAATTAAACAGTTGCAAATTTGCAGAATTTACAATAACTTTCACCACTTTTGTTTTTATTCACCCTGGAGTTTCTATCTACCCATTTTATGATACCAGTTGATGTTCATCAGCAACCAGTAGAAAGTAAAAAAAAAACTAAGCGACTATGTTAAGAAAAATTATTAGTTAGGTAAGTAAATATGTAAACAATTGTAAATCTTAAGTAGTTTATAACTAAATAAAGATTATTATTATTTTCTTTTGCTGGATTTATTCATTCTTCAACATGAGGCAATTTTTCTGAAAATTTGTTTGAAAACTAGTATTTTAATAGAAAAACAATAAATTTAAGAGAAGTAATGATTGTTAAGACAAAAATTTCAAGTAATTTATATACAGGGTGTTCCTAAATAAGTGTCGCAACGGAACAATGTAGATTTTTGAGCAAAAATATGATGATTTAACTCAACTTACCTATATACACAGTTGCTTAGTTTAGCCGCTAGAGGGCTTTAAAAACGATTAACTTTTTAAAATTTTTTCAAATAAGTAGAAAAATTTTTGATAGATTTTATTCATTTTTGGCCATGCGTTTTTACCAGTAAACCACAACTTTTTGAAGAATAAACCCTAATTTCTAAAATTACAGGGTGTTTAAAAACTTTGTCATAATAAATTATCCCTGCATATTTTTTTAACCCCCTGTATAATCACTACCAATTTTTCTTTCTGAATAGTTACTTTAATTTAGAAGCTATTTTCTCTCTTTCACAATTTTAGTCGGGTAAACGGTTTAGCAACAAAAAAATATTTTCTAAATTTCTACAAGCCTAAATCAGTAATTGTTAACATTGTAACTTAACACTAGGCTTGTAGGGATTTAAAAAATATTTTTTTGTGGCTAAACCGTTTACCCGACTAAAATTTTGTAAGAGAGGAAATAGCTTATAAATTAAAGTAACTATTCAGAAATAAAAATTGGTAGTTATAACACAGAGGATTAAAATATTTTAAAAAGTTAATCGTTTTTAAAGCCCTCTAGCGGCTAAACTAAGCAACTTTGTATATAGGTAAGTTGAGTTAAATCATTATATTTTTGTTCAAACAATCTAGTGTTCCGTTGCGACACTTATTTAGAAATACCCTGTATAAATATGTATCAATAAGACAACATGCAATTTAATTTTTTGTACGTTTTAAAAAATAAACCGTTAAAAATAGGTATTGTATTTTTATTTTCAAAATTATTTCAAATACGTATCTTGTATTTCAGAACCCTAGTGTAGTTTTGTGACTTCTATTTTTTCCAGAAAGTTCACAAGTGAGCAAATAAAAACGAAATTAAGCTTGGCTTAAAAAATTAAGTCATGTGTACCTCTATTCTGATGTTTTAAAATTAAATATGACAGTTACTATAACAGTAGAAGTGTCAAGTTGTTTAAATTATCAAATTACACATATTTAATCAATGAACACTCAGCAGTTCTCATAACTTAACACTTAATTATTGATGTAGCAGATGTAATCTTGTTTTATCTACTCCTACTGCACAATGGCCATGAATTATGATTCATAATTCACGGTTCGCAGCCAATCATAAAATTCTATTTTCATTATTCAATAGTTTGCAAATTGCAACCAATCAGAAAATTCCATTTTCATTATTCAATAGGTTGTAGCCAATCACAAAATTCATTCTTATTATTAAATGACTGTTGAAGTTAACAGCTGTCACAAATGTCATAATTCGGAAATATGAACACAAGGCTCCTATTGCATAGGAGTAGATAAAATATCGTATTATATTCGCGATTATGGCCATTATTCACTCAGATGACTTGCGCCACGCGCCTTCGGCTTGTGGCGCAAATGTCATCTTCGTGAATAATGGCTGTCATAATCGCTCATATAATAATATACTATAAGTGTTGGTTTTTATGTTATTTTTCAAATAAAATTTTGACATGACAGTTATGCAGTGGTTTAGGTTATGTATGCGTATTTCATTCTAAAACATTAACATAATGTGAATTAATAATCGACATATGTTTCAATTTTCAAAGCCAAGCTTGATATCACTTTCGTTTGCGCACATGTTAGTATTTTTCAACAAAACTGTTATGCACTGAACGCGCTCGCGGGGTGTTGAACACAACCAAACCAGAGGGCGCTGCCAGTGACCGAAGCTCGTGACGTCGGCACCGATCGATCACACCATTTCCGTTTTGGAGGTTGTTGTGTGTACGCGTTGTTACTTGTAAGTATGCTACAAATCTTAAAATATTTCGCCAATTTGAGCCTCTTTTCGAAACAAATCGCCCCAAACCAATCCCTGAAGGGGATACAAGTGACCGAGTCGTTGTATTTTAGCGCCCCGCTGCAATAGCCTGGAAAAAACTGCGTAGCATCATTCGTTATTAACGGCGTCCGCCTTTCCTAATTGCAGTTTCTGAAGGGGCGATGGCTGACTACAACTCTTATGAAACTGGTGGCGGGGGCGGCGGCAGCTACGCAGCGTATTCGCAGCCGCCGCCGCCGCTCGGCAGCGCCCAGAGCGGAGGTTATGGGGCCCAGGCATCGGCCGGCAGCTACGGCGCCCAGGGTGACCTCAGCGGTGGCGGCTCGTGGGGCCAGAACAACCGCAGTAGCAGCGGTGGCGGAGGAGGGTACGGCGCCACCCAAGGTAGGTTGAAGGTCTTAAATTTTCAGTCCGGTGGACTTAGACATAGGCATGGATGCAGTAGTGCACAGTAGCTGTAGCCTTCCACTATGTCTGAAAGTAATGCGGGTAATATGATAGACCCTCGTGCTTTAATGTGCGAGGGATTGAACTTTACCTCGACAATTCTATTGTTTATATATTGCACTTTTTGCTAGTCCATACAAACCACAATCGACGACAGACACAGGTTTTTGGTTTGAGTATATATTTATCCTGCTAAAACTGTTCATATTGTTCGTAAGTTATTTTAGGCGGACTGAAAGAATGCAAATTACCACCATTTACATTCTAATTATTAAACCTGAGTAAATTTACTAAAGTAGCCGCGGCAACATTGAAGACTAACTTCAAAAGTCTGAAAAATCGGTAACCCAACTTTCCACATAAAACTGTGGAATGCTACACCAGTGTTGAGTAAAGTACAGCAAGTGATTAAGATAATAGCAAGTTAAATACCTGTGATTATTGCCACAACTTTCAAAAGTGGTTGATGTTCTTTTCTGCGTTTTCAGGAATAACATATTTGAATTAGTTTCTTTTTGGGACATTATTTTGAATTTTAATTGGCAGTTTATAATTTCATATTTAAATTTACTGCTGATTCAAAATATCACATGAAATCAGGGTTGGCAAATATATTATTTATAATAAATAACACATTCGCTAATTAGAATAGCTATAAACAAAGGTGAATTTGCCAGAGTTGTTGCCAACCTTCAATAATGAAGGTGGTACTTTAACCCTTTCAATGCGAAAGCCGTATATACATTGCAATACATCTTATGCCTGCGAAACCAAATATTTGCATGTTTCGGGGTGGGGATTGTTTTATATGGTGGGAATAATTATTCACAGTCACCTCATGCCCGCGACAACCCAGGGGCACGAAATGTGTGTGACGATATCTCACAAATTGCTTACGCCAAGAAGCTGCAAATATTACACAGGCGGTTGAGTCCGTGCCAGGAGCACGCGCACGGAAAGGGTTAAAAAGAAGAAGATAATAAATAATTAAATATCAAAATATCCAATCCTGCGAGGTAAGGTACAAAATTTCAGGACGTGTTCCTCGGATAAATGCGAGTCGAAAATGTCTATGAACATGGTCCGCAAATGCTTCCTTATCGAGATACATTTTTTAAATTTTAATAGTAGGTACTAGAGGAAAATCTCTTATTTAGAAAAAAAATTACAATAATTGTTAAAAAAACCACGTTCATACCGCAAGCACAGTCTCGTTCGTTTATAAATGTGATTGACGGCTTTCCCGATAACAAAGCGGTTGTTTCTAACAGCAGCAACTTCAATAATTTTATGAAGTAGTTCATCCCTAGTACGTGATTTCTCCACATACACCAAAAGTCCTCATGTGTCCCCACAAGTAGTAATCTAGCGGATTTAAATCGGGTGAGCGGGGTGGCTAAGAAATTTATACCATAGTGCAGCGGAGCACCGTCATGTTGTACCCACATCTGTTGTCTTATTTGAAGTGGGATATCCTCCCAACAACACTTGACAGTTCTTCTCGTAAAAATTGGAGATGTCAAACGAGCATCAAACACCTAAGGGTCAACTAATTGGTCTTGTAACAAACCGCACCAAACATTAACCGAAAAACGGTGTTGGAAATTGCGTTCGATGGTTGCATTGGGAATTTCTCAAACTATTAACGCTATCTCGAGTAAATGTACACTCATCGGTGAACAACATTTTATTAACGAGATTACGATGTGCGTTGATCCAATTACAGAACTGCATACGAGGGTCCGGATCAGTGGACAACAAAGACTGGATAGGTTACAAATGGAATGGGTATAAACTAAAATTATGCATCGTTCTCCATACAGTCATTCGGCTAACACCAGTGCAAACTGCTATTCTGCGGACACTAGTTGATGGTGACCTATCAACACTATCCAGTATTAAATCATGGTTAGCTGCTGATGGATGTGTTACTGTAGCGTTTGTAAATGATCCTGTTGCTCTTAAGAGGTTCGAAAACTTGCCCGAATACTCTACTATCAGGTATTCTTCGATTTGGATACCGGCGGCGGTATTTCCTCACTGATTTCCTACCACTGCAGTTGCAGTATCCATAGACTAACAGCATGTTTGCGTATTCTTCTATTCTTCGTTTGTAAAAACAAACATGACTGTAGATTTGAAATTAACCGTCTGATGAAATGCAGAGTTCAATCAAACTCTGACTCGGCTCAACTGTCACAATAAATAACAAAATGTAGCACTGCCTACTGGCTGGCTAGAACATGGTGCTCCACCACATATTTATAAACGGGCTAGACTGTGCTTGCGGTGTAAAGATAGACATTTTGAACAATTATTATTTTCATATTTCTTTGAAATAAGAGATTTTCCTGTAACAATACTAAAATTTAAAGAATGCCATATCTTGATAAGCAAGCATTTGCGGACCATGTTCATATAGACATTTTCGACTCGAATTTACTTAAGGAACATGTTCTGAAATTTTGTACCTTACCTTGCGGGACACCCTGTATATCTGATATCGAAAAAAGTGATACATATCCGATATTTATAAAAAATTAAAAACTTTTTGTTCTATTTTTAGTATTTTTTTGCTTAAAGTATGCAGTAGTACAAAATATTAATATATTTCATATTCTATATCGTATTATAACAAAGGAACTTGAACTAAACCAAATTAAATTCATTAATTGGAAATATTGAGCATCAAAAACAAATGAGACTCGAAGGTTCACATAAATAAACTAGAGAAAATATCCCGGATCGAATTTGTACTGGTACTTTTGTATACGATACTGCCCTGAACTGATATTTTCAAATCAATGCGATACGATGATACTGTCACACAAGACATTTTATATACAGGGTGTTAATTAAGTACATAGACAAACTTGAAGGGGTGTTCTAAGACAAAAAGTTTAAATAAACTTGGGTCCGCAACTGCTTCGTTTTCAAGATACAGGGGGTTAAAGTTTAAAAATTCCATATGCGAAATGCATGTCAGCCATTTCAATATCAGTAAACTGAAAATAATCACCAAAAATGCGCTTTAAGAACTACAAATGATTACCTTTATCAGCAAAGTCAAGTTGTTGAATTTGTCTGTTCAACTAACGCTCTATTTTGTACTGATTTTATAGAATTTGTAATTTTTTCAAATTTTTGACAAATGCTTAAAATTTAAAAATCAAATTTTTGGCTAATTACAAGATCACTGTAAAAGGAAGTTGTGTGCTTGTATCACACCAGATTTTTTAAATTACACTATGCCAATCAACAGAACATTTTATTTTCTTGACAGATGATCAATTGTTTTTTATCCTTACATCATGATTTTCATAATAAAACCCAAGAATATGTAAAAAAGCATAAAAATATAGGTCACCCATGATTAACGTAAAACAATTGAGCAATGTGACAATTGCATAGTTTTAACTAGTAGAAAGAACACAGTTCCGCATTATCGATTACCCTTTGTTTTAATAATGCAAAATTGTTTATTCTGAAAATTCAAATGCTGTTCGCATGCCAAGAAAAAGTTTGAAGAAAAATGTTATGTAAAAGGGTTAAAAACAATTGAACATCTGTAAAGAGAAAAAAAATATATTGCTTTGCATCAACTACTAGATAGCATAATTTAAAAAAATCATAGATGGTATTGTCAGTTTTGTATTAATAAAAAATGAAGATTGTGTTGTTTTCGAGGATGCTTTCTTGTTTAATTAGTACATAAAATGCATGTGATACAAAATTGAGTAAAGCTGTATTTTCGATAAACATATATTCCTTTTGCAAAATGATGGTTAAGCGCAATGTTTTAATATTGTTGACATAATATTTTATTTTGAGTTACTCAGAATTAGGGGCGGATGGGACAACCGAGAAACCAGAAAGTTTTCAGATGGGCACACGCCCAGCTTGCTGCAAGCAAATGCCATTTCCAAGGCGGCATTGTTCTGGGCTAGTTTATAGTTTTATGAGATAGGTAATTTTCCAGTTAAATACTTCTAAAATGGGTATCTTTTGGTTTTTTTTTAAATTTTGTTTTATTAACTCCTATTTTAAATAGAACACCCGATATATTATTACATTTTTGAATTCAGCTTAAAATTTTAGAGAAAGTTTGTCTGTTCAACTAACTCTCTATTTTGTACCGTTTTTTGTAGAATTTGTAATTTTTAAAAATTTTTGACAAATGCAAAATTTAAAATAAAATTTTTGGCTAATTATGAGATCACTGTAAAAGGAAGTTGTGTGCGTGTATCACGCCAGATTTTTGTCAAAGTTATTGATGAATCGAACACATTTAAAATTGTGAACTAGTAATGAATGTCTCTTTGATAAACAATATCTTAATAGGTTTCCGTGCTCAAAAGAAAACTCTCATAAGCCAATATTTCGGAAAGCTTTATTTCTTTCCCAAAGCAAAAAAATCTGGTGTGATACACTCACACAACTTCCTTTTACAGTGATCTTATAATTAGTCAAAAATTTCATTTTTAATTTTTAACCATTTGTTAAAATTTTTCAAAAATTACAAATTCTACAAAAACTGTACAAAATCAAGTGTTAGTTGAAGAGACAAATTTTCTCTAGAATTTTAAGGCGAATTCAAAAATGTAATACTATACCGGGTGTTTTATTTAAAATAGGAGTTAATAAAAAAAAACCCACTTTAGAAGTATTCAACTGACTGGAAAATCACCTATCTCACATCAATACATATTAAAAATGTAAGAAAAATGTAAAGTTTAAAAAAAATCGTTAGAGCCGTTTTTGAAAAAATCGAAAAAAACTGAAAATCACTAGAGTAAACACCTACTTCCGGTTATGCGATTTTCTTCAAAAGCTTGCTGTCTCATCTACATAGTACACAAAACTTATATATGAAGTTTCAACGCCATACCTCTTTTCGTTTTTGAGATATTCTGTTCACAGACAGACACACACACAGACACACAGACAGACAGACCAATGAAAAAAAATATGTTTTTTGGGATCAGGGGACTCTAAAACGTGAAGATCCGTTGAAAACTCAATTTCGAATTTTTGGGGTGAATCCAATACTTCCTTTATAGTAAAAGGAAGTAAAAAAGTGTGGTTAGTAACGGGTGTTCATTTAAATTTGACATTGCAGTGTGTTGAAAAGTTCATTGTGAACATACCTAACCCTACTTTTATAAACCGATTTAACAACAAGAAAGCATTCAAATGCAAATGTCTAAAACGAACTGTATCCATCTAAATAAAACCAGGTGTTGTCCGTGAATAAAGTGTTCTCTAATAAGTCATCATTGAGGGAATTAAGAACAACTGACTATATTCGATACGTTGAGGATAATCAGCTTTGGGTAATTGTTGTACAGATGTCTTTCTTTAATATTTTGTGTCGGGTGCCAACTGAACTTGTTGAGACAAAGGGCATACAGAGTTTGAGCATCTTCCATAATCTGTCTTACATTTTCAATTACTTCTACCGTTCTTCTCGGAGGATGACCGCTGCCTTCTTTGCGTGAAACGGATCCAGTCTCATGTAAAACTTCCAACGCAGTGATAAAGAACAATGAAAAGTGTTATAATCAGGGGCGGATGGGCCATAAGACGAACCGGGAAATTTCCCGGTGGGCCGGCTGTTCAGAGACCCGCAGGGCCGGTGGCTGAAAGTACGTCTAAGTGATCTACCAACCTATCTTCATAAACATGTACTTACCGAAAATAAAGAACCGGAATGAATTTTTCATTTTCTTAACAAATTTTTGTAGGATTTTTGTACATTTTTTCTCTATTTTACAATATTATTTGCCTATATAATTAATCAGCAAAAAATTTAGTTTTTATATTTCTTCTTCCGACTGCCCATAAATAACTCTCAAACTTTTATGTTTTGTTTATTTTGTGGTAATCAAGATAAGTCACGCGTCACGCGCTGTGGATTGGTCACTATTCGATTTTATGAAATGAGAGGGACAAATTCAATTTTTGACTGAAAAGAAAGAAGTACCACCAGCGATTAGAAATATTTAATTATCATACGGCTACGGAATCATTCGGTCACAGAAATTTAACGTATAAAACTGTGTAAGAGCAGGCTTAAAGTGCTTTGCGTTTTGCGTGTGTTATTTACCCTGAATATTCGAATCGGGCCTAAGGTAATTAAAATAACAAAATTTGTAAAAAGAATTTAATAAAAATATGGTTTAGGTTTATCCATTATCGCCGTATTATAATATATTGTATAATAAATCATTAAAAAATGGACAAAGAAAAACTGAAAGGAGGAGCGGAGAAGTTACTCTAAAAGAGAAAGAAGGCCATGAAAGCTTAGGCACACAAGTCAAAAAACATTAAATTTATGTTTGAAAAACTACCCTCTTCTTCTATTATTAGTCAACCGCAACCAGAGCAGGATTAAGGATATGTGAGGCCCAGGGCTAAATTTTTTAGAGGCCCCATTCCCATTTATGCAACGGGTACAAAGGGATCTAAATGATTAGAAACCGCACTAGATTAGAACCTTCCAATCTTTTTGAGGCCCCCGAAATTCGGTGGCCCGGGGCTGCAGCCCCCTTAGCCCCCCCCCCTTTAATCCGGCTCTGACCGCAACCATCTCAAGAATTATCGGAAAAAATTGTTTCGTTCCCTGAATCCGTAAGTTCTCAAGTTGAAACAAGAATACAAAACGAAAGTAAAAACCAAGCGTCCACGTCTACTGCTTTAACAACTTCTTATAATTTTCAAAGCATTGCAAAAACCAACGAAGCAAAATCAACCTTTCAATCCGCAATTAATATTACTGATAGCCATGATGATAGTTATTTTAAAACGTCAAATAAATTTGTACGACATTCAAATTTTTTTTTTCATTTCATCCGAGACATTCAGCTTTAATTGAGTTTTTTAATCGCGAAAAAGTCTTCAAAATGAAAAATGGCACAGTAAGGAACTGGCTAACATACAATGAAAAAACTTTTAAGTTGTTTTGTACTGTATGTCTAGTATACGCAAAGCCCGAAAATCGATTTGTTCTTGTACTTTTCGCACACTTATCAACGAATTCAGGAGCATGAAGTAAGCAGTGAACATGAACATTCCGTTAGAGCATACTTTATGTGCAAGAATCAAAAGGACATTTCCAATTTGCTTCTTTCATCTACATTAAATATCAGACAGCAGCAAATAAAGAAAAAACGACGAGTATTAGAAGTGATTATAGACATTATAAAAATGTATATTTTAGACATATCCGGTAATTAAAAATCTGGTGTGATACACGCACACAACTTCCTTTTACAGTGACCTTATAATTAGCAAAAATTTGATTTTAAAGTTTTAAGCATTTGTCAAAAATTTTCAAAAATTACAAATTCTACAAAAATGGTACAAAATAAAGAGTTAGTTGAGGAGACAAATTTTCTCTAGAATTTTAAGCTGAATTCAAAAATGTAATAATATACCGGGTGTTCTATTTAAAATAAGAGTTAATAAAAAAATAGAAAAAACAAAAGAAACCCACTTTAGAAGTATTCAACTGGAAAATCACCTACCTCATATCAATACACATTCAAAATGTAGTAAAAATGCGAAGTTTGAAAAAAATTCGTTAGAGCCGTTTTTGAAAAAATAAAAAAAAACTAAAAAATTACAAGAGTGAACACCTACTTCCGGTTATGCGATTTTCTTCAAAAGCTTGCTGTCGCATCTACATAGTAGACAAAACTTATATATGAAGTTTCAACGCCATACCACTTTTAGTTTTTGAGATATTCTGTTCACAGACAGACAGACAGATACACAGACAGACAGACCAATGAAAAAAAATATGCTTTTTGGGATCAGGGGACTCTAAAACGTTAAGATCTGTTAAAAACTCAATTTCGAATTTTTGGGGTGAATCCAATACTTCCTTTATTGTTAAAAGAAGTAAAAAAGGCCGACAAATATTATTTCCCGGGCCGCTAAGATGTTGCCCATCCGCCCCTGGTTATAATGCAACACAAACTTTGGAAATTCTTGCTGAAACTCTTCAAATCAATCATGGATTGTGTACTGCCATATTCCATCAATTCGACGGCCGTTACAAAAATAGGATTCGATCATAAATGTACAGCGATGCCTATAATTGGCATTAACGGAATGCACAATTTACTAAATGACAACAAAAAGTGAAATTCGGTTGAAACAGTTGATGTGGTACATTCACAGTTAACCCTTCAGCGCCAACTTCGAAGTCAAATTTAAAAGAACTCTCGATACTTCATAATTGACAACAAAGAACCTAAACAAGCATGGCTTATTTGATACATCAGGTTAAAGGTTTTTGAAGTAGTCGTCAGTTAATTGATTCATAAATTATAAACAGATTAACAAATTTACTAGTTATCATCCAAACATTTGTTCTGACTCCTCAAATCTTTCCATGAAAACTGTTTCTGTTATCTATCAATTAATTGTCATGTTTGAATGCAATTCTTGATAAATATTTTACAATAGCCCCAAGACATTTAATGCGACACCCTTGATAGCGGAGACATCTGCTGAGTGGTTTGTGTTGGCTAACTAGAAGTGCACTTGTAGTTTATTAAACTTCTAATAATTACTATTACAAAAGGAGAATACAATTTTAACATTTGTATAATTACAGGAGGAGGTGGAAGCTATGGCGGTCAGAGTACCGGTAGCTACAGCACCGGTGGCAGTGGCGGAGGCAGTGGTGGCGGCGGTTATGGAAGTTACAGCAGTGGCGGCGGAGGAGGAGGGGGAGGAGGAAATGGGTATAATAGCAATAATGATAGTTACGGAAATAGTTACGGCAGTGGAGGTGGGAGCGGTGGTGGATATGGAGGTGAGAAACCATAGGTCTCTTGAATTGCCACTGCAATAATTGATCCGCCACTGTGTTTGTTTAGGTGGAAGTCGTGGGCCAAGTAGTTTTAGCAGAGGTGGCGGCGACGACCGAAAAAGCGGCGGTGGCGGTCCAAGAGGAGGAAGTTTTGGGTAAGTTGCTTTGTAAAGAGTTGACGAATATAATTGGTATATCAATGCTCCTGAGCTGTACCAATCCAATACTTAATTTTGCACAGTTGGATTGAAAAAGTAATTGTATTTTATGTGTGGACAACTCCGGTGAGCACATAGATAAAAAGTTTTTTTTTTTAATCAAGTACTGGTAGTTTTTATTTTTTCTTCAGTTTTTATCTAATTTTTTTAGTATTGGAAGTGTGATCGTTTAGTTAATTTCGAGCTGTGCTTGGTTGGTTATGCATCGATCTTTAAGACAGATTTTGGTTGTAAAATTCATGGTGCAGGTCAAACAAGCAACGTTGCTCGTGCAGGCTTTTATTGTGCAGTTGTATCATGTGTTTTATCAATTACGTTGTAATTGAATGTATTATTGTTATCTTCGTATGAACATCCATTAATATATAATGCAATGGTTTCTCAGCAGGTTAATTATTGGACTTGACTTTGTGGGTTTTTCATTGTATGATTAGGTAGGGGTACACATCAATTCTGCGTGCCTTTGGCATAAATTTGGTTACTTCGGTTAAGACTTGAAAATTTCAAGTTTTACATTGATACTAAAGGTTCACTGGTATAGAAATGCTTTGCTAAAAGTTTGTTTTTAAAGAAATATTTCAGCTTTCGAGAAAGCTAAGAATTTTAGCTTGCTCGATTGCTTTGTTTTAAATATAATACAAAATACAGTTACTTTTAGAAAGTATAATCAGTATCTAAACAGGGGTTGGCTTCATCAGTAAGTCACGAGTTTATATAAATCTGGTATAATAACTGACACAATTATTGGCTGCCCTGCGAAGGGATGCCGAGTATTGTGTCGAGCAACAGAGGTAAATTGGGGGTTAATGGTATAGTAAAGGGGTTTATGGTTGACATGGACGGAACTGACTGACGTACATGGACGAGTACAGTGACTATTTCAGAAGAAGAATTTTAATGACTTTGGTATGAAAACGGCAACGTGCGTTTCACCCCCCTTGCTTGGTGTCTTCAACTACTGATCGTTTACTTCTGTTTTAGCGGTGGGAACAGAGGTGGTTTTAACAAAGGTAAAAGCACCAGATAAGTTATCTGGTGCATTTTATGGTTTATTGTTGAATTGTTTAACTGTGAAAGAGCTGGAATTTGGTTTTTTTTTTTTTTCGTACTGCCGGCGGGCAAGATTAGTACTAGTTAGTAGGTGGTGTGAGGTTTATAGATTGTTTAAAAATATAACGCGTTCCTATTGGAATATGTTTATTTTGCCAGTGGTACATTTGGTGCTTATACAAGGGATGATTTTGTTGGTTTTTAAGAAAGTTTTAAATTCTGGTAAGAAATTGTGAATCACTTTGTACGAGCTCCAAATCGCCATTTTTCGTGTTAATAGATTGTAAGAATGTGCAATTACAGCAATCAAATTCAACTTAGAATTGATTATTTGGTCCTTGGTTAAGGTATAAGCAAAAAGTGCCAGGTTTATTATAGGATGGGTAGGATAGCATCGCGCGACAAGGACCAAAAAATCAATGCTATTACCTAACGACAGCTCTTTCATGTTTTTCTCCGATCTTAGGGTGTCTTCAGGCAAAATTAGTTAACTTGCCATATTGTTTTTTTTTTTTTTTTTTTTTTTTTAATATTATTTCTCACTGCTGCGGCGGCGGGTGGGGAGGGTTGGTATGGGGTTGTGTGAAAACAATTGATTATCAGGAGGTAAATTTGTACAAGTTTTATTGTTGTTGCTAAGGTAACATGATGTGTGTTTTTCTCCAATCTTGGGTGTTTTCAGGCAAAATTAGTTGAATTGCCATATTGGTTTTTTGGTTATTAAAGAGTATATTTTTGACAGTGTGTTGGGGAGGGGTGGGGTGGGGTGTTACGGGGTTGTGTGAAAATAATTTGATTATCGCAAGGTACAATTTGTACGAGTATTATTATTGCTAAGATAATGTGGTGTATTGATAACTAACAGTCTTTGTTGAATATTATTAGTAAAATGTCTCAATTTGTTGGTTTTGTAATTGAATGATAATTATAGTGATAACAATTTTTATCGAGTTTTGGTAATGACTGCGAAGCAACTCTGAAGTTGTGTATTTAACAAGGGAAATGATAGGGCATAATATTAGGTACCAATAGACCTAGTGAAAAGATTCCTTCCATGTGTGGTTTAACATGATTTATGTTATAGGTGGAGGCTCTGGCGAGATGATTGTTCAGCAAGACACCATTTTTGTGTCTGGAATGGATCCAGATGTGTCTGAAGAAGATATTGCTGAACATTTTGGATCTATTGGAGTGATTAAGGTTCGTTTTATCATCTAAAAATATTCAGTTTCTGAGATACGTTATGTACACTGGAACGATGGGAAACACCTATTTTCTCCTCAATAATAAGAGTGCAACTCATGACTTCTCCGTTGTTTTTTTTTTCGTACAAGAAATGTGGATCTGAAACTTGGAAGCGAACTGCACTCTGTGCTTGGATTAGTTTATATCCATGACCAATTTGAATGTTCGCTATAGTATACAACAGATTTCTATTTACTAGTATGCTTTGTATAGCTTCTAGCTTATTCCATCTGTTACAATAATATACCGCTATAGTACTGCTCTATGGTCTGACATACGCACAAGTAGGCCAAATTGATCAATGAGAGCCTCTTATTTCAAGGCTGGAAGCAGAAAATTCAAATAAAATAAAATTATTGGCCGTAGAACTTGAGGTCTTGTTTCCAGCCGGTATTGACACAGTAAGAGGGGGTCCATCTTCAGTGTGTTCCACTCGTATAAAGTGGGTTCTATTATTAACATGAATATCAATTCCAGCTGGACAAAAGGACACAGAAGCCAAAGATTTGGTTGTACAAAGACAAGAGCACCGGCGCGTCAAAAGGGGAAGCAACAGTCACCTACGATGACATCAAAGCCGCCGAATCTGCAATCACGTGGTTCAACGGTAAAGAGTTCAAAGGCGCTACCATAAAGGTGCAGCTGGCCACAAAGCGAGACAACTGGGGCGGCGGCGGAGCTGGCGGCAGACGCGGCGGTCCCGGTGGTGGAGGCGGTGGCGGCGGCGGTGGTGGTGTCGGCGGTGGCGGAGGAGGAGGATTCAAACCTCGCGGTGGCGGAGACAGAAGTGGTTAGTAGTTTGTGATTATCGTAACTTGATCATAACTTATATCTTGGAATTGTAGGTGGTGGCGGAGGCGGCGGCGGCGGAGGTTTCAGAGACAGGGAGAGCCGTGAAGGCGACTGGAGGTGCCCAAATCAAGAGTGTGGCAACACGAATTTCGCCTGGAGAAATCAGTGCAATCGGTGCAGCGCTCCTAAGCCAGAGGGTGGTTCCGGCGGCGGCGGCGGCGGTGGTGGGGGCGATAGGCGAGGAGGAGGATCCTTCGGTAGTCGCGACAGAAGAGGTGGCAGTGGCGGCGGCGGCGGTGGATTCAGAAGTGACCGCGGTGGTGGCAGACCGATGGGCGGGGGCGGCGGTGGAGGAGGCCGCTCTGGGCCGCCTAGAGGTCGAGGCGGCGGCGGATTTGGCGGAGGACGTGGGGGCAGCAGGTGAATGTAATGCGTCTTATGGACTTTCAAGTATGAAAATTGAGTGAATGTTGAGCATTGCAACCTATGTTGAATGGACGTTGAACATGTTCTCTGGATTTCATAGTATTGAATGTAGTGACCGGCTGTAGTTGAACAATTCCCCACTGCTCACAACAGATGTTGGTACATTGATATGCTAATGTCTGATGCAATGTTGTCTGGGGTATAACAAACAAATTCTCTATTAAACGCACAAAGTGAAATATTAGCTTAATGTGTATCCTGTCGGGAGAAACAGTTGCATTTATCGTTGTGAATGCATGAGAGAATGAGCAGAATTTGTGCAAAATTCAAGTAATTCATACATATATTTAATTTTAGGGGAAGCGAAGGAGGAGACTTCGGCAGAGATCGACCTCGGCCATATTAATTAATTAATGCTTTTACGGTTATGATTAATTTAATGTAATAATATAAGTCCTCTTATTTAAGCTGTAACTACATTATATAGTGTACTTTAGTGTTAAGTTCGTCGTATTATTAGAGCTATTATATGTAGTTTTTTTGTAAAATTAAATACTGACCGTTGCAACTCTTCAAATTGAATATGGAGAATAAAGCATTTTTTATAGATTTTTATTTTTTAATATGAGATTGGTGAGATTATCTAAATGACTGAACAAATAAATATAAGTAACTCCACCTTATCTAGATACTTGTTCATGTAATATAAATTACAAACATTTCTTGTCGAATATTTGGTTCTGCTGTCCAATATGGATATTGCTTGTTCAATAATTATTTTTGTTTAGGAGTTTCTAATCTTCTTTTGACTAACCCCTTGATTATCGTCTTTTGTTCTGTGTATTTTGCTCCATTTTTCTCTTTCTGGTTTCCTTTCCTTTAGAACAATTGCTTGGAGGCTGAACTAGTTTCCTTGACTTGTGCTGATTCTGTCCCTGTAATTCTGAGCACACAGTTGAGACTGCAAGCAGTGTTTTAAAACGAACTAGTGTGGCCACTCGGAGGGATGTTATAATTTGGTAACTACCCTGAAGTGTAGTCTCACACTTCCAAATTTTAGGCTTGGAACGGTAGCACCTTGATGTTAATGAATCAAACACTTCCAGCCAGTCTTAATAAAGGCCACTAATCTGACGTTAAATTTAATTCGCTGTTAAAGCAAACAAAAGCGCATCAAAACGTTAGTGATTATGACATATTATTCATTAGTAAACAAATTTTGATGCGCTTTTGTTTATTTTAACAGCGAATTAAAGTTAACGTCAGATTAGTGGCCTTTATAAGACTGGGCTGTTAATGCCGTTTGTTTTATTATAAAAATCTTGGTCAATATTAGGGATGTCGGCGGGTACCCGACTAGTAAATTATGTAATTTCTAGAAAGTCTGTGTTTTTCGGAGATGATAAAAACTTAAAAAACAATTGGAATAAGTTCTAGAAAAACATAAATCATGCAGTAATAACCAGGATTACCCATCCCATACCACATACCTAATGTTTCTTGTTTCGTATACTAAATCCACTTCACGGAAATATTCAACCTGTCAATAATACCATAAATCGCGTCAGTATGGGATGAAGTAACATAAACATCCTCTGTGTGATTTGATGCTGCTACGAATTTCGAATAAAAAGTCACGTCAAGTCAGTGACTTTGAATGACATAGATACAAGTACAGCATTTAAAATTACATACGTTTATGTGCCAAGATGTGTAATATCCCTTTTTCGTGCTATCTTCTGTAATACAGAATATGAATATACTCTATCCTTCTTGCAGTTACTAGCACAGCACCCTAGATATAGAACACAGCATGCTTATTTTTGTTTTTCAAAAACGATGTTGATTATTGCACCTTGTTATGAACAAGAAATTGTCAAACTCACATTTTTAGGTGTAAACACATAACCTTAAAGAAGTCGGCTGTTTACTAATTTCAGTATGACTAAATTTTGCTTTAAATGCGATAAATTTCCATGTGATGGCTGTAAAAGAGAGCTGTGCAAAAACTGTGGAGAAATATCCGAAACCGAAATAAGATGCTTAAAGTTACGCATATATATAATACACATATATTGCTAGGTAGGGCCGGGAAACGTCAGAAAACATTACGGCGCCGACATAGTCTCACTTAGAGTATAACGCGTCTCGTGCGCATGCGTGAGAATTCGAACTCCGCCTTTAGAAGCGAATTTTAAACTTGATCGCTTCCCCATTGGGCGGACGACGCCGCCGCGCTTACACACAGCTCATCATTATACATTGAAGAGTTGGTTGTCTGTCTCACTTCCTTGGTCAGTTTCCCACTCATAGCCGCTAGCAATATAGTAAGTATTAGATATATGAAGTTACGTAAGAGAAAACTGTTTTGACACAAAATGACGCAAATCCTAACCTGCTAACCTCGAATTTGACATTGACGTACAGTGTCACCAACATATTATTCATACGTTGAATTTCCACAGCCCGCTGAGGAACAGTTTTTTTTTTTGATCTCTCGATATATAATACACATATATTGCTGGTAGGGCCTGGAAACTTCAGAAAACATTACGGCGCCGACATAGTCTTACTTAGAGTATAACGCGTCTCGTGCGCATGTGTGAGAATTGGAACTCCGCCTTTAGAAGCAAATTTTAAACTTGACCACTTCCCCATTGAGCGGACGACGCCGCCGCGCTTGCGCACAGCTTACCGTATACATGAAGGAGTTGGTTGTGTGTCTCACTTCATCGGTGAGTTTCCCACTCATATCCGCTAGCAATATAATAGTAAGTATTAGATATATGGTCACAACTATAACATTTTGACAATTTCAATTTTGGTGCTTTTGCTTCAGGGTTGGTAAAGCAACTGCAACAAAGATAATTACATACACATTCTTTTGCTTGAGAAAGAGATGATAGCAAAAAAGTATGTCTTGGTTATGTTGGCACATTAGATGAACCTTGTGTTTGTATCTATTTTGAAGGTTAGAATTTAGGGGTTTATGTTGACATTGCTTGGATTCTTTAAAAAAAATATGTTGGTAGAATTTGTTTGGTAACTTTTAGAACTAAACATTGGTGGGAAATTTAAAATCTAGCATTAAAGGAGTTTTGTTTTTAGGTAATCTTTCTTAAGCTTCTTCTTTTGGCATGTTAGGCTGCAGATCCAACAGTTCCTCTGCACACCTCAGAATTGCTTTTTTCTACATTTAATTTAATTAAAAGATTCTGTTTTTGCGCGTATTCATTTTCAAAAAAGAAAAGCTGACAATTTAATTTTAAATGTCAAAATGACACAAGTCGTTTACAGAAAAACATGACGAAAATAAATTTTCTAATTATTTAAAAAAAGCAGTTTGCCAATTTTACCTTAACCTTGAAAATTTTTATAGGAAGAAAACGTACTTTACTTGAATTTGATAGCACTTGAAGTGTGAAAATATTTACAAATAACAGATGACTTTCAGTTTGAATTGGGGAGTAGGGTATTATTTCAATTTAGTTAAGTTTAAAACTCGTGGCGTAACGAAAGAAATGGTAGCTACCTCAGATGTTTCGATGTACGCTAACATTTTGGTACCCGGGTTTGATTTTAGACCGGGTACGACATCCCTAGTCAATATATACAGATATATTTTGCTTAGTTTTAAAAATTGCATTATTTCAAAGTGCAAAGTGTTTATGCTTACTGGGTTATAACAACAGTCTGCGTTTAAGTAAGCCTGCTTCCGCGATATATGCACTTATTTTACAGTGAACTCGTATTACTAAGTCATTTTCGCATGTATTAAGCAAAGTTGCCATGCGATTCTGCTAACATGCAGTTGTGACATATTAAACTTCCTGAACGAATGCATTTGCTGCTATTTGCATTTTTAAACATATTGAACTAGTAAATTTTGAAATTAAATTTAAATCTTTAATTTGAGATTAAACATATATCATTAATAGACCACTGTCGCTCTTTCAACAGTAAAATCCTTATATTTTTATTCTTCTTTCTCTGTTTCCCATTTATGCCTTACGGCGTTGGGTCCTCTATCCATCTCCTATAGATGTTACTGTCTCTCGCCATTCTCCTGACTTCCTCGATGTTTTTGTTTCTATTCCTTGCCGCCTCCTTGATGTTGTCTTCCCATTGGACTCGGGGTCTACCTCTGGTTCTTCTTCCTTCTGCTTTCATTTGATGGATTATCTTGTGTTATCCATACGCATGAGATGTTCATACCACTTCAATTGTTTCATTTCTATTTCACTGTTTTCTCGGTGTTTATCCAGCAGTGCCCATGATGCTGATCCATGGAGTAGTATGGGGAGGAATATTGTTTTATACAGGTGCATTTTTGCTTTTGTGCTTAGTTCTTCCTTACCTATCACTATTTTGTTTATTTGGTAATATATCCTCTTTGCCTTGCTTATTCTGTTCTTAATTTCTTCCTCTATTCTTCCATCCTTGTTTATTATCACTCTTAAGTATTAGTACTTTTCCACATACTCCAGTTGTTTTTCTTCTACTGTAGTGAGTACCCTTGCTTCTCTTTCTTCTCTTGTGATGTGCATTATTTTGCTTTTTCCTATGTTTATCTTCATGCATTTGTTTTCTAGGTTGTCTTTCCATATGCTAATGTTTTCTTGCAGTTGCCCTGGGTTTCCTGCCATTATTAGTATATCATGTGCGTACGGTAATGTACTCTAATGTTGTTCTCCTTCAAATTTCTTATTTACATTTTTTAATTATGCTGTTCATGTAAACCACGAACAGCAGTGGGCTCAAACTGTCGCCTTGTTTAACCCCTCTATCTATTTTAAATTCTTGTGATTTTTGTCCTTTTATCCTTACTATTCCCACCACTTTTTTGTTTATACTTTTGATCACTCTTATAAGCTTTGGGTTTGTTTGTAGTTCTTCCAGTGCCCTTCATATGTGCTCTCTTGGTACTTGATTGAACGCTGCCTTAAGGTCTAGGTATGCTAGGTATATATATCTCTGTTGTTGTCCAGCATCCTCTGTTATCTGTCTAATCGAGTATATATGATCTTGTATTTGTTTACCTGAGCAGAAAGCAGCTTGTTCATCTTCTAGCTTATCTTCAATTATATTTCTTAACCTTTTTTCTATTATTTTCGAGTAGATTTTTAGCGCTACTGAAGATAGGCATATTGTCCTGTATTTCTCAGTTTGTTGTTTCCCACTTGTTATATATTGGCACTATTATATTTCTTTCTTAGTCAGTCAGGATCTGTGCTGTTTCCCATGCTTGTTGGAAGATATCTTTCAGCCATTTAACTATTCTTTGCTTGTTTTCCTACCTCCTTAGCTTCATTACGTTTCTGTACGTAGTTTGCTCTTTCTGCTTCTGTATTGGTCCTTTTAAACCTGCTCCACGCTTCTTTCTTCAGCTCAATCCTACTCCTCACATCCTTGTTCCACCATGTTGTTCTTTTCTTATGTGCACTATAGTTTGTTATTTTTTTCCACATATTTCTTCTGCGGTTCGAATTATAGTTTCTTTAAATGTATTCCATCTTTCATTTATGTTTCAGGGCGTTCCTAATTATTGTTGTTCAATTTCTCTTGTGTTAAGTGTATTATTAAGCTTCTGTTCGTATTCTTCTCTTATCTGTTTGTTTTCTAGTGCCCCAGGAGTCTGTGGTTAGTACTTAATTCCGCTCCTCTTATCACTTTTACATCTTGTAGTGCATATCTCATACTTTTGGTAATGGTTATATAATCAATCATGCTCTTGTATGCTAGGGCTTCCATATTCTCCCATTATTCCATATCCTATTTCTTTGTTACCTATATGCGCTTTCCAGTCTCCCATGATTACGATGTGATGATTCCTACGTTGCATTTCATCTATTGTTCGCTGAAGATCTTCATGAAATTTGTCTTTACCTCTTACATTGGCATTTTCTGTTGGGGCATAGATTGGTATTACCCCTACTTTTTCTTGCAGTTCTAAGTTGACTGTTATAATTCTTGAGTTGACGGCTTCCCATTTTGTTACTTTCGTTTCCAATTCGTTGCTTAGGATAACGCCTACTCCTTCTGTTACTCTGTTTCCTATTTGGGTTTCCGCATTACTAAGGGTATACCCCTTTTCCAGCGTTTTTATAACGCTTCCGCTCTTTTTAATTTCTGCTATCCCTAGTATCTGTATTTTATATTTCTCCATTTCTTCTATTATCTCTGCTTCCTTCCCCGTTAAAGTGGTAACATTCCATATTCCAAATCGTATACCGTTTCTCGCTCGTCGTTGTTCATTCAGTCCTTGTTCGAGGCTTGTATTGTTTTTCTGAATTATCTTACCTCGAGTAGGTGATTGGCCTAACGTCAAAGGCCCCGTTACCTCGGGACAACTAGGCCGTACCCTGGCAGGCGCCCTTACAGGGTGCTATCAGCCGGGCCAGCTGATCCCCGGCTTTTTTTAGAGGTGTTACTCCTCTATCACTCCCCAATTTATCCTGGCTATAAATTTTTATTGCTAAGATTTATTTACAATAATGTTGCCTTGCTAACTTGAAAACAAACTACAACTTACCGTTATATGTTTGAGGCTTGCGCGGTTACTCGAATTGTCAAAATTAGAATTAAATTGTGGCATAGACCGCGTCTTCTTTGTAGATAACACCCAGCATTAGTTGGCTTAATGTGCCTAGCACCTTGTGAACTCAAGCAAGAGTATGTGTAACGGCTATATTCTTTGGTGGCTCATAAACTCTTACAAGCCACCAATGATTTAGCCAACAAATGCTGGGTGTTTATCTCTGGTCTAAGCCGAAGTGTAATTCTAATATTGACAACCTATCATTAGTCAAAAACCCGAACCCTTTAGGATGAGGGTATCTTATACAGTTGGTTCGAATCATAACTGACAATTAAATGCTAATTTTACTATGGCAACAACAATGGGTTCTATAATTTACCACAAATGAAAATTTGCACCTTTATGGGTGGATTAGGGCAAATTCCTAAAATACATTTTCAGACATATGCAAGTAAATACCAAGTCTATATCTTATCGGGTTTAAGAGATATTGAGGAATGCATGCAAACAGAGTTTATCTCTTTTCATTTTCATACCACTTGCTCGTAATGACAGAGTGAATTAGATGTTTTGTTAGCATAACAATGGTTCTGTTCACATTATTCACACAATCATCGTCAGCGTTATAGTTAACATCCCTACTGCAGGGGCACCGCCCCCTTCCTTGAGCAGTTTTATGCATTGAGATCCCATTGTTGCCAAAGCCGTATTGGGGAATTGCAGTGGGTTTAGCACTAGATTTTTGTGGTCGTTAAAATTTGTGAGAATAGAACCAGAAGTGTTATCCCTGAGTCACCTCAACTTCTTCACACAAGTGCTATAAACTTTTTTTAATATAATAGTTTACAGAATATGTGGTTATGTTGTTCGAGGTTGATCATTTACTGTCCTTTAACTTTTTTGACTAGGAACTATTAATTTAAAGATACACGGTTTAACATACAATTATAATTTATTAACAACTGTAAAACTAACAATTCCTTAAACTTATACAATAATATCAGTTAGAACTATTGCATTCGGCTTTTCTGGTAAAAGTTTAACAGACTAGTTTGGGTTTATATTAAATAGAATTGCAGTAAATGATAAAGATTTTCAAAAATGTATGGTGAGTGCAACTCATATTACCATTAATTGTTTCTGGCATTATGCTAGATAAACTTAAATGATATCCGAGTTGTAAAATTGTTAACCACTCTGTTGTTCAAAGTTGTAACTTGTGGATGCACAGTTGATTAGTTATTCTGTGATGGTGAGGTATAATATTTTCTATTTTAAAACCAGTAAAGCGTAAATCATAGCTACAGAAGTCAGAAATTAACAATAGAATATTATTAGTAGACTTCGTCAAGTTAATGTTTTTTTGCGGAAAATTTAATTGTGACTTGAAAATCTTAATCATTTATAGGTAGGTACACGAGGAAAGCTGTAATCATTAGTTATTCATACAGAAAATTAGTAGAAAGACACATCGTGGCAAGGTACATTTTGTTTTAGTTAGAATTTAGTAAGAATAATGGGACTATAAGTAAAAATTAGAATTGTCAGTTAACTTCTAGTTGAACTATAACTTAGTTCAAGTAATAATGGCATTAAAATTGATACACTACTAAATTTAAAAACTTCCATTTCCAGGACTTCTTGTTGCTTACATATACTATGGTGGCGACACAACAATATGCAAAGACCACTAGCGCAAGTTTTATAATGTACATGGTAGGAATCCTGGTATGAAATAAATAAAATGTTAAATAAGACAATTGTACAATTGCTGCAAATAAAAGTAGCTTATGTCCAGTACTCTATACAGAGCTGAATCTGCAGAAACATCTCTCCACTCAAACTTCCGCTAAATTTGTCCAAGCACATAGTTACTTTCACTATCACCAGTGTCCATGGGACGTCTTGATCGGAGGTAGATGGTCCCCACATCGGGGGAAGTTAGGCGGCACTGGCGGCAGATCCGACTGTGTTCCTACGTGTATTATCAGGTTCATTCCAATTAGTATGTGGAAGAGGAAATGGCAATGGAATAACCACCATCCTGAAAAGCACAAAGCGAGTCATAATGTTCAAACTAGTCTTATAGGCATACACTGGATACATTATGTAATGCAATGAGATGCTTTTGATATGAAATAAACTAAAACTACAGCAGCACCCATTTATTATGGTTAGAGATGACACGCGTTTGAGTATAACTTATTCAATATTATAGTACCAGTCTCCAGTTTAGTAGTTATAAAGAAATTTCAAACACAAAATTTAGAACACTTTTGAGTTTTTCTAAAAAAAATAATACTAAAGTAAGCTTGGAACGGGAATTTGGTCTTCTTTGCCTGAATTATTTACATATATAGCTAGTTTGAGGAATTTTACATTGTAATATTTGAATTGGAATAGATATAACTTAGGCGCCAATACGCATGCATCCGGCAGGATTACGCCCGAGTTATACTTTTGCAACGTTTTTAACAATATGTCGAAAGTAAGGTGTTTCACCGCGAAAACACACTTGGAGTGTCACTGACCGCGAACGAGGCATTGAATGGATCGCGATCGTGAAGCGCGGATTGCCAGGCTACAATTTGTGACACAGCTAATAGGGTAAAATTTGTGCTTCAAAAGTGTTGTTTTCGAGTCCGATTCTTCCGTAATTCTGGGGGTTCTGAATAATAGTCAGGGGTAATACCATCTGATAGCATAGCTAACGACACACCGCAATCCAGTGAAGTGCACGACTTCCAGGGGTGGGAGGGCAACTCTTTCGAGCAGTGTGGGGAAGCCTGTCCCAGATGTAAAACAGCGGATTTGAGTACCTACATGCTATTATTAAACGTTGGTGCTCTTCACTTTTTGGCAAATAGTGGATTGCATCTAACTACGACTCAAACCAGGAGACGGTTTTGGGGGGCTCCTAAAGCTATGTATCAGGTTACAATGCGAAAAATCGAATCGCAAATGCCGATTTTGATGCAACAAATATTTGCGTATTAGACAATTATTTTGGGGTATTTTAATGTTGTTTAAATGTAAATGTATTTCAGGTAGCCATTCATTCTGGAGGTTAATCTTAATTTCTTTAGTATATGTGTGCATTGACAGAATCACTATATTTGTGTTACATTGATTGGAAGCAAAGAGTTGGGGTAATTTTAAGAGGGTTGTATGTGTATTAAGTTAGCTAGGTAAACAAACAGGGTATAAGGTAAAGTAATGTTACAAGAATTAAACACAGCGACGGGACTACTAAAAACCGCATTACAAGGTTTGCATCATTAAGAAGATAAATGAAATCTCTATCAAATTAGCAGCACATAGCGGTATTTTGCTATTTAAAACAATAGTGTTATTCGTTGTGCTTTAGTTTTCAGAGAAATTGCAATTAAATATTGGCAGTAGTTTACATACCTGGGTTGTCAGCCCTAAACCTAAATATGACGTATCCATTATTAGGTACTGCTATGGTGTCTTTGGAGGGCGGCAAATTGAACTGCCGGTGCAGGAGCCCCCTTCTGTCCAAGTCCAAAGCATGCTTGAGATTGATCTTCTTCACGTTTTGATCAGGCGAGCGGCCGATTCCGACCACATTGAAGGAGTAGCCATGTAAGTGGAACGGATGGCTCAGGTTTGGGGACTGAACTATAACATTTCAACGTTGGTACCATGCTTTTTCCTTCGGAATTTATACAAACCTTCATCAACCAGAACGACCTCCACAATCGCATTCAGTGGGATGTCTATGGCATGCGTGCACATGCAGTTTTGTCCACAATTTGGCGGCCTGTTATCTCCATTACAGAACTGTTCAGGGGAGATGTCGTCTAGCTGGGAGAGTGGTGGGGATGGTGCGGATACGTAAGATATCTCGTCAACCAGACTTATCACGTGGTCTCCACCAGTAGCAGCTGAAAACTTGCAGCCTGAATATTGCTGTTCTTTGAAAGACTTATACAGCCGTAGCTTCGTGTTTGATTATTTTAGCTCTATATAAATAGTTGAATACAGAATCACTTTTAAAGTTGCATAAACGAGAATTCTTAAAGATCTAAGTGGTTACAAAGGAGTAAAGTGAAGGAAGTTCGAAGTATTTAGAAGTAGGTGCCAGTCGGAAAATGATATCTAACGAAGAATAAAATTTTTTGGTAAAATATCTGTAGAAATGTAGTAAGTATGGATTTGGACTAACTAAATCAGAACTACTAAGGATACTATCACTGCCTCCTACACTTACAAGCCATGCTGTTGGAGATTTGGCAACGCTGATCGTAGACCAATTTTTGTACTGTTTATTTATAAAAATATCTGTTGAAATGTGGCGTGTGATTAAATATTAATATGTTGGACTGCTCTAAGTTTGACGAAATACATTTATTTATATTACTGTACTGTTCGTGATAAGTGCAAGTAAAATTGCTGCTAGAATTCATGGGGTTTACTAAGTATTTCACTGAGGTAAGTAACAACCTAACCTCATTTTTAGGGCATTTCTTGTAACTTTTAATTTTATATTTAGAATGCCGCGAAGACGCTGTTTACCAACCACAACAGTACCTTAAAAGAACATCGTATGCAAACGCTAACAACATTTTCTTTTCAAATGAACGAGAGCCGAAAGAAAGCATGGCTTCGTGTAACAGCACGAGAACGTTGGACCCTAACAAAAACTTCTGTCGTGTGTGAAATACATTTTAATGGAAAATACATTTGAAAACGTTAGAAATGAGAGTGGGGAAATGCAGAACTGTTGATGCATTACCCTCAATTAGCAGACAAAGCTGCCCCAAGCGTATTTCCAAATTTACCAACATATTGTCGTCGAAAGCGCCTCAAGAAAGGACAAATCCTGAATGTAGAAGAAGACAAATATTGGAAAGACATGCACAAACAGTGAAAGTGTTTTTAAGTGCTGACACCAGCAGTTTTTTGAAGTTTATGGAACAATTTGCGTCACACAAATTTAGATGTTACCAAGCAGATAAGTTTATTATGTTCAAATAAGATTATTTACAGCTGTAGCACCATATTTTTGCATATATGTTGTACTCTCAATCAGCAGTGGTGTATAGAAAGTTACAAACTTTAAAATAATTACAGAAATGTTCTTTTATACCTATGTTACATAGGTTAGGTTGTTTTATTTTTATAAATATACTGTTACATGTTTGTATTACTTGACTATGTAAATAAATGTCACCATTACAGAAGCTATCTTCAGTTAATTACAGAGTAAAATTTGATAAAGAGTAAAACTGTGCTCTTTAAAGCAAAATTATTTCAAATGGGAGTATTGTAATTTAGGACCACCAACTACCAGAGATGCAATGTTGCCAAGTCTAACAGCATGGCTTGTAACTGTAGGAGGCAGTGATACTACTCAAAAAGAAGTGCATCGAGAAAAAGTATAGTATAGGTAAAATGATTACTGGCCTGTGGAAATGCTGTAGGAGAAGAGCTCCCATTGTATCATTTTGAAGAATTTATGTATTGCAAAGTTGCATACATAATGACGATTATTTTGTTAACATCTATATAGGGAAAAGTAGTGGAAGTGGAGATTTCTTTATTTTTTTCCCAGTTGTTAAAATGCTGCAGGACAGATGCATTTTCAAGTCTTTTAAGGTGGTTTAGAATAACTAAATGACTTGCTTCAAAAGAGAATTCTCAGGTAAACTTCTCCCAAATGAGTATTTCTTCAAGTTGATCAAATTATCTTGGCGGATAGCTTTAAAAGTAGAACACTAGAATGTTTCCAGTAATATTTAAGAAATTCATGCAAAAGATGTATGATGCTGTGAGACTGTTGGCATATGTAATCGAGAAAACAAAACAGAACATGTTAAAGCAAACTTCTTGGCACTGCTCAATGGAGTATCTGTACACAACACTGCACAAGTACCAAAATCAGCTCAAGAAAAATCGAGATGATTGGAACAATTCATATGTAGTAAGTTAACAGAAAATGCAACCAAAAACAGGAAGAATGTTTTGAAAAAGTTGGAGACTTACAGATGTTGAAAAAACCTGTGGATGTAGTGAAGGAAAGGCACAAAGGAGGTAAATTTTAGCATAGAAAAGTCATGGGGTGCACAAAATTAACTAAAAGATCAAGGAAACCAACATGAATCGCCGTCCTCATCACGATGTGAATCTGATTTTTTTTTATAGCAAATTTGAATGAAAAAATTCCAATTATTTTAAGAGTACAAGTTCCCGCGATCATTACACTCAAGAAAAAGAAGATAATATAGCTTGAAAAGTGATGAAACTGCAATTGCTGCAGATTTTGTGGTAAACTATGGGAAGCTATGTCGTGGCTGAATTTGCATACAGTTCTCGAAATAAAGCAAACACTATCTTCGAACAATAATGTAAGAACTAAGGTAGAAGAAAGGAAATAGAAAACTATATTGCAGAACAAAGGATGAATAAAATAGACAAGCGTTAAGAGTAGAGAAAAATTAAATAAAAGAATGATAAAACAGGCAATGAAATATACGGATGGGCCATAATTATATATAACATGAATAACAAAATAGAATGCTTGAGCAAGAAAGAGATGGCCATACGAAAAAATTATTTTAGTAGGCATGTTTAGTTGAAATATGTCATATTTAAATTAAGCGTCAAGCCTACTCGAATATTTGCTATGTTTTATCTCTTTGTTACTCAAGCGATACGAGTTATTTTCTTGTTTATGTTATCTCATTGCTGTTATATACCGATGGGGCCACAATTATACCGTGTGTCCACAGGAAGACGCACCATAGGGATAACCAAATAGAATAGAAAGATCGGCTAATGTTGTGATCGCCGGGACGCTAAAACGTTGTTTTCTGGCTTCTGACTCGCCACTGTATGAAACAATATTGTTATAAATGGTACAAGAAAAGGGACGGTGGTCATAGCACTGGTTGATATTTATATTCTATTAGCATTATCTTATCTCTATGGTGCGTACTCCTGTGGACACACGGTATATAACAGCAATGAGATAACATGAACAGGAAAATAACACGTATTGCTTGAGTAAGAAAGAGATAAACGCAGTAGTAAATATTCGAGTAGGCATGACGCTTATTTTAATTATGACATAAGTCAACTAAGTCCAAAGTATTTTTGGAAGTATAAAAGCACATTGAGAATAAAGCAGAAGCAATAACGTTGAAGATAATATATTAATCACTGAAGAAAGTTATGAAAGTGTGGTGCCAATATTAAAAATGATGAAGCAGAATTCTAAATACCCAGAAATTAGTATCGCTATGTAATCGTACTGCACTGCAGTGTAGAAGGCCAAGAAGAAACACTTTACAATTTTTCCAAGGAACTCAGCTGTATAAATCTTACAAGTAGAATTGCAGTGAAGTATAGTATGATCAAAAATTCTTTTTATCTAGTATGGCTATGAAAGACAACCGTTATAATGTTGATTTGGGAGGCTTTCACAGCCATTGTCATTAAATAACAAACGACTTCTGGGATTGGACCGTGTCATTATTGAAGTCGAAGAACTCAACGTTTCGCCTGAGGTGAAACTGAAGAGTTTAGTCTCTGGCGTGGTTTACACGTTGAGTTACCGTGCTCTTTTGCTTTTCCTCCTGACGAAGCCCCTTACTAAAGTGGGTGAAACGTTGAGTTCTTTGACCTCAATAATGACACGGTACAATCCCGGAGGTCGTTTGTTATTATTATTTTGATGTTTTGCGTTTTCTATATGCATTTGTAATGTACATGCGAGTAGTTCTTGCTATTTTACACGTAGGTTTTACTACAAATTCTAGTTTTCTTTGATTTGCTTTCTGTTTTTATGTTTCCAAGTCAATAAATTTGTGAAAACAAATTGGCTTTGCTTGTGCAATGGTTGAAGTTAGTTTCAGCCCGAGAACACTACAGTGGAACCAGCTTCCTATTCTTTAGCAGATATTTACACTTCCTATCTACAAACTAGGGTATTTTAGAATTTTATGTTCACTAAGCTAGCAAGGTAAATATAAACAGCAAACAATTATTCAAATTTATAGTATGACGTGATAGACTAAACCTCAAGTACTGTTACAGGGTTCAACAAAAAAGTGTGTTAGCTATTAGCTTATACCCATTCTAGTAAAATTCCCCTATAATTATTAAATGAATGGCCAATAACTTCTTTTTAAACTACATCTCGCAGGAACGATTCGGATTTGTAAAGGGAAGGGAAACCCGAGAACATATATAACATTTGTCAACTTAAAAGCCTCGGGGATTCTATATCTCCATTTATATTTTTTGTTTTGTTGAATACTCCAAGGTTTTCGACTGGAACAAATTATGGACAATTTTACTGGAGATGGAAGTTGCAAAATATTTAGTTTATTTAATTTATCAGCTGTAGGAATGTAGCCAAGTAGCTGTCGCAATAGATAACCACATAAAAATGTATACTTTTTTCTCAGCTATTTCATAAATGGAGCATATGCAATGTGTACAACGCTGGAACATTGGAAGATGATATAGTAACGCCTCTTTGTCCAAATGCTTTCATATAAGAATACCGCAATTCGAATTGGGTTTACTTGGAAACATTTTTTGGAGATTTCAACAAATTTGTTAGGTTAATTTTTACTACTTCAAAGCGAATTGTGGAAAGTAGTTACTTCTCGTTTACTTCGGGCTAACCCGGCCCTGCCTATATGGTTTTGTAGTAATCGACGCATGATGTAATCTAAAATAGCGGTGATTTCACCTCAGGAAAGAACCCCGCAAATATGTGGGCTACTTGTATTGACTTATATGAGAAGCTCTACCGTCGCATTTCATCAGTAAAGGGGCTTTACGTTGAAAATAATGAGTACAGTCCACAGAAATTGCGTCGTCTTAGGAATTTTTTCCTTTGTCGATATACTCCGCATAGGCGAAGGTTATGTTATGGCCACGCAATGCAAAGTTACGCTTTGGTCTTCAAGAAAGTGTCAAAGTTGTGTTAAGATAAGAATTGCCGCAGATTATAACGTTGTTGCGATTGTGACAATGGTGTTTTTGCAAGCATAACTCATAGAATTAGGGATTTTCGTCTCTACTATTGTCGGTCCCCCAAATATTGATTTTATGCCGGATTAGAATACCGCACGTTTGTGACGTTTATTCCTCGAGCTGACTACATTCTACGCCGTTAATCCGCTTCTTGCCACATCTCCACCGAGGTGAATGTTCTCATTGTTTGTGATAATCTCCCGCTGACCTGGCATTAACGCATTTCTTTTCGATTGTTCTATGTGTAGCACCATACATCTGGTGAGCAAACTGCTGGACGCTGTCTTTTCTGTCCATGGGTTGAGGTATTAATTGATTTGGATTATCGGGCTGGTATTGCAATTTGCAGGAAACATGTGATAAATTTACTGTATACAGATGATACTACTATTTTAGCTAACAATGTCAAAGATATGCTTGAGCTTCTTGATAAACTTGAACACGAAAATAGACAAATTGGGCGCCGTATTAGCAAACAAAATACTAAAATGATGATAACTGATTACGAAAAATTATAGTATTGCTGATTGTATACTTCGGGTTGCTTATCACCAATACTGAAGAAACCAGTAAAGAACATGTACATAAAGTTGAAATGGCTAAATTATCAACAACAAAAAATACAAAGAATATGAAAGGATAGACAAGAATCAGAATTGCGAATGCAATAATATTTTAAGTTTTTATGTATGGATCCAATACATAGACTACAAAACAAAGTGATAAAGAATTGACACGTAGAATGTTAGAAGGGTCAATGCTTGATAAACGACAAATTATTAATAAGAAAGAGTCTTTCCACAAAAATTGTTAACATACTATGGACATATTGCTCAAAAAATAATGAATATTGAATATTTAGTAATACGAGGCGAAGGAAAACGTTGAAGAGACAGATCTCCAAAGAGGTGGTCAGATCAGATACATAAGTTATGGGCCCTACAGTACACCAGGCAACCCATGGAACTGGGTGGCATCGTACTATACAAAATGTATAAGATGGATGATGTCACGATGCATCACCCGTGAGACAAGGACTAAGAAGACCATATAGTTCTACAGCTAGCTGCATAAAGGATGCAATTTCTTCAAATTTACTAAAACATGGTGAACTAATAAGAGCAACAGAAATGATGAAGAAGTGTTAGTGTAATAACTAACGGTACCTACTGTTATTCAAGCGATGTTACTTGAATATGATTCTGTAATCAACTCTTTATGTAGTGGAAGAAATTGATATAGGTACTCGTACATTAATTATAAATAAATAAGCCTTAAAGTCCTATCAATACCTTAATATACAAGATAAAAGCAATAAGTACCTAAAAATCTGTTGTAAGTATTCGCAGCAAACAGCTGTTCAGGGCGGTAGAAGAGAAACCGGAAGGGCAGGAAGATCTTGACATCCGGTCGCTCCTGCAGGAGGGCCTCGTCGATTTCTTTTGCGTTTCGTAGCTGGCTTACGCAAATCGCATCATTCCTTGGCCTATTACATATAGCATCTAAAGGATTGAGTACCTACAGCAGAAATTGTTAGTTTCGCAATATTTTTCTAGACAGTGGTTGTATACCTACCGTTTATTATGTACACATGCATTGATTCTGCTATTTACAAAGTACACTACTTTGCTTAATGTTTATGTGGCAGCAACTTTACAGCTTTACTTATTTATTTGTGATGTTTCGATGATGTTATGTACAAAGCTGATCTGCGCATAACCAGTGACTGCTTGTTATTTTTACTGAACGCTCGTTAAAGAACAAATAGTCACTGTTTGATGATAAATAAATACTATGTACAAATATTAAATATTTTTATTAAGTACAGTTTGTGATTTTTAATAATATATTACACAATATATCTATAAAACATAACAGTAGAGCGTCTAGTTTAATAACTATTCTACTTCATTTTTGTTTTTGCAAATTATTGAAGACCGTTAAAGACTAGGACAATCTTAATCAACTATTGTTACTGATGTGGCAGTCCGTAGCTTGTGGCAGTTTGATACTTTAGAAAACAGGTCGCGTTTGGTAACAATAAATACCTGGGTTGTTGTATGGATGAATATGACATTATTGGAAGTATTTAAAGCTAAGGTAACTTAACCCGAGTATGAGTGACAGGAAGAAGACATGAAATGACCGATAAATATAATACAAGAAGTAGATGAGTTGAAACAGACTTTTTACAGAATTAGTTTTTATATAAAAATAGATTTTTCTACAAAAATAGACTTTCTTACAAAAATATTAGTACTAAATGCACTATACATATCTCATGCTATTTAATACCATCGCCTCTTCACACAAATACTGATACAATTATACACAATTTTACCAAGAAAAGATGAGAATATTTTCAGTGGTTGGCAGTGATTGAACAACAAATACTCTTGCATTTACAAAGTATGGTACAAATGTACACTAACCTAAGCATTTACAGTTATATACAATGAATGATGCGGTTCTGATGCAGCTTTATATACAGACAGACATGCATATTTCGAAAGTACAGTATACTAGCACCATAATAAAAATAAGGCTTTAAAACTCACGACAGTAAGAAGGGTAGACGGTTACAACAGGTGTAACAAAAGCAGGATAGACTTATACTTACCTTATATAATTATGGCGTCTGAAAAACCATGGAGTCTAGTCTCATAAATAAAAACAAATATAAATACAAAACGTAATACTAAAAGAGTGAGTATTTTTGGAAACAATGGCAAGAGGAGAATTTACAGAATTTCAAATTTCAAAAACTAAATTATTTAACGTCGAAAATACTGAACTGAATTAAAGGAGCTTGTTGTTGAAGTTGAGGTCGATCTCTGGGAGGTGGTCCCCACACGTGGGGAAGTTTGGAGGTACGGGAGGCAGGTCAGCGTGGGTACCGACCTGTAGAACTAAGCTCATACCTATGACTATGTGGAACAAGAAGTGGCAGTGGAACAGCCAGAACCCAGGATTACTAGCTCTAAATCTAAGAACTACATAACCGTTGTTTGGCACAGCAATTGTGTCCTTTCCAGGAGGCAGATTGAACTGCCGGTGCAGCAGGCCCTGCCTGTCAAGGTCCAGCGCGTGCTTCAAGTTGATCTTCTTCACGTTTCTGTCAGGAGATCGGCCTATACCGATTACACTGAAGGCACTGCCGTGTAAGTGGAAGGGATGGCTGAGGTTAGGTTGTTGTACTGTAACATTGTAATAGGTGCATGTTAAAAAGATATACCTCGGTAATTGGTAAAGTAATTTAAAAAAATAAACAACTAAAACTGTACATTTAAATTAGAAGTGACATAGTCAGATCAAGGGGTAGGTAACATCTAATAAAATTCTATTCTATTCTATTCATGAAATCATTATGATATACTCTAAATACAGAAATGCTAGGAAATTCTTATAAAATACGAGGAAGTTATTGAAACCATATTGCATTTATAATGAAACGATAAGAAAGTTATTATGAAATGCTATAGCCTAGTTAAGCAATTTACTGGAAATTGATTGCTTCTGAGCTCCAGTAAAATCTAAATTTATATATCATTTTTTAATATAGAGTTATTTACTTATTTGTTGATCAAGAGGACAGGTTGTTCTCCGAAACTTTCAACTGCTAATATTTATAATGTCATACGGTGACGAAATACCCAATATGCAGCACGTATGTTATACGGTTATTAAAATTTTAATTAAATTTTTTGGAAGTGTCTAGAACTGTTACTGAAATTACTACGAAATGGTATAAAATACATCTGAAATTTCTAAAACTCTAATTTAAAGGAAAAACCTTATACAAGTGATGTAAGGAAATTACTATAAAATACAAGGAACCTATCTTGAAGTTATTAAAATGATAATGATATAATAAAATTCTGCGAAAGTATTATGAAATGGTACAATATTATTGAAATTATATGAAATTTTGTCTTGAAATGGTTATGAAATGCTAAGAAAATTATTATGAAATGCCATACAGTTTCTAAACTTGTAACGAAATTATCTAAAAATGCTTGGCACTATTATGATATACGTAGGTACCATATAATGTCAAATGCTATCAATTTACTGAAATTACAATAAAGTTATAATAACATTTTTGAAATCATATATAATCCTAAAATTATCGAAATAGTTGCCAAATTCTCTAAAATTATGATAAAATACTATGAAATTCTTTTGAAATTAGCTGGCAATTAGTGAGATTACTATGAAATGGTACAAAAAAGATCTAAAATTCTTAAAATTTTAAGGAAGTAACCTTCTATGGTTGAGATGATGGAAATAAATATGAAATACAATGAAAATATCTGAAACTATTAAAATTACTACTGATAACAAAATTAATACGAAATTCTGTGAAAGTATTACGAAATGATATGATATCATTGAAATTATATGAAATTATTATGTAATGCTATACGGTTGCTGAATGTTTAATGTTGTTGAAGGCGCTATGCTAAGCACATCACCCAGTACGCCATTAACGAAGTGCCAGATTGACTGGGTTTCGGAAAGAGATATTTTGGCGACCCTGACTTGCCTTGTCTAAGGCCATGTTCCTAGATGGAGTGAAGTGCCCGAACTTTACTTTACTATTATGATATAGGTATTATACAGGGTTATTCTAAATGATGAACCCATTTTTAAAAATTCGTATTTATTAAAGTACAAATCCAAAATGAACAATCTTTATACCAACGAAAAGAGGAAATTTCAAAGTTTTTTTTTAATACATTATCGTATGAAAAGACGAAGGCGGGCGGTTATGGTTTCAGAAGCCGCCGGTAGAGTTCGCGCGGCAATAGGCCGCCATTTCGTTTCACTGTAAGTTGTCAGTGAGATGGATACTGTGGAGCACACGATCTGCAGAACCGTATCACTGCTACCATGCACTCAGTAACAGCAGATATGCTTTCTCGTGTGTGGGATGAGTTTAGCTACCACGTAGATGTTTGCCGTGCAACGAACGGTGGACACATTGAACATTTGTAATGTATTAAAAAAAATACTTTGAAACTTCCTCTTTTCGTTGGTATAAAGATTGTTCATTTTGGATTTGTACTTTAATAAATACGAATTTTTAAAAATGGGTCCATCATTTAGAATAACCCTGTATTATTATGTAATATGCTATGAAATGATTGAAATTAGAAGGTTACTCTGAAATTTAAAACAAATATAATATATTATGATATTACCTCAAAGTATCAAAATAGTTCAGCAATACTATGAAATTATTATGAAATTGTACTGAAATTATTATGAAAATTAACAAAGTTTACTGACAATTATTTAAACTACTACGAAATAGTATAAAATAAGTTGTAAATTCTTAAAATTTATTATGGAAACGATTATGAAACAGCATGAAACTAGTTTAAAGCTATTGAAATGACTACAAAATTATAATGGAATTATTGTGAAATCCTGTGAAAGTATTACGAAATTCCGTGATATTGAAATTATGAAATAAGGAAAATATTTTGAAATGATTATGAAGTACTGCGGTATTATCAAAAATCCTTTAAGGTTGTCAAAATTACATGGAATACAATTATTATGTCAAATTTTATTGAAATATGATAAAATTGTCCTAAAGTTATAACATATTATCAAAGAGCATATTATGCTCTTTGATATTATGATATCATCAAATTAATGATAGAAGTGGGAAATGTTATAAAAGTACCATGAACTACTATAAAATGATGTTGAAATTATTATACAATTATCAAAGTCAACCGATAAATACTGGAAATCACTATGATATGGTATAAAATTAATCTAATTTTTTTTAAATTTAAAGACGTAAATAATTGTGAAATACATTAAAATTATTTTGAAGCTGTTAAAATGATAACGAAGTTATCATGAAATTCCGTGAAGTTATTAAAAAATGATATGATATTATTGAAATTATTATGAAGTGCTGTATGACTACAAAATGATAATGGAATTATTATGAAATCCTGTGAAATTATCACGAAATTCTATGATATTAGAAAGATTCTTATGAAATAATATGAATGTTATCCTAAAATTGTTAGAAGTTTTACAATATATTATGTTGCAATCTTGAAATTATCGAAATAGTTACGAAATACTATAAAATTATCATGAAATACTATAAAATCGTTTTGAAATTATTGAAGATAATCGGTAATTATTGCTATTACTTTGAAATTGTATAAATTACCCCTAAAATTCTCAAAATATTAAAGAAGTAACCTTATATGATCAACATAAAAAATATAATCATATTATCTTGAAAGCATTAAAATGACTAAACAATTATAATATCATTATTGTGAAATTCCATGATATTATTGAAATTATTGTAAAATCATGTAAAATTAAATTGAAATGATTATAAAATGATGCTATAAAAAAATCATTTAAATCTGTTAAAATTACATACAAGGAAATTATCCTAAAATGATTGGAACTATTATAAAATACTGTATTATGCCATACGTTACGAATTTATTGAAATTATGACATATTATGCTATTATCCTCAAATTATCGAAATAGTTAAGAAATACTATAAAATGACAATTAAATATTATCAAATTATTTTAAAATTATTGTAAAATTATTAAAGTTAACAGATACTTATTAAAATTGCTACGAAATGGTATAAAACACTTCTGACATTTTTAAAATTTGAAAGAACAAACTTGATATGACCGATATTATGGAAATTATTATAAAATACAAATTATTTTGATGCTACAGAGATGACTACCAAATGATAAAGGATTATTATAAAATCCTGTCAAATATCAAGATATTTTATGATCTTATTGACATTATTATAAAGTTATCCTGAAATTGTTGAAATTATTACAATACATTGTGATATAATCATGAAATTATCGAAACAGTTATGAAATACTATAAAATTATGAAATAATTATAAAATGTTATGCTATCATAAAAAATTCGTTAAAGCCGTTCAAATTACATATAATGAAGCTATCCTCAAATTATTATTGGAACTACATATTATGAAATGCCACACGTTACAAATTTATTAAAATTATGATAAGACTGCTGATATTTTTGGAATTATAACATTTTATGATGGTATTCTTACATTATCGAAATAGTTATGAAATACGATCAAATTATCCTGAAATATTATCAAAGGTAACTGATAATTATTGAAATTATTACGAAATGGTAAAGTACTTCTGATATATTTAAAATTCAAAAGAAGTTACTTTTTTATGATCAGTATTATGAAAATGATTATAAAATACAAACTATATTGATGCTAAAAAATGATAAGAGATTATAATATAATCTTGTAAAAGTATTACAAAATGCTCTGATTTTATTGCAATAATTTGAATTTACAGATTATAAAATTATAGGTGCTGAAGTTATCGTGATGAGTTGTATGATGTTGAAATTATTGGTTATTACGAACTGTTATGAAATTATTATGAACTACTACTACTATTCAATTACCATTAACTTAGTAACCCAAAGTTCTATGAACATAATGACATTGCCTAAATTATATCCAAACACAAGAAAATCATTTTAATATAATTGCGAAATGCTTTACACTTATTCAAATTATTATGAAATACAATGAAATTACTTGAAACTATTGCAAAGTCAATGAAATTATCTTTAAATATTAAATTATCAAGAAATACTAAGAAGTTATTATAAATTAATATGAAGTATTGTAAAATTATCCTAACGTTACTGAAATAATTTTAAGTAGCAATGAAATTTCTTGATAATATCGGAAAATGCCAAATATTTATCAATGTTAACTAGCAATTACTGAAATTAATGCAACGTGAAATTTAGAAAGTGCTAAAAATTGTGTGACATTATTGAAACTGTTATGAAATCGTATGAAATTATCTTGTAATGATTATAAACTGCTATGATATTATCAGATTTCCTTTGAAATTATTGAAACTATGTATTATAAAATATTCTGAAATTGTTGTGAACTATTATAATGCTATTTTGAAATGATCGAAGTCATTACAAAATGCTGTAAAACTATTATGAAATACTATTTAATTATCTTTAAAGTTTCACAAATTGTCATAAATTTGTCGAAGTTATAATTGAATATAATAAAATTGTCTTAAAATAATTATGAAATGCTTCTAATTTATTGAAATTATTATGAAATGCAATCAAATTACTTGAAACTATTACAAAAGAAATTGCCATGAAATTATTTTGAAATTATCATGAAATGCTATTAGTTATTAAAATTAATATGAGTTACTGTAATACTATTATCCTGACCTTTGGAAATGGCATTATTTTACCAAAGGTTACTGGCAATTATGGAAATTAATACAAAGTATTGAGATTTTATGGAAATTATTAAAATTATTACAAAATGATACGAGAATTATAAAATGCTATAAGGTTTATATAATATACTATGATATTGTTGTGAGTTGTTGTATTAAGTATATTAAATGTTTTATAAAAGCATTATGATACACTGAAAGTGTTAAAGCAATTAAAAAATGCTATTGGAATTAATATGAATCCATTTTGAAGCTATCAAATGATATGAAATTATTATAAAATTATAAAATTATATGAAATGATCATTCAAATATTTGAAATTATCTTGCACCTATCAAAATAATTATCGACTTATATAAGATTATTATAAATGCTACGATAATATTTTATTAGAATTTTATGAAATGCTATCACATTATTGTAATTACAATTACAATTACAAAATGCTTTGAAATTATCGTAAAGCTATTGAAATAACTGCGGAATTATACGAAATTACAGGGTTTTCTGATTGCTTTTCACTATATATCAATTGTATTTCACTGTTTGTCAATTGTAACTCCCATATGTCAATACTGACAAGTGTTGATAACAGGGAAAAGCATTTGAGATAAAGTGAAACACAACTGATGCATGGTGAAAAGCAATCGGAAAACGCTGTATCTTGAAATTCTTAAAAATGATACACCATTATTACGATATTTTATCTAATTACTTTGAAATCTACAGAAATATACAGAAGTATTATGAAATTTGAAATTATCTTGGACGTATTAAAATAATTACAAAATGATACGAAATTATGAAATTATTACGAAATGCTTATAATTATCTTGAACCTATTGAAATAATAACAAAATTAAACGGAATTTTCTTGAAATGATGACAAAATTACGATTGAAATTATTGTGATACCACATAAAATTGTTGAAATTATTACGAAACATGCAAAGTAAATAAATTATTTGCTTTATGGAAGTACGATAAAACTGTCTCGAACTTATTGGTATGAAGTTATTGTTGCTATTATGAAATAGGAAAATCTTATGAAATACTAGATAATTAAGTGAATTACTATAAGAAATCATTATAAATTATTATAAAATTATACACTCGTAAGAGTTCCTGTGCGGATCAATGTTGCAAAACATGTTTTGAGTAAGGTACGGATATCAGTCTGTTTATAGCAAATAATGTAGCTTTATGTTATTAAAACCTAATTCGATTATAAATTACTTTACAGGTTAGCAAAAGAGGCATAGGATATTTAAAATCGTTTCTAGGCAAAACTGCTTAAATATTCTACATTGGAAGAACTATTCAGAGATACAAAATAAAAATTTGGCAAAATATTAATTTTATTGTAATTGTGTGATTAGCACAACATTTTTACTCTCTTCCAAATTAGCAAACGAATTTTACTCACTCTCAACCTGATTCACTTTTAAAAGTACCTAATATACAATGCTACTTGCAACTGTCTTTATTTTCTTTATATTTAAAGTAAAATAAACATGAAAACAATTGCACTAGTGAAGCTTTAGGAGTCTGCACACTGAAGTGTGCGGTTTTCACATGTTACACTGAATTAGGATAGCAGCTTTCATGGAAATAATATTCTGATTACATCTCAGATAAGCTCACTGTGCTCCTAGTGACTTTGAGCATAGCTTAATAGTGGAATCTTAATTGCATTATATGTAAATTATCCGAGCAAAATTTGTTCCAATTTCTGAAGGTTACGTATGTAGGATGCCGAATTATACTTGCAAATGCAAATAATTTAATTAACCACATCAGCATGCCTAAAATTATTTAACGCTAGCTAGTTTTGCTTAGATGGTTGTCGGGCTATAAATCTGGTTACACTTTCGGATCTCATTGAGAAACTGTTTTCTACTGGTCATAATTTTATCAAACGTGATGTCTTTGTTTTTTAAAACTGCTTGGACAGTTTGAAATATATACTAATCTATTTGGGATTTTTGTCATAAGCTAATTACTATTGCTGTTTCTAATATTCTCGCTTTTTGTGCACGTTTAATTAACTACATTCTTGCCGATAGCCCCTTGAATTTAAATTAAAGTTTTGTTTTGCAACACTGTTATCCACAAAACCTTGCCTGTGTATTATATTCCATATCTTACCTTCATCTACAAGGACTATTTCCACCACAGCATTTAGTGGGATATCAATTTTATGTGTGCACATGCAGTTGGGTCCACAGTTAGCAGGCCTATTGTCTCCGTTACAGAACTGCTCAGGGTCGATGTCATCGTACTGCGATATCAATGGTGCTGGAGGGGCCAGATACGAGATCTCGTCTATCAAGCTTATCACATGATCGCCGTTGGGAGCCACTGTATCAAAAACCACACATTAGGCAATGGAGTGGTTGCCAAGAGCTGGCTGGCAGTTACCTAAATGCCTGTTGTACGTGTTGGGTGCGTAGAGGTCGTCAGGTGTGTAAATGTGGAAGCGGAAGGGCAAGAAGATTTTAACGTCAGGGCGCTCTTGCAGTATGCCGGGGTCAATTTCTCGAGCAAACTTCAGCTGATTGACGCAAATGGCGTCAGTTCGTTGCTCGTTACATCTTGCGTCCAACGGGTTAAGAACCTAACCAGGAGTGTGTTAAAATATCGAGGTTTCTCTAAGCTCGTAGCCTCACTGTAAAACTTACCAGCATCTGTGCTTGCTTTTGATATTATGAGAACTAAGCTATCTTTTGTACAGATTTATAATATAAGATTGGCTATACAAGATTATCGTATCTCCTACACCAGGCAAATATGGAGTCTATTCTAGTCTAGTCAACATGCCATTCTAAATCTCATGCTAGTACTGGTAAGAGTACAGATTCAAAGTATGTACAGTACATCAGCAGGTATTTACAAGTACTGATGGACAGCTAGTTTGACTAAAGGCCGAAATATTTACAGTCAGCACACTCTGTACAAATTTTGATTATCGAGTAACTCGGTTCCTATATACACAAAGCTTTGCAACTTACCACCCCCTGGGGCAAGCCGAAGTCATAGGTGGGCGCTGCTGTGCTGGGCTGGTAGGGACCTCTGGCGTACCTCAAGATAGCCAGTTGTTGGGCCCTTCGTATTCCACACTCTCCAAGGCCTCTCAACTGAATCCAATACGCTCCTGGTGGCTGATCGGCGTTGATCACAAAGTCGTATCTTTCGCCTGAAATGTGTCAAACGGATTGTTATTTTCAACAAGACTGTTGCTGTGGTTGGAGTAATTGTACCAGCACGAGACGTGCTTAAACCATTAATCAGACATTTATATGCAAGTTGTGGGAAAGAGATTTATGGTCTTCATCCATGAATGGTTAATGTGAGTGCATGCTAATCGGTATGCATTAAGAGAATTTAAAATTATTGTTTCAATCCCCAGGTGTTTTAAGTGCAACTTGAATTGATGTGAAACAGATATATTTTCTTTTATAAATTTCATACGAAGTACAGTTAGATTCTTATAGATACAAATTATACAGGGTGTTCCTAAATAAGTGTCGCAACGGAACACTGTAGATTCCTCATGAAAAAGGTAACGCTTTTTCGTCTGCCATTTTTCTTTCCGGGCTTTCGTTTTCGAGATACAGGGTGTCAAAAATTTTTACAAAGGCTGGTTCATTGCGGTTGACACCACATACGTTATCGGAAAAAAAACTAAGTTACCATTGAAAACAAATTACCTTAAAACTGTCAACAGTCTCAAATTAATTAATTGTCATGCTGCTGAGTGTTTTTTTGTAATTGTTTAAAATGGTTAAAAGTGTGGTAAAAATGGAAGGTTTTACTAATAATGAATACACTGACATGATCAAAATTTATGGTGAAACGTTTAGCAAAATGTTTGTTTTTGTTCATAAAAAGCCATTTTTCTCGAAAACGGTTGACTTTAGAGCAATGAACCCGCTTTTGTAAAATTTTTTGACACCCTGTATCTCGGAAACAAAAGCCCGGTAAGAAAAATGGAAGAAGAAAAAAGTGTTCCTTTTTTTCATGAGGAATCTACAGTGTTCCGTTGCGACACTTATTTAGGAACACCCTGTATATGAGGATTTAACTGACATTTATCTGTGTCTGATAAACAATTCATATATGTCGATACCTATTTAAAATTTCACTCTTACTCAGTTATATGGTTACACATTTAAGTTATATCTTTATAACTAGGTGTGAAGCAGTACCAGTATAAATATCGGTTATCCAAATTATCAGAGAAACTACCCCTATATCGATTTCGTCAAAACAGTTCATACATGTCAATCCTTATTTAAATTGTTTGTAAATTTTTATTAAGGTGTAGGACTGTAAATCCTAGTTATATCTCATTATTGATCCATCATTACCTGTACATATATCAGTTAAGGGAATTATCAGCAAAACTAGGTACCATTTATGGTTATCGTCAAAACAACTCATATATGTCGATTATTATCGTTTTTCACGTCTATTGAGCTGCATAGTTGTAGATCCTAGCTATATCTTTAAAACTAGGATTCCTCCAGTGTTGATACATGTAGGCTACTGATTATGAGAATTTTCAGCAAAACTACCATTTATCCATATAGGCAAAACACTTCATACACGTCAATCCTTATTTAAACTCTCTTCAACTCTATTGATGTGTATGGTTATAGATCCTAGTTATATGTTTACTAAAGTACGTTTTTTTTCTATAATAACTGTCAAAGTGTTACAAAGTTGGTAGATGTGTGATTACACCGCTAGGAAATTTTTATACCTCGTGTTGGTAGAACTTTTTCAATATTATGGTTATGTGTCAATTTTGAATGTCAAAGTTTCTTAATTTGAACTCTTGACAAATTTCTTTTTTTAACATGGAATCATCATCATCATCAATAAAATCAGATAATCAAAGAAAACCAAGAAATATTTTAAATGCAAAAATTAAGCAAGCGATATTAAATTATGACATATCTGTCAAAATGACAATCATTTTTTTAGTGGATGAAAAGAACTAAAAATCTATGTACCAACATTATTAAAACTAGGGACCCTGCAGGAATGCAACTTACCCCTAGAAAGTTGACCTTGAAAATTATTATAGAAAAAAAATGTACTTTACTAGGAATCCACCACTACCGGTATATATATCGATTATGGGAATTATCAGCAAAACTGCGATAGGAGGGGTGTTAGCTATAACCCGTACCGCGTGTGTTGAGATGGTTCTGTATGCGGTTGAGATTCCGATTTTCGCTTGTTTTTCAACTCAACCTTTTCCCATACCGCTGCTGCGTACAGAATAATAGAACTCGCCACAGAGCATAGAGTCCTACACTTACTTTCCTTCGGCCCTTCGATGTTTGGCATGAGTCTTGTGAGCATGAACATTTTTTCTGTGGTTCTTCTGGCTACTGTATTAATGTGGATTGAGAAAGTCATACCTTTATCTAGCCAGACCCTAGATATTTGGTGGCTCGTTTGGGTTCGATCTCTACCCCCGGTACTCGAAAAGTTATCTCATTAATTTTTTGCCTTCTGGTTAGTAGGACAGCCTCTGTCGTTTGTGGAGCCAGACTCAGTAGCCTGTTCTCTATTCATGCTCGTATATCCTCTGTGGCTACATTTACCTTCATTTCTGGTTCGGCCTTTTCTCTGTCTACCACTACTAACGCCAGGTCGTAGCCAAGGTTGTAGATTCTAGTTATACAGGGTGTTAGCAAAATGAGTGCAAATATTTTAACCCGTAATAGAACTCGTCATTCTGAGTAAAGGTTTTTTTTCTATAATAACTGTCAAAGTGTTACAATGTTGGTAGATATGTGATTAAAACGCTAGGAAATTTTTATACCTCGTGTTGGTACAACTGTTACAAAATTATGGTTATGTGTCAATTTTGAATGTCAAAGTTTCTTAATTTGAACTCTTGACAAATTTCTTTTTTTAACATGGAATCATCATCATCATTAATAAAATCGGATAAAAAAAGAAAACCAAGAAATATTTTAAATGCAAAAATGAAGGAAGCGGTATTAAATTATGACATATCTGTCAAAATGACAATCATTTTTTTAGTGGAAGAAGAGAACTAAAAATCTATGTACCAACATTATTAAAACTAGGGACCCTGCAGGAATACAACTTATCCCCTAGAAAGTTGACCTTGAAAATTATTATAGAAAAAAAATTACTTTAAGTTTTCTTTATAACAAGTCTCATATTTTTTTTTAATATCCCCCCCCCCCCCCCGATTTTGACGAGTCGTTCGATGTATCAGGTGTATAAGCCGTTCACGATCTTTTTGGGTCAGGTGAGGCTATGACCATCTAGTAATTTTGTTGGCAGAACCTCCGTTGCAACTAAACTCCCTCATGGAAATTGACAATTTTTGTGTTAGGTTAGGTTGTTTTCAATTTAAGGTTATATTTTCTGAATAGGTACATTGTTGCCGGATATTCTCTAGTCTCCATATCGACTCGCGTTCTTTTAAATTTGGTCTGTCCTTTTTAAATTGAAAGTAGCATCTTTAATGGAAATTTTGTTGTTGTAACAAAATTATTCTGGGCATTTTGACTTTTCATTTGACGGAAATTAAAATTATGTTTACCCATGTGATAAATTATTTATTTTCTTACGCATATTAAAATAATAAATCTGGCAATGTGGTGGCAAGAAAATGTCGAACAGACACTGACAGAAAAAAAAGTTGCATCTGCTACATCATCGAACCAGTTAGTCCAACATGAAAAGAAAAAATCATAGCCAACTCTGTCCCAAAAAGGTCGTGAACGGCTTATAGTAGTAACACATCAAAAATAATGAACGAAAAAGAAAAGGTACTGCAGCAAGCAAAATAATCTCATCGTAGTTTTTGTGACAAAAAATGCGTTACGTGGTTCTTCGTGTCAGTTTAAAGCCTACCGCGTCGGCTATCACACGTTTCGTTCGAAATTTCGAGTTGTTGAGTGTGCTGGGTGCCAAAATGGCGAATTATACCAATTCTGAGTTAACAGACATGGCGATCTTGTACGCTGAAGCATTGGGAAATGCAATGGAAGCACGAAGTTTGTACAATGAGAGGTATCCTGGGCGTCGTCTTCCAAATGCACGTACTTTTACGACAGCTGTGCAGTATTTACGAGATTTTGGCGAATTTAACCCAAGTAATCACCAGTTAATACAATTGAAGAACTGACGGAACGTGTAAATGTTGTAGCCGACATAATTCGCCAAAATACGGAAATTATTTCAAGAACACAAGTTTGGATGGCACGACGAATTCAAGTTTGCATTGACAACGAAAGGCATCATTTTGAGCATTTACTGTAAAGTGAGTAGGTACATTATTAAATCACACCCACAAATAATTTTTTCTTTCATAATCGCTTCTCGGCCTAGGGTTAATTATAAGATCAAAGTGTAGTATCTGTTCTTATCAGCTTAAAAATGGAAACATAATTAATTTATTATTATTATTTATTACTGACTTAACGCAATTTTCCATTATTGATGACTTCGTTTAAAATGCGGTCAATGACTTACTTGAGTTATTATTGAGGTAGGGTTGTAACCAGATGTTTCGTAACGTCTGTATCAGCACATATGTAGTTTTATTTAAAATAGTTTTTTTGTTGCTTGTAGCATTGAATTAAAATCTTACTCCATAGGCGGTTATACATTTTTAAAGTAAAACTGTTTTGAATTTTAATTCAGTTTTGAGAGCGTTTTCGAAAAAACGATAAATGGAAAAGTTGTTCAGTTTAGCGCGTTCTATTAAGCGTTAAAATATTTGCACTCATTTCCATAACACCCTGTATGTATAAAACTAGGGATCAACCAAGAACGGTGCATATTATATCGATTACCGGAATTATCAACAGTAATGTATCAAGTGGTTAGTGACTTGCCGATAATGCTGGTCAGATTGCACGACCAGCTGGGGTGCGATGAAAATATGTCCCGACAGCGAAGCGACGAATTCGAGATTAGTAGGTTAGGTTTTGTTTGTTGTTTGACACAGACTGACGTAAAACTTAACCTGCAAATCTCGAATTTGACATAGACTGACAATACACTTCAGTACTGCCAAACGTATAACACATATCACAGCCTACCCTAATTGGTTTTTTATTGATCTCTTGTTATATGTATAACTAGGGATCAAGCAGTACTGGTACATATATCAATAATGGGAATTATCAGCAACACTATCATTTATCGATATCGGCAAAACAATTCATATCTATCCCTATTTAAAATTCAATTAAAAACATTTTTCACTTCGACTGAGTTAAGTGATTATAAATTCAAGTTATATATTGGTAGATATCAGTTATGAGCAATATTTATTATTAAACTGTCAATTATCGGAATCTAAACAAATATCGCTCGGTCTATTACCAATTTAATTATTTGTTTGTAAATTTTGATTCAATTATTTTGTTGTAGTCGGGTTGTGGTACTAGATTCAAGTTGTATATACCATTAAAATTAAGGATCGAACACTACCGATATAAAGTGATTGTTGACAATATCAGCAGAATTGCCGATTTTCGGGTTCGAAACAAAATAAAAATTTGGGATTGTGAAAAAAGGTACTACAGTGTTCCATCACATTGCCATGATAATAACTGAAGCAAAACGCAATTTGTAAATAATAGTTATTTACGGTATAAGCGTATTACTTGTAATAACACACGCGTGTCATACAATTTTTTGTAGAAAATAGTATAAATTTTGTAATTGACAGCCATGCAAAGTCATAGTGACAAATCGGAAAGTACCGAGAGATCAAATAAATTTATAATCAGAGTCGTCTGTGATTCGTGTTATACGTTTGGCAGTACTGAAGTGTATTATCAGTCTAAGTCAAATTCGAGGTTAGTAGGTTAGGTTCTGTTTGTTAATTGACACAGACTGACGCAAAACTTAACGTATGCGAATTTGACATAGATTGACAGTGCTACCAACAATACAGTAGGGAGTGACATGGTTTTTATCTCACTAGTGGGTTACGGTTTTTACCTCACTAGTGGGTTATGGGCCACTTTAGAGGTCTAAAATCGATCTAGTAATAACCTTGTAACTAGGAGGTGTTGCATAAAAACAATTAATAAAATTCCGTCTTTCCAATCAGACGTGTTTTTATCACCCCAAGTTAATTTCTATGTACCGGGTGTCCCAATAAGAATGGCTCTCGGCCCTATCTCGAAAAGTAATTGTCGTAGACTTGGAGTAAAAAAAATATAACTAAAGCGGCCAAGAGAAAATGCTGGAAATTATTTTTAAGTTTCTGGAATGGCCGCCAGGGGGCGTAATCGCATTCTTGAATTTTAAATCCCGTTTTTTGAGAAATATTCTTATATTACAGATAGCTAAAATGGACACCGTTTTAAAGCTGAGATAAATTTGATTCTTTTTTGTTAAATGCTTTTTGCTCTATCTCTTAAGGGAAAGTAGTGGTGGGTGTCCGAACATTTTCGGAAATAAATGTCAATAATTTCAAAATGGCTGAACGGATTTTATCAAACTTGGAGTAGTTGAAAAGGACTTTTCTTAGGCTATCAACGCTGCCTTGAGCAAATTGATTTCGATTGCTTGTGTCGCCGCTAGAGCGCGTTTTGCGACAACACTACAAATGAAATGAGCTCGGTCGGGAACGAAGTTTTCGGGTACGAGATGTGTGGAGACGAAATATCCCGGGAACGAAATGTGGGGTACGAAATGTAGGGAACGAACTTTCCGTATCCCGGGTTTAACACGCTAGTGAAAACAGCATTTCGATATTCGTGTGGACACAAGGGCAATATTCAATTATATTGAATGAGTATTAATTATTATTGACATTTTAAATATAATGTTGGTATTTTAACAGTAAATTTATATTTATTTTGCTAAAAGAACGATAATTAGGATTTAATAATGGCGACATTATTTCGAGTTTCATTTTCTTTTACTGATATTTTAGGTTAGGAAAGAAATATCGAAATGAGGTTTTCACTAGCGTGTTAGACCCTTATTTGGCTATCTTTCGTTGCAATAAAAGTGATATCGTTGCATTTAATTATTTTGAGAAAATCCATTTTATTTGTAGTGTTGTCGTAAAACGTCCTCTAGCGGCGACACAAGACACAAGCAATCTAAATCAATCCGCTCAAGGCAGCGTTGATAGCCTAAGAAAAGCCCTTTTCAACGACTACAAGTTTGACAAAATCCGTTCAGCCATTTTGAAGTTATTGATATTTATTTCCGAAAATGTTCGGACACCCACCACTACTTTCCCTTAAGAGATAGAGCAAAAAGCATTTAACAAAAAAGAATCGAATTTATCTCAACTTTAAAACGGTGTCCATTTTAGCTATCTGTAATATAAGAATATTTCTCAAAAAATGGGATTTAAAATTTAAGAAGGCGATTACGCCCCCTGGCGGCCTTTCTAGAAACACTATAGTGCCAAACATGGTATATGTATAATATTATACATAAAACACAGCTCAAACTAATGAATTCTGAAAAAAACACGACTCATCTCGCGAATATGAAGGTTTTTCTTATTGAGGAAGTCTAATTTAAGATGGCTGCCAAAATGAACATTAAAATTGAGGTTTCTTACTTTTGACTCTTTAAGGAAACTAATACGACCATGGTGAGATGACAATTTTGAAATCCTTTCTCAATTTAGTACTCGCGAGTAAATAATTGTAATGTTTCCAAAAGTTTTGGATGTGGGACTAAAATGAACTAAGGATGTCTAAGGACAACTCATAGCAAAAATCGTTTTCAAAGCGAATATTGTTGTGCATAAGACAAGAAGCAAGACTTAATACAAATTGGACCACGTGTTTGTGCATTTGTAAAAATAGACATGCTCGGCCTTGACTGATCAAGCGCGATCATTAAGAGCTTTTAGATTCCCTTGTAATTTAGTCAGGCAATGCAAACCATGCCATGTGCAGTATTCTCGTCTTCTATCAGTGAGCATTCGGCAAAACTATTTTTTTTTTGGGTAATGTGATAGATTCACACTGATATAAAGTTTCAACGATTCAATAACTGATTACATTTAGGCCTAAAATGTATACTTGTACTGCATTAAAATATTTAATAAATCGCCAACCTCAGCGGTTCAAGAAGACGCTGGAATTGTAAAAAAGTACTCTCATTAAATGAAGCATAAGCTGAAATTAAACTCGCCACGGTTTGCTAGTTGACTTACTTAACGCCGATTACTTACCTGAGAAAGATATGACGGTGTTGACTTGAACGGGGTGAACAGGTTCTCCATCGGTGGCGATGAGGGTCAAATCGTGCCCTTGAATGGTGAGCTGAGCCGGACAAACTGACGCGAAGGAGTTAATCATTCTGAACCTGTACCGTCTTCCTGGAGTAATGGTGAAGACCTCCAAGGGAGTGTTCGTCATGAACCCAGTGTTGGGGTCCCTGAACTGTCCTTTTCCGTTGATCAGCATGCTTTCGGGGTCCTGCCCCACGTTGACGGCGAGTCTTCCAGGAAACCTCTCAGCGGCATCTTCGTGCATCCAGTCGCTCAGCAACATGACGTGTGTGGTGAGATCGTAGTCGTAGAGATGGCTGTTGGGGTCTCTCGAAGGCGCTTGTCTGATCACAATACTTCCATAAAGACCGTCCAACTTTTGTAAACCTGTGTGTGCGTGCCAAAAGTGGGTACCGGCGTTGCCAGCTATCCATTGATATCTGTAATTTATAACAGTAACATATTAGCTCATCCAGATATATATTTCAGCAGCTATTTTATCTTCAGTTGAAGTCTGACATCCATTGCATATGCTATCTAATTTGCGTGTACATTTTGAAAACGATTTAGGATTTGCTGATAGAGTTGGATTAATGGAAATATTAAACGTGCTAACCTGAACGTATTGCCTTGCTGGATAGGACATTGCGTAACGAATGGCACACCGTCGTAGTATTGTGTTCCTCGCTGCCAGACTCCGTGCCAATGGATGGTGACTTCCATGCCTTCCATGTGGTTCTCCACGTCTACGACGACCTTGTCGCCTTCACAAACTTGGATGCTGGGACCTGGGATCATACGGTTTGCCGAAAGAACTCCTCTTTCTACGCCGTCGGCGAGGATACATTGGCAAGTCGACCATACAGTGTTGGTAGCATTTGGTGTGCATACTTGGCAAGCTCTGGTCGAGTAATAAAATTATATTGTAATATAGAATTTTAATTAAGAATTAGCATTTAACAGAATGCGGAAGTTTTTGGAAAACTTGAAAATGTTTACTTTACTACACGGGTAACGATTAATAACAAATTAACATCTTCATTTCGATGCTTCTTTCTTAGGCAGTTCAACACCGTATTAGATACTAATAAAACCCATTATAAAGCACAGCAATTGTAAATTTTTACTTTAAACAGTGGCAGTGCTATATAAACATTTGGTTTTTACATCGAAGTCGATACTGATACCTACTTTTATATCAAGTAGTTTGTATGGGTAAGCCTGTGATTTAAACTGAACTTAAAATGAACATTAGTAGAAACAAGTGTATTTTGGCAATAAAACAGCAGTGAAGCACGTAGATAATATCCTAATAGTCAATACAATATATCAAGTATAATCTGAACGACTGATGGAAGGGCTTTATGAAAAGAACAGAGAACGTGAGTTTAGAACAATCACTCTGATAAGCTGATAACAGTCGGCGCGCGTGAGTGAAAACAGGCGTTTACATGGAAAATAACCGTACAACAGAACTAATACATAAAAGCAATCATCCAGTTAGTGCAAGAGCACTCAGTATAGGGTCAGCAAAAGAATTATGTAATAAGTACAGGGAAAAAGGGAAAGAGGAAAAATCATATACTAAAAAAAAAAAGGAAAAATGAACCGAAGAAGCAACTATAGGAAAATGTGGTTGGACTATAAAAGGAATTGGAAGAATTAGAACAAGTTCGAAAGAAAATTAATATAATAGTCAAGGCATTCAAAATGGGGGAGGGGAATAAACATACTTAAAGGAAAAGCGAAACACTGCTTAAAAACACAAAGAACAGTCATGGTAGCAAAAATAAGAAACTGGGAAAGTAAAAAATAGGTGATAGAAACTAACGAGTTTTATTTATTGAAATGAAAATATACAGCAATATACGAACTGTTGCTAAAGAAGAACGAGTAATCGAAAGCACCGCAAAATTTGGTGCAGCTTGAAGGTTTTCTAACATTTTTAAAGAGACAGAGGGCTAAAAAACCCAAAAACAGCTGTAAACAAGAATAGTTAACCCTATAATAGTAAACAATTGAATAAGTAAGTATGAAGAAACAAATACCAAAGGGCACAATTAGAAAACATGTTGCAAGGTACGTTACTTGGAATAATTGCTCTATGCTTGCAATCAGAAAAACGCAAGAGATAGCTCAAGAGGTATAGAATAACAATAGCTGCAGTGCAACTAACAATATATGGAACGGAGAAGAAGACATTTCTATAAAGAATTTCAGATTAGAGAGATGTGAAGAGTAATGCCACCGAAAGAATAGTTGTTTAAAATGGAACTGGGCGGACATTTAGCGATGATGATAATAACAACAAAGAAAACAAACAACGGGCAGGTTTTGTCGTATTCAATAATGAAAGAGTAACTATATTTAACGATTGAGAGGACGACGGTCAAAGACAATGATGAATATGTGAAGATTTCTCCAGAAATGACATGATATTATTCACAAACTTTAATGCATTGGGCATTTAGAAGAAGTGAGGTGGGAAAATACAGCTTACGGTACCACGAACGACAATGGGTATGAAATAGGTAAAATGGCAACTTATACATAACTGAAACAAAGTATATGGACCACAAAATCATATGCAGATATTAAGGGATAAATACAAAAACCAAGTGTTTATTATACCAAGACTCATCGTGGAGCAAATGCAGACCACTTCATGAGTAAGCCACCATGAAAAAAGGTGAAGTAAAAAGAATCAGGAAGAGAGGAGTTGGGGGACACAAGCGATGCTATACCAAGAAGTACGAAAAAGAGCTAATGAGAAAAGAATGGAAGTAAAATATTATATCAATAGAAAATCAATGGAGTGCAATAAAAGCAAATATAGTGGGAAATGCACAACAAGAATTAAAATAGGCAAATCCTAAAAGAAAGCAGACGAGTGATATGATAAAAATGAATGGAAATGGTAGAAATCACAAATAAAGCAAAAATGAAATGGTTACGAATAAAAGTTGGAAGAGACAGCTATGATTAAATAAAGTAATAAATTAATCAAGCAGAATAAATAGATAGAAGGAGGAGGAACGGATAAACAACAAAATTAGAGAGATATAAAAAAGAGAAGAAATACAAACAATAGAATATTTTTCCAAATAATAAAAAGAATAACTAGAAAGTATAACTTTATAGTAAAACGAAATTTAAATAGAGAAGGATAATGAAGAAGAGATTAAAATCGCAATAAAACAAAATTTTACCGCAATATTCAACTGTTTAGGTGAGAAGAAGAACGAGTAATAACAGAAATGCAAAATGGACCAGAAGATGATATAAAACCACCAAATATCGAGGAAATAATAGAAGCAATAAACGTAATAAAAAACTTTAAAACACCGACAACCGATAAAAGAATAATACAGTGACTACGTAAAAAGAATAATCGTGTCAAGAACGAAACAAATAATCGCACCAATCTACAAGAAGACCAATAAATCGACTTGTTTAACTTGCAGAAGAATATTATTATTTACTATCAACTAAATAGTCATAGCCAAGATAATAAAGAGCAGATTGAAAAAATATGTACGCACCATCATTCATCACTATCAACAGTGAACGGGCCTTGGTTCCCTCGATAGGAATGTTTATTTTATATTCAAAGTTAAAAGCTAACTCGTATTTCTATACGTTTTTTACTGACTATTAGATTTCATGTTGTATTTTAGAATTATAAGCGTTTTAAAAATGGTCCTGGATAATAAAATAATTGTGAATTTAAATTTGTGTTTGCGCCGCGATAAATGCAACGTTCCGGCCTGCAGCGGGGTGAGGGAGGTCGTAAAACGGGGAGATTTCACGAACAAGCGGACATGTACTGCTTGAATAGCTTCACGGTGAGTAAATTGCTGCATATTAATTTTTGTGGGGTTCACAAGGCAACGTGAGCTGGAAGAAACGTCTCTTTCAGCATTTACATTTGAAGTGAACGCATTATTGAACATGTAGACGTAAGTACACCATTGCTACCATGTTTACACAATATTAGAGAAGAAATTTCAAATAATATTAACAAATAAAAAAGCAGGGAAATTCATTATCAGCTTTCCTTTTCATCCTGACCTTAAAATAATACGAAGGGTGGGAGTGCAAGGCACAATAATAAACAAAACAACACTAATGAGAGTGTATGCTGACGAACTGTAACAATAACAATATCTAAAGAAGAATTTATACAAAAAAAGCGAGAAGATTAGATGAAAAAAGGAGTGAGAGATCGGGTAATTTAATAACGAAAGAAAAACAAACTTTATGAAATACAAATAACAGTAACAAGAAGAACATAGTAAAAGTAGGCTACTATAGAGTTGAAATAAACTCAAAAACAAAGGCTTGATATAGACGGGAAAACATACAGCACATGCTATTAAAATTAAATAAAGCTTACTATGTACATGAGAAACTACCAAAGGCAAGAAGCTCCTGTAAAATCTAATATACACAACGCTAATAAGATTGGTAGTGACATAATGCAACCAAGACGTAAACTCTGATGAGCAAGGTAGAAGAAGAAGGAAGAATATTGTTACGTGTAAAAAGCGTTACGCATTATAGCCCTTTAATTGCTTCTTTGGTCGTCCCGAAAATCTCAACTTTGGACAGTCAATAAAGTTGCCGAACTCGTTTTGAACGGCCTTTAGTCGTGCTAGGTAATATATGATTTATTTTTCTCCGGGCATTCGCGCTCTCTGCCAGTCTCCGATTTTATTGCACTCGTTATGGTTTCCATTAACCTTTGCCTTAGTTTAGGCATAGTTTATAGTCACTTACGAAGGCAAAATTAGTAACCTAGCTCACTCACGCTACCGCTGATTTGTATGGTTGATTTGTCGAAGATATTAAGTCTTAGAGCTGTAAGCTGAAGGCATGTGTGCGCTTTTTCGTTCTCTATACTAATCTAGATTTTAGAGCCGATATTGGAGTCGTTAAAGTATGGACAGATATGTTGTGTTACTAATTTGGTAGCCGAGTTTGCTGACATTTTTGTTTGTTGCTGAGTCCTTGTTGTGGTCTCCGCTTTGCTTCTTCGGTTAGCAATTGTTGCTGAGAGTTCTTGTTGTGCCCCCACTCTCCAAGTTACACAGGTGGCTAATAATACAATCCGCTGCACTTTGTTTTATTAACGCTGCCTGGCATTGCTGGGAGTATTAAAACACGATCTTGTGTTGTGAAGGTAAAAACGACTCTGTACATGAAGGGCATTGAAAGATTGGAATCATCGGCTAGTGTTGCACCACCTTCGAGTTTATCAGTAATTACTGGCGCATTTATGAAACATTCTATATTTGTAGGTACATACGTGGTGGCATACTATTATTGTTGCTCTCCTGCAATGTTCGGCCTGCGGTATCGTAACTTTGTAATTTCCCGCTAATTTAATCTATCCAGAGCGCTGTTACCTTTTTAAATATTGAACTTTGGTATATGCTAGCTAAATTTCTATCATTAGTAGCAACAGTAGAGTTGTATTTGTGATTATCGCTTATAGCGTGAGTCGCGGTTATGATTTATACGAGTGCTGAAATTAACTAATTATCGTCGTTAATTTTTTATAACCCTGTCCACGTATACTATAGTTTTGTGGATGGCCATTGCAAGCAGTTGAGGTGTCGAACATATTTGAAGTCTGTTTCAGGCCGTAGCAAATTGGTTACGCATAATATTTTAGGGGGTTTAAGAGTTCTCTTAAGCTAATATTCTTATTGGTTGTAAAAGATTCTTTGGCGACCCCTTAGCGTTTGAACACCCTTTGTTAATTTTATAAAAGAACCGCACGCTGCCTCCACTGTAGTTGGTCGGCCCTACGAAATTTCCATCTAGCCTGAACGTTTGGTACGTTTTGAAGCTGGTTGGAGTAATTGAGTGTGTGTAAGCTGAGGCTTGAGTCTAAAATTGCTTATTGTTTGTAGCAAAATAATTATATACCTCGAAGTTGGGAGTATTGGGAGTTATACTAAACCAATAAGAACCAAGAAAACATTATGAGGCATAGAATGAACCATAAATTACAATAATAAATAAATAAATAAATAACAAGGGCATCCTACACCAGATAAAATTGCTAATGGTAGAACAGTTTGGGCACAAGTTGACTTCCAGCAGAACAAACACGATCAAAAAAATGAAAGCATAGAGGCCAGAACAGAACAAGCGGAAAATAAAGAAAGGTGTGATGGCGCAGTGCAATATGGTTATAAAGGAAGAACCACTTAAAAATTTATCAAATACTAATAAAAAATAGATAAGGTTTCGGAGTTTCATCCGATATTAAACTAGTGATTTTGTAAAACCGTGCCAATGTTCTAATATTTAAGCAAGTAAGTATTTACGTCTACTAGAGCACAAGGTGAAGTTAATAGCCCAAACACAAAATCAATTAAATTTCTCTTTTGAGTGATAGTGTTACACGTGTGTCAATTTACACTTCAATTCGTTGTGATAGCAACGTGAATATATAATTAACAGCTTTAAATTAAAAAGATTAAATTATGGTTACTTGAGTTGATAGCAATCAGTAGTTATTAGTTATTACATATACCTATGTTTGTTCTTCTAGCAAAAAACCGACTTCCGTTAATTTGATTAAGCAGTAACAAGGGATCATTATTGCTTCTCTCACACTATCATTCGAAATTGAAACAAAAAGTTAATCAGCGTGCTTGAAACGCGCCGGTCGCCTTATTTAAATAATAACTTTCTAATTTAATGCCGACTGCTGCGTAATAAATAACTGCACGATATAGTAATTTAAAATGTGACAAGATAGTATGAGGCACAGTAATAGTTGTTTAGTTTGAACGAATTTATTGAATATGTCTGAACTCCAAGGCGTGGCTTGGCAAATATGTATCTGTCGGGTTTATTGTAATTACTTAATAAGAAAATAGTTGCGGGTCTAAGTATTTAATTTGGCACCAATTTTAGCAGGTTTCACGCAAAAGGACAGTTAATTGTAGCTTATCAAGGATATTATTTCTCCAGTTTCAACTCTCGAGTAACTGCTGAATTGCATAATGCGTTTAGTTGAAAAAATTGAAATAGTCTATGCAGTGTAACACAGTTTTGATATTAACGTTAATTGGCCTTGCTTAATTGTTTTCTCGTTGTGAATATAAGGCGAAGTTTCCGCAATTGCAAGTAATGGTAGATTGAGATTGTGGAGTGCAATACGGTTTGTCATGCATACGGCATAAATAGAACCGGGTGTTGGATAACAATTACTAACTAACAATTATCGGCCATTTAAAATTTTTCCCTGTCGATTTTATGAGACGCACCTATTAACTTGAAGGTAAAATTCATTAAAATAGGGGATTATGATTAATTAATAATTCTAAGTTGGAAAGCTATATAGCACACGTTTCAGGATTTTGAATTTCAAGTGACACCGATTTTCTTGATTGTACCAGGAAAGAGCTAATATTTTAAACCACGAAGTTCAGAACAAACAAACTGATTATTTGTACTAAATCGATTCGTTCAAATCAATATCCATTTTCCGTTCCAATCTGGAGTTCCTTTCTATCGGAAACGCATGAATCGAATCTGTAAGCAATATCAAAATCCTGGAGTAAATTTACTTTTGACTACAATGAAGTGATTAGCGATATGCTGAACTTGAGAACGTTGGGATGACTTAAATATTTGAATTAGTAGAAAAGTAAAACAAATAATTTTTTTTTTTGTATTTGGATCTTTACTGTTAGTAATAATAGTATTTCTGCGATCAACAGACCTCGCGCAACTCTAATTTTCATACCACATAAGCTCAGCGCTAAAATAAAATTTGTTCCCTGACATATATCCCTTCCTGGAATTTTTGGGTAGATAATGACTATGGGGTATCACTTACGAGTAAGAGGGAAATTTTGTCTGCGAAAATGGTCAAAACCCTAGGATTCATTTTTAGGATCTTTTCGACATTTTGTGGGGTATTTGGGATTCCTGGAAAGTCGGTTACCATCGTTCCAAAGCTTTACAGAACATCTTTGTAAATTTTCATGAAATTTTCAGGGTTATGTGTGGAACATACGCATATAGCATACTAGATCAATTGCAAGTCATTTTCTGAAACCTGTGGGGACAGCAATGTTTCCGAATAAGTTAATGAGTTAATCAGCAAATAGTTGACACAACTGTCAGTACTGGTTCACAGCGCGTCACGTTTTGAGTGATGTGGCCAGTGAGTGTGGAGTTGAGCGCCAAACAATCCTTGTTATGCAGAAATTGTTTATACCTCCGACTACACGAAAAACCTTATGTTTTAAGAACTTTTCGATTTAAATACTGGATTGTGGGCTATAATTATCTCCTCTCTTTTTGTTACAAAATACATCAGATGTCTGGTAGATAAATAATAGTCTATTCAAATAATATTTCCGCATTCATTTTTAGATATTAATTTCGATTGTTATTATTTATATTCCACAAGGAAAAGGGGCTAGAGACTTGGAACAGTGTTGAAAAAATCTCTTTGGAGACAATGCAAGACCAAAAACTCTATCTCCGAAATAGAGAACGTCATAAGAAGATTTACATGCCTGACTTCGGAAGTAATTAAAGTCATAGGAGAGGTAGGAGTATTTTATGTATCTTGTCACACAATATGAGAAAATCGCCTAAATACTAGACGTAATCGATTTTCATTTCATTACACAAGAAGAAATCCTGCAAAAGCTTGAAAGTTATAGGCTTTAATCTCTCATGCAAGCAAAATGCCTTTCGATATCATCAATGAGAATGAGAGATTAAAGAAATTGCCATTGTATAAATATTCAACCTTCTTGGGCTTTCTTATCACTTAGAGAAACGACGATGTCGGCTGGAAGTGAATCAAACCAAACGCAAATAGCTATTATCAACCTCCGAAATGACAAAAGATTTGAGAATAAGCAAGTAGAACAGTTGAGGTGATTGCTAAAATTGTTTACAATATGAACAGCAGACCAAAAATTATAAGGAGAAACCAGATGACCAGAAAAGCTACACAGAAGCTATAAAATATCACTATTAGTACCACAACAACAGGCTGTGAAGACTATTATATTCCCCATCATACTGTACGGTGCCGAGTCTGGGATAATCGAAAAGCCAGATCGCAAATACACCGACTGCCTGGAAATGTGATGTTGAAGAAGAGCACATATCATAGACAGCCCACAGAATAAACAAATTTGTTCTATAGATGCATCTAACCCGTCAGCCAAATTGTCACAAATTCTGGATAAACCTGTCGAAATACTTCGACCATATACAGCACAGGGATGGAGACTGGTTGGAAATATTCAAAATAGAACTAGAAGCGTGGAAGGACGAAGAGTAAGCGGATGGTTACACAAAAGTTGAAATGACCAAGTGAAACGACCCACAGACAACTCATTACAAGAAACAACCAAAGAAGCTATGAATTGAGGAAGATGGAGAGAAATGATTCGTAGAGTAAACAAGGGTTTAAGAAAAGGATGGTGCCTGTCTTTAACTCTATTTAAGATTTAAATCAGCTGAGTATTACGGCTTTAGACAAAAAAGTTGCAAGGTGGGGTTCAAGTTGATTTGCTGACGACCATGTGATTCTGCTAAAAACAGAGAGGATGCTTATTACACAGTAATATAGTTGACAGAAGACTACACTTTCCTGCATAAACTATTTCGGCCATGTATTTAGAAGAAAAAGCAGTAATATAAAAAAAAATCAACTGTAGAGGGTAAAGTGAGACTACAAGGAATATCGTCATCTATCTACAACAGAATTACACAAACGGAAACGGTGGCAAGACATTTTACGCAATATTGGTTACCAAGGATGAATTAATTCAAAGGGTCGCGATTCTTCTACCAAGAAGAGAACCTAGTAAAACGGCGCTTATGTTCCCACTAACAAGTTTCTTCATCTGTAGTAGTTTCCAAAAAAAGTCACCTTGATAATTATTTAACAAAAGCCAATAGGAACTTTTAACGTGCCTCGGGCTTACATTAGAACCTTGAAAGACAATAGAAGCCCGAGCCCCACAATTTCAAATGTTCAAAGATACATACGCTCCAAGAACCGTGTAGTATTCCAACGTGAAGTGGTAGTAGCAAATCCTGGGGGGTTCACCTTCCCTGCAAGCTCTCGCACACTCGTCGGGGGCGGACAGATTTGGGTTCCGCCTCAGCTCAGCGGTGGCGGAGGTCCTATAGTCTAGATGTTTGGACCCGCTGGCCCTCTGTGCGGTGGCAGAGCCCTGGGCCAGCCGAAGGGGGCTCGCGCTGCCCGGACTTAGACTAGGGTGGGTTTGTACTAGACCGTGCGTCGATGAGAAGAAGTCTGTGTTATCTTGTATGTCTGCTGCATTTATCGTGTCTTGCTGCCACCATGACGCTGATGTGGACTGATCTGTAACTAAAAAGACACAGGATTAGACTCGTTTTATACTTAATTTATGATGCTATGAACTATTATAATAATGTATGTATGTATGTATTGTCGGTAACCTCATTTTACTTTGAGGTGTACAGGCTGGTGCTTTATACGTTTGCATGTGGGGGTACAATGCTCAACTTGCCCGGGATTTGGGTTACAAAGTTGGAGCGCGTCTTTTGTGCTTGCGCAGCAACCATTGTTTAAGGTGTGTGCCTTGATGATGTATTGATCTTGTTATTCTATCTCTTAGGTTTGTGGTTCTGAGTAGCGCATAGTTAATTTGGTGCTCAACTGTGAATGGTCCCGATTATAATCGCCAAGGCTGCGAAAAAATTTTGCCCCCCGCGGGATTCGAACCGAGGACCTGCTTAATGGAAGCCTAGCGCCTACCCAACTGCGCTACTCGGCTTCTTTTATAATAATAGTCACATTATTACAAAAAAGGTAGAAGAGACAAACATAGACAGATTACTACACTTACAATGTTACGGACATATCACTAAGGAATTTCTCCAGTAATAACATTTGGCGAGTAATATTGTTTTGATTGGTTTTTTTGAAGTGATTGTTAACTCACGATCAGCTTTAGGAAGCTTTTTTTACTGCATATATTGGTGACTTCTAATAACGCATTAATCCATGAGCATCTACAGTTAAAAAGTTGGAATATCTTGTGTTATAGTTATGAAAGTTCTTGCTTATCTTATAAAGATTTTTATTATTTTTCATATATAATAAGCATATGTAGATATAGGGAAAAGACATTAAATTATTATCTATGAAAATAGGCTTGCAACTATATCTTGCGTTGATGTTAAAAATCATTCGTATTAGTCGTTTCGGTTACTAAACACAAAATCACTCCATAAAGAGGCTTCATAGGAAAGGTGGCAACAAGGTAAAGAGTAATAAATATTTGTAAGAACCTATTACTAAGAATTCACTTCATTTGAAAAATTGGAAATATGCCTTGTTCAGCTTTTTATATACCTCATCTACATGAAATTTTCAACTAAAGTGATTATCCACCACGGCTTCGAAGAACTTAGTAGATTCAGCGGCTGAAATGTTTATCCCGTTAAAGTTAAAATGAAGATTTCGATCAGTTCCTGCTTGTAACGAAAATGTAGACAAGCCGTTTTATTAATGTTTGCCATGATTTATTTTTTATACACCATGTATAAAATTTGAAAGCTACAAAACTTGCTTCAACCTTTAAATCTTCCATACTCCGAGCTGAGACCACTACGGCAGTACCATGTGCGTACATTGATAGCATGTTTGTATTTAGTTGACTAGGAAGATCATTAACAAATCAAATAAATATAAGAGGTTCCAGCACAGATCTCTGGGGCACACCTATATTCAAATTATAAGAACATGAAATGTTATCAGAAATGTTCACACATAGCTTGCGGTTAACAAGATAGGAATTCAAAAGTTTTAATGCCGGGCCCCTAAAGCCTAAAGCTTGTAATTTATTGGCAAACTTGACGTTTAAGCTATCGAAAGCGGGGCTATGACACAACGCCCACTGGTCACAAACCCCAACTCAGAATTTGGTCATAACGCCCAACTTCTATTCTGGTCACAACGCCCAACTTGGTCACAACGCCCAATTTTGATTTTGGTCACAACGCCCAACTTGGTCATAACGCCCAAAAGCGATATTGGTCACAACGCCCAACTTGGTCACAACGCCCACCGACGCCTGTTATAGGAGAGAGCTATCGACGCCACTTAAAGCACCGTTTTGGTCATAACGCCCAACTTCGATTTTGGTCACAACGCCCAACTTGGTCACAACGCCCAATTTCGATTTTGGTCACAACGCCCAATTTGGTCACAACGCCCAATTTCGATTTTGGTCACAACGCCCAACTTGGTCACAAAGCCCAATTTAGATTTTGGTCACAACGCCCAACTTGGTCACAACGCCCAATTTCGATTTTGGTCACAACGCCCAACTTGGTCACAACGCCCAATTTCGATTTTGGTCACAACGCCCAACTTGGTCACAACGCCCAACTTTGATTCTGGTCACAACGCCCACTTTTGATTCTGGTCACAACGCCCAACTTGGTCATAACGTCCAAGTTTGATTTTGGTCATATCGGCCAGGCGGCACAGAAAGTAAGAAAAATGTGTATCTAAAATGAATAATAATAAATTAAACTTTTAAGATGAGGTAATAGGTAGGAAAATTTTCAAGTTCCCGTAAGTAGTATTAATATTATTTATTTTTCATAATTCAGTGGCGTAATGCGTTATCCAAAAAGTTTATAAATTCGGATTATAACATATATAAAGTTGTATTTTTTATATAGTACTCATAGTTAGCTGTGGCATTATGAGAAAACGGATTTTCTCCCATTTCAGTGACATATGTCGTATGGGATCGAATTATTAATTTTCACTACTTTATAGCAACAATTCACAATTTTTAATATTTCGTAGTTTTCTAGTTGAAAACTTGTGCCATTTAGAATATACGTGATTAAACAAAGTTTTTGCGTTGTTTTAATAACAACGTTTGATTGACAGAATTAATCACGTATGATTGTTGCTTATAATATTATAGTGTCCTTCATATATCCATTCATCAGAACATTTTATTGTCCATTAAAACCTCTGCAGTTTCCCAAATTAAAAATGCATTTGCAAAAATGTAAATATCCTACTTCTATACAAAGGAGGTTCGAAAATATGAAAATGATTGAAGAAAAAAGTACTCTTATTTTTCAAAATACACAAAAATGTTAATTGGAAGTATTTGTTATAACATATCTATTAATAGTTATTTAACAAACAAGTATGTTAATGAGAACGATTAATAATCGAGACATTTTAATGCGCGAGCGCTAGCGAGCGAGTTAATTGTAGATATTATTAATCGCCGATTAACATACGAGTTAGTTACAATATTTTTCTGTTGATCGTACATTATTAATTTGAAGAAAATCTAATTTTATTCCATGAAAAGAATTTGACACTTAAAGTTTTGACATTAATGGTACCGGGTGACCATAAATGGTTGTGATTTTTTTCTTAGGTTGGCACTGTTTATGTTGGTGACATTGTAAGTCTATGTCAAATATGAGGTTAGCAGGTTAGGTTTTGAGTTAGTTTGTGTCAAAACTGACGCAAAATCTAACCTGCTAACCTCGAATTTGACATAGACTTACAGTGCCACCAACATAAACAGATTTTTAAAATCGTTTATTAATAAAAAATCATTCATTAATAAGTGTCATTAATAGACGATTCTCTATACATTAATGAAACCCATAAATAGACGATCAACGGAAAAAATTATAATTGATTTTTACCTAATTGTTATTTGGTCCGTTTGTTAATAAATTATTTAAAAATTTGACACAAAAATTAAATTTGTTTGCACTGATTCCGAATCACGTCATATCCTGGTTGCTAAGTGAGGGAAAACTCAGGTTTGACAATACTCGTTTATCGTATCCGTTGATAAGTTAACTTTGAAGTATTTCATTTGGTAATACACAGCGTGGTAAGAAAAAAAATTAGAGAAACCAGAAAAAAATATTTTCGGAGCAAGTAATTGTGACTTTATGTTTGACACCTACTTTTAACCTCTTTAAATAATATTTTTGCTATTTTTGTTTTTTGACAATATCTCACTTATTTATAATAGTTATTTAACCAACAAGTGTGTTAATGAAGGCGATTAATAATCGAAACTGTTTAAAGCACGAACGAGCGATAGCGAGTGAGTGCCTTTAATAGTTGAGATTATTAATCGCCCATTAACAAACGAGTTGATTACAAAATGTTTTCGTTGACCGCAACATCTTTTTTTGTGGCGAAAAATTTGATTAATACAACTAACCTCCATGCAAAATATCATCAAAAAGCCAAAATCACAAAAACAGTTAATTAATGAAAAAGAGTGTATTAATCAAAAACAGTGTATTAATAGATCTATTAATCCATCCTTTTTTAAAAAACAGTTAATTGATGCAAAAGAGTGTATTAATCAAAAACAGTGTATTAATGACGCCTATTAATCCATCCTTTTTTAGGAAAAATAATTAATTAAAATTGAAATTAACAAGCGGTCAACGAAAAAAATAGATAAAAGTAATTTGACGTTCTTCTGGCACCTTTTCGATACGAATGCAGTGGGTAGTCAGTAGATGAAATTCATAGTTGTAGGTGGTATCATGAGTAAGAGGATTTTTTTTTTGGTGGCGGAAAATGTGAACATAAGTAATCAAATGTGTGTGAATACAGTTTACGGACTTGGTATGCGTTAGGCATAAACAGACCTATATGCGATTAACATCTAGTATTCGCAGAATCAAAAAGTTTTGTTTTTAGAAAACACTGAATTCTAGGATACTAGATTTTAAATCATATATGTCTACTTCTGTCTAACGCATACAAAGCCCATAAACTGTATTCTAGCTCAATGGACTGCCTATGTTCACACTATCCACCACCAATCTGTATAATATAACATATACTGTCCCTCATAAATTTGTAACACATGGATTTTTGTATCATCCATTTATCAGAGTGTTTTATTCCTGATACAAGTTTCTACATCTTCTCAAACTAAAAATGCACTTGCCAAAATGTAAATATATTCGTTTACAGGGGAGGTTCAAAAATATGAAAATGGTTCAAGAATAAAGTACCGTTATTTTTCAAAATAGACAAAAATGTTATTTAAAGAGGTTAAAAGAAAGTGTCAAACATAAAGTCACAGTTACTTGCTCCGAAAACATTTTTTTTTTCTGGTTTCTCCTATTTTTTTCTTACCACGCTGTGTATTACCAAATGAAATACTTCAAAGTTAACTTATCAAGGGATACGATAAACGAGTATTGTCAAATCTGAGTTTTCCTTCACTTAGCAACCAGGATATTACGTGATTCGAAATCAGTGCAAACAAATTTCATTTTTGTGTCAAATTTTTAAGTAATTCGTTTCACTCTGACTACGCAGTGTACAGGGATAGCAAGATGCTTAAAACTGAACACGAAGACGTCAATCATAATAAATCCGCCTTTTGTATTGCAATCGGCTTATTTGTTAATACCTTGTTGAAGTAAACCCTTTTTGTCGCTTCTGCGTCAATTTGAAAAGAGCAGCATACAGTATACCTGAGTGCGGTCTACAAGCAGCAACGCAGCAAGCGAAGTTTGCCTTTAAATAACATTGTCGTATGTTCTCTGTACTGCATAGTCAGAGTGAAACGAGCTATAGAGAATCGTATATTAATGACCCTTATTAATGAATGATTTTTTATTAATAAACGATTTTAAAAATTTGTTTATGTTGGTGGAACTGTAAGTGTATGTCAAATTCGAGGTTAACAGGTTAGGTTTTGCGTCAGTTTTGACACAAACTGACTCAAAACCTAACCTGCTAACCTCATATTTAATATAGACTTACAATGTCACCAACATAAACAGTGCCAACCTAAGAAAAAAATCACAACCATTTATGGTCACCCGGTACCATTAATGTCAAAACTTTAAGTGTCAAATTCTTTTCATGGAATAAAATTAGATTCTCTTCAAATTAATAATGTACGATCAACGGAAAAATATTGTAACTAATTCGTATGTTAATCGGCGATTAATAATATCTACAATTAACTCGCTCGCTAGCGCTCGCGCATTAAAATGTCTCGATTATTAATCGTTCTCATTAACATACTTGTTTGTTAAATAACCATTAATAGATATGTTATAACAAATACTTCCAATTAACATTTTTGTGCATTTTCATATTTTCGAACCTCCTTCGTATAGAAGTAGAATATTTACATTTTTGCAAATGCATTTTTAATTTGAGAAACTGCAGAGGTTTTAATGGACAATAAAATATTCTGATAAAATGGATATATGAAGGACACTATAATATTATAAGCAACAATCAAACGTGATTAATTCTGTCAATCAAACGGTGTTGTAACAACGCAAAAACATTGTTTAATCACGTTTATTCTAAATGGCACAAGTTTTCAACTAGAAAACGACGAAATATTAAAAATTGTGAATTGTTGCTATAAAGTAGTGAAAATTAATAAATCGATCCCATACGACATATGTCTCATAATGCCACAGCTAACTATGAGTTCCATATAAAAAATACAACTTTATATGTTATAATCCGAATTTAGAAACTTTTTGGATAACGCATTACGCCACTCAATTATTATGAAAAATAAATAATATTAATACTACTTACGGGAACTTGAAAAATGTTTCTACCTATTACCTCACCTTAAAAGTTTTATTTATTATTATTCATTTTACTTTCTGTGCCGCCTGGGCGATATGTCCAAAATCAAAGTTGGGCGTTGTGACCAAAATCAAACTTGGGCGTGACCAAGTTGGGCGTTGTGACCAGAATCAAAAGTGGGCGTTGTGACCAGAATCCAAAGTGGGCGTTGTGACCAGAATCAAAGTTGGGCGTTGTGACCAAGTTGGGCGTTGTGACCAAAATCGAAATTGGGCGTTGTGACCAAGTTGGGCGTTGTGACCAAAATCGAAATTGGGCGTTGTGACCAAGTTGGGCGTTGTGACCAAAATCGAAATTGGGCGTTGTGACCAAGTTGGGCGTTGTGACCAAAATCGAAATTGGGCGTTGTGACCAAATTGGGCGTTGTGACCAAAATCGAAATTGGGCGTTGTGACCAAGTTGGGCGTTGTGACCAAAATCAAAGTTGGGCGTTATGACCAAAACGGTGGTTTAAGTGGCGTCGATAGCTCTCTCCTATAACAGGCGTCGGTGGGCGTTGTGACCAAGTTGGGCGTTGTGACCAATATCGATTTTGGGCGTTATGACCAAGTTGGGCGTTGTGACCAAAATCAAAATTGGGCGTTGTGACCAAGTTGGGCGTTGTGACCAGAATCGAAGTTGGGCGTTATGACCAAATTCTGAGTTGGGGTTTGTGACCAGTGGGCGTTGTGTCCAGGCCCCTCGAAAGCACTACATAGGTCGAAGAAAATTGTGGCCATTTGTACACCTTTATCGAGGTATATAAAAACGTTTTCCATGAAACTGTTAGCCGCGTCCTCTATAGTGGTGTTTGATTTATGGGTATGTTATAGTGATTTAACTCGCAGCAATTTCTATTGACAAAATAAGATACTATAGTTACGTTGTGTATTTTTGAATTTTTCGCGCCGTGATTTTCGTCTTGACCGTTGCGACACGGTAGGCGGTCATACGTTCCGCAGGCCGTTGTTGGTGAATTTCCATGCCTTTGTTCTCCCGATATCTAAATGCGTTAAGATGCCTTTCTTCAGCCCTTAATCGGTATATGGGAGTTTAGGAGTTTGCACTTATATTTGTGATATTTGCAGCTGTTTCTCCCGTAGCCATTCTGTAGTTTTATAACCTCATTTCTCTGGGCAACATGTCGTTTTGATTTTCGCTTTGGCGCTCGCTTGCATCTGACAAGCGGTAGGTTCATTGTTGTCGTTTTTATGCAACTAATACTATATTATTGTACTAAGTGATTTCTTAATTTGTAAATATGCGTTACTTGTGTTTGCTGTTCTGCTGGTGAACATTAATATTAATTTAGATACAGTATATTTATGTCAGGTGTGCCCTACGTTTTAATATTTGAATAGCAAGCTGATTGTATTTAACATTATATTATTGACAGTTATATGTGTGTTTTAGTTTGGGGCACACTTATTTTTGATCTGGCCATGTTGTCAGTTTTGCAAAGATTTTATAAAAAAACCGTGAGTCGCGACAGTTTGTTATTTTATTTGACAAATTTTGGTATCCAAGGAAGTACGTCAATTTTAGGAAAACATTTGCAATGGTAATTTAGTTTAATATAATAACGTTGGCAATATACACTTGATAATCGTCCAAAGAGAAACAAATCACTGGAGTTTACGAAACCCTAAGAAAGATGCTTGGACCCAAACCTCTGTTAGAATATGAGGGTTTAAAATTTTACCGCAACAATTCTAAATTCAGGTTTATTTAGTCGTCAACTTGAAATATTGATCTAGAAAAAGGCAATCTAATGGTTTATGTAACTATTAAATAATAGCCTATTGGACAAGTACGAACGGAGAACTTGACTGTTCCGGTACGTGCCTGGCATGAAAGGTTTCTTTGCGGACACAAAAAGGCAGAAACGGATGGGGTTCGCCGCAATGCAGTCGACAATGCTTGCATAATGAAAAATGACAGACTGCGCTGCCCCCGATACTTTTTGCCTGCTTTAATTTCGCACCGTCATCGATGTAATTGCTTTCAGTGGTGTAACGAGTAGGTTTAGCCGCAAGTTCCCTCCCGCACCGCGGATTAGCTTTCAAATAAAACAAAATCCGATATTAGTATGTTAGCCGACTTACTCAATCTAACGGACTTATTTTCAAAAGGCTCTCCCTGAAGGCAAACTATATCGTCTTGATGAGTGTCCAGATCGAGCGTGACGTCCAAACCGCAGAATGGGAAAGCGCAACTTTTGATTATTTATGCATTACGGCAGTGTAATTGCGGGCTTCGCCAATGCGGATCAGATACTGAGCTTTTGTTCCGGAGATTATCCCCAGGAATGCAGACTGATGCCACGACCATCACGAGAGGTTTGCCCATCATCGTCTTAATTGATCGATTGCGGAATTGGCTGAAATTTGCAGCCCGATGCGAATATATCCCTACTTTACTATGAACGTAGGTACGGCTAAGTGACATGGAAGAAATACGTGGAAACGATAGGGAAATAGAATAAACAGAGCTACATAATCAGAGGAAAGTACTTCAAAATGGCAAAAGGGGTTTAAAATGAAAACATTTAAGAAGTTGAAGGAATACCAAAGTGTTAAAAATATGGACGAAGGAAATAATTTGGTCACATATCAGTCTGGATAAAACACTATGACCAGAAGCTTGTAGAAGGGCATCGAGGAGCACAGTGAGATAATGGAAATAATAAAAACAGATAAAATGCTCCAGTGGAAGCTGGTTGATAGGAATATAATTATGTAAATTATACATATAAGAGAGGAGAAGAAGAAAATGAATAGAAGCGATGACGAAAATTCCTTACAAGAAGTTTTGAAGTAACGGATGTTTTTTTAGAGGCGGAGAACTTTAAATTGAAATAACACACAGAAAAATGTTTTTAATATCCATGAAATTAGCTTTATTTGAAAGAGAATTTTATGGCATTTATGTTTGAATATGATTTCGGGCATGTGACCGCCGCGGCTGGCGTGTACATGACGTAATCTGGAGGTCCAATTTTCATACACCCTTCGCAGTAAATCAGGCTGTATTTCGGCAACAACGCGTCAAATGTTGGCTTCCAAGTGCTCAATTGTTTCCGGTTTATCGACGTAGACATGCGACTTTACATATCCTCAAAGAAAATAATCTAATGGCGTCAAATCGCGCGAAAGAGGTGGCCAGTTAACAGATCCACGAAATGGATCCACCAAATGGATCTGTTAACTGGCCACCTCTTACGTCGATAAACCGGAAACAATTGAGCAGTTGGAAACCAACATTCGACGCGTTATTGCGATTTACTGATTTACTGCGAAGAGTGTGTGAAAATCTCCATATTACGTCATGTACACGCCAGCCGCGGCTGTCACATGCCCGAAATCATATTCAAACATAAATGCCATAAAATTATCTTTCAAATAAAGCCAATTTCATGGATATTAAAAACATTTTTCTGTGTTTTATTTCAATTTAAAGTACTCCGCCTCTAAAAAAACACCCTTTTACATCCTTTTGGGACTCTGTATCGAAGGCATTTAAGCCACTCGCGTTCACCAACCAGGAAATAAAAGCTAAGTATGCGATATGCAAAGCCGAGTCTGTAGGCCCACGTCATAGAAAGCGAAACAATTAATTAGGTTAAAATTAGAGCGTATCTATCTAATTTTCAAGCGTGCGGGTCTGGTTAATAAAATACAGTTCATCTACTGAACCATAAGATATGACTCCGGTTGTGCACGCCCAGGCTCTGCCTCCACCACACAAGAAAGGTGTAATTTATGGCATTAATTGAGCTGCGATTTTTTAACCTAATATCACTTAATGCGTTTCCGCAGCCAATTTGGAGCATAGTTTCTTGGCATGTTCGATCGAAAGGAATAGGAAGTGATAAATGACTGGTTTTGCGCCAAAATGATCACTCTGCGTCAATTTGGAGAAACTGCCAAATAGCGATGTTTTTAAGCCACTTTCTCGATCGCCCAGTTTATCTCGTCACTTTTTCCTTGGACTGGAATAATAATTGTAATTGTGTGCCTTATTTTCGGAGTCTTTCCAGCTGGGATATAATTTCACTTGGCTTTTTGAGAAACGTACATGAAGCGGATGTGTGCGGTAATGGAAGAAAGTGATTTGCTAAAGATATATTGTTTGTAACCGTTATAGTGTTGGTTGGGTTTTGCTTTTATAAAAATTCCGTTTTTTGATCAGTTACTTTTCAAATCCAATACATTTAAGGTTATAAAATTCGAGAGTAGAGGAAATTTCAATGGTAAGATTATACAATAGAATTCAAACACAATTAGTCTTCGCGCATGGAATTAGTTCTTTATCGGCTTGGTATTCTAATCTCTAGAGGAAGTACTCGCTTATTAAAAAACCGTATAGAACGAGCTTAAAAGGCGTAAGATTAAGGTGCCGCAACATGTTTCTACAGCCAAACTTACCCAAAAACTACAGTTTTTATCTAAATCCACCAGCTCGGGGTTTTTTCCCATATTTCACCACTAACCAACGGTATTTGGGAAAGACTAAAGCAGAACTGCAAACTCTCACATTTTCAAAATTTCTTTTTAAAGCAGGAAACAAAACCTTGAAGAATGCAAAAATGGTTTATTTTCAGATAATCCCCGGTTCACATGGTAAGCAAAACCAAAAACCGAGCGGTCGGGTGGACGTCTTTCAACGACCGTGCGCACATTCACGGTAACCAAAAGCACAAATTTATGAAGTAGAGTAACAACACGTTAAAACTCAACGAGGAAGGTCGAATTAGCTAAGAAACAATTCGACATATTATGCGTAAATTAACGTAGACGAGCTAACTACTGTAGTTGTAGGCACAAACGATCAAGTAGTGTCACTTGCGTCACTTTCATGAGACAAGAGCCACCGACTAAACCAGAAACGTCGTGTATCTAACCTTAAAACGTCAAAAATCAACACTTGTAATACATAAACAGGTGAGTTTGTAATTTATCCGAGCTAATTAATCGCAATATCCCTTTTCGAAGACTAACAAAACCAAGAGATAACACACAACTTGAGGAGCAGATGCTGTGAGAAATCCAGATTACAATCAAAGCCACTCCATGTTAAAAGAGACAGATACCATTATTTATATTCTTTTTAAATACGTCTAGCAAATAAATAGCGCTTAGGGTAACTCAAGTGAGGCAGAGCACGTAGGCTGTAACAAAATCTAACTGAGGGAAGAAGGATAAAGTTAAAAAAATATTGTAGATACAAGGTTGATAGAGTTGTTATTGATCTCATGCCTTTAGATAATATTTTTTTTCTTAAGTACAAATTCGCGTACCAAAACTTTGACAAACTTGATATACATCTACCTTCATTCCCTCCAATTTTTATTACACAAAAATTATAAACCCCGAGAAAGAGGGTATTCGTCTCTGTATATTATGTAAATATTATTAATAGATGGTCCTTCTAGTAATTTGTATTTAAATTCACTTCCTTTAGAAACCGTAACAATTGGGGTTTGATCGTAACACTTTTTTTCTGCAAATAAAAGAACGTATAATTACCCTTTAATTCTTCTAATCTTTCCGCTATATAAGGCTGCAGGTAAATTAGCTTTTTATGCAATATTCTGCATTGTTTCGAAAGCTGGGCCACAACCCACGCAAATTGCTGGTTTGCGGCATGTTTTGGGACAATGCGCTCTGCAGTTCCATTTGATGCAAGGAGCCGAACAATGGCGATTTTTACAATGGGGAATTGTGCCGTTCTTGTTGCTGTTCTGCTGCTCTAGAACTAATGTCCAATTTCAGGTGGAAGATTGAAACACTGCATGGTGTAACAATGTTACTACTTCGTTTAAACGTAGAATCAACGGCACTCAACCGTTGCGGCAGGGAAGACATAATATAAATGACTGCATTTTTGCACAATTAAAGTGGAGAAGCAGTGCTTGCGCATTAATCGAAATGCCATGAGAGAAACCGGTGCTGCGATTAGTGCACTTAGCTTGCAGGTACATGCAATAAACCTAGATCATATTTCCGGTCACCTACTTTTCTGCTGCTGTTCAAAATAAGCCAACGATTTAACTACAGGGTGTCTCAGAACGTACGCGATTTTTTAAGGGGTAATTTCTTAATTTCTATAAATACCCTGTAAAAATTAATAAGTTGATGTATAATATTAAGATCTTCTGTTATACTATCGGTTATATTTGAAATAACAACATTAAAAATTACAGTTGCTTTAATAGCTGAATAGTTACTCATCGGCAGACTTAGACAAGGGACAGATGACTTGACAATTATAGGTATTTCAGTTCCCTAGGAAAGTCAATAGTATAAAATTCTACAGTTTGCCAAAACCTTCAGATGGTATTAGACCAACACAGTCAATCAGTATATGATAAGCTAGCTTCTAAAGAAGAAAGGATAAACGGAATATATTTGGTTCAAGAGATGAACCAAATTTGTCATATTTTGAGTATACCACTGTAAGTAACAAACTAAGAAACCCATTAAAAGGCATAAACGTAGTTAGAAAAATAAACGTGCAAATACACGCTCTATAGTGATGAAGATGGAAGCAAACAACGCTATCAAAACGAGAAAATCGAAAGAGGTATTGAAGACACATATATGCTAAATGAGGGTAGCGCCAGAGATTTATAGTAATGAAGAATTGGGATGGAAAAACAGATGATCAGCTAGCCTACTAGCTGCCAGGCAGTGGGGATTGAATCTCTTACATTCAGACACGTAGCCGGGTTCCCTAAACACTCAATTACTCTGGCACCCTAGTGATTTCACAAACTACATATAAAAGCAAAAGAAAAGCTACCTGAAAGAAGGGAAACTGAAAGAAATATTAAACATACACTTATTCCACGATATTGTGTATTTACATTATTAAATAACTCTGGTGTAGAAACAGAGCATCATCTAGTAATTGCAAACGTTATATTGTATATAAGATAGGAAAGAGACGTTGAAGGCTCATCTGCTAAACAGTTGTTTACAAATAACAAGTGTAGTGACATTTATTTGTAGTTGTTACGTAGATATTAGATGGAATGAAGAAATGATGTGAAACGATATTCTTTAAGATATCAATCGAAAAAAATAAATCTACCTAATTTATCGATGGGTGTAAACGAAAGAAATCTAAAAATATAAGAGTAGTGGTGCACAAAGCAGCAGTAAGCGCAGTGACACGAATGGGATCATTTTTTTAAATTTAGATATTGATCCATCGAAAGGGAATCAATAAGTGTCAGTTGGATACAATTAAATGCCTGGGAAGAAGATTACACGAATATATGGTGGATTGAAAATGTTTGGGTGAAGAATAAACTAACTTCAAGTGCACTTAAATTTTAAGGTGGGCCCGTTGTTATGTTATTTTTAATTTTTTTAATTTCCGCATGATGTTCGTGCTTTGAACGATGACAGCAACGGTATTTTAGTTCTGATTGCAGTCGCGGCTTCCTAATGCGCGACACTGTCAGTTTTTTGCCTCAGTCCTGCATAACACCTAAACGAAACCAGCTGCTCAGCTGAGCGGGCACAAATTTAGCTCTTTGTTTCGTTATAGTCTTTAATTTCGTTGTTTTTGGGACTGTGACTGAAGACCAAAAAAGGTTCCATTTGAAAGAGAAACAGCGGACGGCAACAGAGCTGGACGTACGCACCCAGGCGCTCCAGATGTTCGTATTATACGAAAGTGTTATCGTATGTGAATGATCGGCCTTAACCAGATTGATAATAAACTTTGAACTGCTTAAGTATCTTGGTCGGTCTCGCCATCGTGGACTAACTACCCTGCTGCCTGTCGGATTTTTCGTACACGCATAGCAGTACATTCTCAGTCTCACTACGTACCCCATGTCAAATGCCCTTATCTCTGTCCCTCCAGCGACCATCTGTGTGGTTCAGTCAAGCCCCACGTCTGCAGAAAGCCCTCCGATTCTATCAGGTGTGCCTTCAGAAATCTGTAGCCTTCTGAATTTCGCTACTTCAAACTGCAGGCTCGCTTTGTTTTCAAGTCGGTGTTGGAATGCCAATCATCTTTTGCGGCGAATTGATTTATACAGAGAGAATCAGGATTTCAAAATAGAACTGCGCCATGTCCCACTGTATGTAGTTGGGGGCGCACTTTTGGTTTGATTATTTGCCGTAAATCAATTTTAAAGTGCAATACCATTGCGCTACCTCTGAGTTACTGGTATGTGTGATCTTATTATTCTTCTCCATAGAGCAGTCTTCAAAGGAGACTGTCGGTAATTGTATCCCAAAGTCGAATGGTCACCAACTCAGTACTTATCCAGTAAACTGGGCCATTTAAATATGAAACCTTGACATTCTAAACAATTTCAAATCTTTATTAGTCTTTAGAAAATTTTTGAAAAATTACTTGAAAACCAGTTGAAAGATTCATATGAACCTGTAGAATTATGTTTGTCTTAGACCTTTTTCAATTATTATTAAAATAACTCTGCAGACAATTCTAGATCAAAAAGTTTTGCGTTTCTTATAAAAATGCAATAACACGCTTACGTTTTCTTTGAAATTGACCTAGATATCAGTGATATCCGTTATGCATGCGAAATCACGGGAAATAGAAGTTTCTATTAGCTTCACGAGCTGTAGCTCTATAAAATTATTGTTACTGAAGGCGAGACAGTGTAAAAGGCTAAACTTGGTAAAAAATTAATATTACACTAGCACTTAATTCAAGCCAAATTAATGTGGTGGCGTTCAACAATCAACGCACAAGGTTTTCACGAACTAATTAGCGCAGCCACACATAAGCAACGTTATATTAAACGCAGTTTCACTGATATTATTTTGTTATTAGACAAGATAATTAGAGCTCTGGCGCAAAACAAGAATTCTCACATAATTATTAACGGTTCTTCTGCTTGCAGTTCTATTGTTTAAAAATTGCTGAAAACTGTCTGTCTTAGAAATGCGATTTCGATCAGATTTCCCATGTAAATGCGATCGCAGCAACTTCCTTGTGCAGTAGCCGAAAGGTTCCCGCTGCGTACACCCGTTGAAGTCGCCGCAGGAGAAACCCCATTTGCAGATTTGATGCCGCTAGAATTTAAATGTTGGGAAAGTCGAATTTGCATCCAGGTTCAGGCCTGATTTATGCATGTGATCTATTGTTCGTTAATGAGATGCGGTACCGGTGCCGGGCGCAGAAATGCAGACGTCTGGGAGTCCAATTTCTACCGGTAACGGTAATGCAATTAGCATCTTCGCGACTGCGCGCCGACGAACCGGCGTTCAAAATTCGACCTGTTACAATATTCCTAATGAACCAACTAATAGTATTCTTAATGTGGAAATATTCACACTGTGAAAACTGGTGACGGTTGTAGATTGATAACGGCGGAAGGCACACACTCAACCAAAATAGTCATCAAATACTATGTTCTAAGATGGAGGAAGTCCAGTAAGAGTATAATTTTATTTTTTTCTGGCAAGTACACTCAACTAGACTTGGACAATAGCCGTTGTGAGATTTTTCTGTAATTAAATTATTGCCTAATACGGGTGAAATTGAGGGATTCCAGGGTGCTATCGTTCGCATTGTATTAAAATTTGTTCTCTAATTGCAGCCTTGTCCCAATCGCTTGCCTAAAAACAGCATTTGCATGTTTAAACAGCACTTTTAGTATCGCATACTGTAATTAGCTACATTTGAGAAATAGGTTTATGTGGCCATTCTGGAGAATGCCAACCAGTATAGCAATTATAGGAGAACTCCATTTCACGGTTATTTAGGCTCTAAAAAATTCTGCAATAACATAAGGGCATAGTTGTTAAATCTAGGCACGTGCGAATGTAATTTACAGCACACAGGTAGGTAAAGTGAAAACTGTTGGGAATTCAAGTTACGAGCTTTTCCACTGTTAAAAGAATTATTTAAGTAGCCCTCTGCTGTACAGTTCTAAAGCTAACAGTTAATCATACTCAAACGTGATTTACTAAATAGCTTATGACAAGTGCAATAAAATATACGTACATATTTTAGTTTCAGCATCGCGGTAGTCAAGATACTACCTTTGTTATGAACATCGCAAAACAAACGCCTCACGTAGGTACTTTCTATCGAAGCCAAGACACACAGAAAACGCTATTAATGTCTCATATAATAATTAAGCAGTGAAGATATCAATAACATTTGCTTTCATACATTGGACATAAATAAGCCTCAAAACAAAAGTGAATTGTACGAGTTCTTACGTAATTACAGCCTTGCAATATGTCTGTCTAATAAATCCTCAGCTTTGTGCCTGTAATAATTTAATTACAATTTTCTAAAGTAATATTTAAACCAATTTCTCCTAGTTTTATAAAATTATGCTTGCTTCCTTTCCTTGCTTCGTATGTTAGGGATAAACTGTTGAATATGGTAAACCATTAAATAAGTGTGTTTATAAAGCGTATTAGACTGTTTTGGACTGCAAAATTAGATTTTTCTGACTTGTATACAATTTTTGCTTACGCGAAAAATATAACGTTTTTATTGTATTTGGTATACAAGATAGCACTCCCCGGACAGTTACCTAAAAAATAGCTATGAATAAAATCGAACGCCTCTTCACTCTTCTAACTATCAGATTCGTGGAAAATTTGTTCAAAGCCCTCATAATGGAGAAAAAATAGTTACATTTGTAAAGACGACGCAGCCCAATCCTAAATTTGAGTTTTGACAAATCGAGCAGCTGTGAGTAGCTTCGTCAACTTTATTTTTGTAGATTGTTAGCTTTTCTCTTACATTTAGGCCAGCCTCTATATCTTACTTCAAAAATTGTTTGCTATAAAAGTCTGTTTGGAGCCCGTCACTAGCTACAGTGAAAACGGCGAGTCTCCTTTAGTAATGAAATGTCCAAATTATCTGGGCGCCAACAAGTGTCATTACTTCCAAGTACACTTATATAGGTAAAAGAAAACTTATAAATATTCAGCACATTACAACCCTTGAGACTTTAAAGTTTGAATGAAAGAAGCAATTCTTTACATATATTTATTGATACGTCTTGTATTGATTAGGATATTCTCATTACATAAAAAAGAAACAGTGACGCCTATAATTGGCCTAACGGCTGTTGGCAGAGTGCGGAATAAAAAAAAATTTGAATAAAATTTAAAAACAATTATCGACTTCAAATTCCTATCTAATAGGTACTTGTTCATATTATAAAATGGGGTACCCCACTTAAGCTTACGTCAATTTTACTTTCTAACTACTATATTTGGCGTTAATACTAACTCCCAAAAATATAATGGCTATTGTATTACTAATGGGTTCTAAACTGTTCTCACTTTTTGAGTGACTTTATTACGCTTGTGGAATCAAAGACTAACTTCTCGGGAGTTTAAGCCTCATGCAACCCCGTTCAAGAGGATGAGCTGCTCTCCTAACTTCTACTCTGACAGTCACTAAACGTCAGCTGTCATTTGACCGCAAGCAATCGCACGATCTCCGTAGTGAAACTCTTATGAAGAGATGTTCAAACTAATGCAATTCCGTCGACTCGAACTTGTTGCTATAATATCCAATTACGAAAATAGAATCAGATAGTTCCAAAAACAACTATACATACTCTGTACTAACAGGCAAAAACTACGCAGCGAATTCCGTGGTTCCCTAATCAGTCGACGACTTGGAACTATTTTTTCATTGCAAAATGGTACCCGCTCTCAAAATCTGCCTCAAGCAATCTTCCATAGTATTAACATACTATTAACGAAGAACGACAAATCTCGGGTTCACCACATTTTTACCACTTTGATAAGAAAAACTTGTTATTATTTTTCTACCCTCTTTTCTTTCTTAAAAACCATTGCAACTCGAATATTAATTTTCATACGCTTTGACTGTGTTTTCCCAATTGATCGTCTATTCACGGCCATATATAACGTAAACTACTAACGTTAATACAATAGGCTTTTAACACGTAACAAGCTAGATTTGTGAAGTACGTGCAAAGCATTCATAATTTAGAAAACCGCAAATACCTTAGAAAAAACTACGTGGTCTAGGCTGAAATTTGAATTTTTACAAATCGAGTAACTGTGAGCGCTCCCATCGATACATTTTGTTAATGTTAAACTTATTTTATAGCTACAAGGCTCGTGAACTACGTACAGGGCCACTCGTAATGTAGAAAAATATTTCTATGTTAGCAAAAGCGACGTGATGACGTGATCTAAACCGACGTTTCAGTTTTGACAAATCGAGAAAATGTCAAGAGTCCCAATCAATAGATTTTGGTAATTTTAAACTTTATTTTTATTGCTAGAAGATTTACAAACCACGTGCAAAGCACTCATAATATAAAAAAAACCATTACTACCTATATTTGTAAAGACGACGCAGTTTAAGCCCAAATTTGAGTTTTTACTAATCGAGCAACTGTGTTCGTCCTAATAAAATCATTTTGGCAATCTTCCACTTTACTTTTTAATTATAAAATTTGTGAACTACCTGCAAATAATAATTGTTAATGTAGAAATTCATGGTCTAAGCCGAAATTTGAGTACTGACAAATCTAACAACTGTGAGCGTCTTCATCAATAGATTTTGGTAATCTTTAACTTTGCTTTTTTAACTACAACATTAATAAACTAAGTGCATGGCACTTCTAATGTAGAAAACCATGGTTATGTGTGCAAAAAACGACGCGGTCTAAGCCGAAATGTGAGTTTTGACAAATCGAGCAACCGTGAGCGTCTTACTCGATACAATTTGGTAATCTTCAACTTTATCTTTATAGCTATGAGATTCGTGAACTTCGTGCAAGATACTCATAATGTAGAAAACGTGGTTACGTTTACAAAAACGAAGCGGTCTAAGCCGAATTTTTAGTGCTTACAAATCGAGCAACTGTGAGCGTTTCAATCAATAGATTTTGGTAACTCGTAACTTAACTTTTAAAGCTAGAAGATTTGTGAACTACGTGCAAGTCACTCATAATGTAGAAAACATGTCTATATTTGTAAAAATGATGCGGTCTCAGCGGACATTTCAATTTTGTAAAAGGAGCAAGTGTAAGTGCTTCAGTCAAAATATTCTAGTCACTTTATTTATGTTGCAATAAGATTCGTGAACTACGTGCACGGTACTTCCAATGTAGAAAACCATGGTTATGTTTGCAAAAAAAGACGGAGTTGTCTCAATCAAGAGGTTTTGCTAATTTTAAACTTTTTTCTGTAGTTTAAGATTCGGGAACTACGTTTGAAGCACACATCATGTAGAAAAACGTTCTTACGTTTATAAAAACGACGCGGTCTAAGTCGACATTTCAGTTTTGACAAATGTGAGCGTCTCAATCAATGTATTTTGGTAATGCTCAATGTTATTTTGATAGTAATAAGATTCGTTAACCAGGAGCACGGTACTCATAATGTGGAAAAGCAAGGTTGCGTTTGCAAAAAACGACGCGATCTAAGCCGAAAATCAATGTCAATTTTGACAAATTGAGAAACTGCAAAATGTTGAATCAATAACTTTTACTTTAACTTTGTTGTGACACATGAAATTTCAATGTTTTTCAAGTTTCGTTTATCAGTTATTGGATAGCATTTACTGTCCTCAAAACAGTTTAAACGCAAAAAAATTTGGAACACTATTCATGTCGGCTCTTAAAGTATCATTAATCAGAACAGGATTTTGTTTGAGACAGAGATTCAAGCAAATAGCTGGAAGCTGTAAATTTTTATTGCATAAGTGAAACCAGTAAGAACTGGAAGGAAGTAAGGCGAAGAAGTGGGGCAAACCAATGTAACCGTAACGACCAGTCTTTTATTTAGTTAGTTTATATAAATATCGATTAATGTACAAAACAGTTACTACTAGGAGAGCGATAATATTTAATTACCGTCATCTGAGCAGAATGCGAGATTAAGTTGTAGTAGAAATGGCCTTGATCGGTAATTCGAGCTGGGTAGGCGAGCGAGTAGCCTCAGAAGTTCATTATTCTCATGTTCGCTTGAAGATTCCGCAAAATTGCTGCTTTCTACTAAACGCAGTTGTGACACTCGCAATTTGGCAAATCGGCCTCCAATATCACACGAGCTTCGGCCTACATATCTGGCTAATTATGCAATTAAGTTCTAATGCGGCAACACATTTTGGACCGCAATGAACGCGCTTTCTATTAACGAAAGAGTGTTACATATTTTGACAAAAAAACCTTGCGCAACCGTGTGTCATATTGTGGGTCTAATTAAAACCAGCGCTGCTGAAAAGACTAAGCTCGACAGCCGAAACCGTTAAGGCGAGGTGTGTCCAATTGTCGATTCTGAATAGACAATATTTGTAGGTTTCGTAGTAAAAAATACACTCAATATAATTTTGCAACTCAAAACTTGTTGAACACATTTTTTGAACTTTGTACAGAAGGCGATAACGTTTTGACTCTTTTAATTATGTCTTAATATGCGTGAAGTTAACGATGATAGGGTGATAAATTGGAGATAAATCCAGAGAAGACTAAAGAGTGATGACGACATCGGTTTTAGATTTATACAAGCACTTGAAAGAGATGGAAAATAATTTCGAATGGAGATGATTAAACATTTTGACTGCGATGAAAGAACAATGTGTTCGAAGAATATCTTATCATTGATTAATGAGAAAACTAACTTATATTCTACTCACTGTATCTCTGGGGCATCTATAGCTACGAACAATAAAGAAATTGAGCAATTATTGGCCTCTTGGTATTAATGGGGGTCGTTGAATTCTCATTGTTGTACCGATTAGTCTTCTTCCCCTTAGGGAAGATTTTTATATTACTAGGACAAAATTTTAAATATTATTATTGGTCCATGAGAATCCCAAATTATGATATGCATACAGATTAGATAATGAAGATGTCGTTCTTGCGCTAGACAGTGATTCAGATAAAAATTACTCCGATTAACTGAGAAGAAAACAGCTATTGTCTACTACGTATAAGTGGAAAAGCTCTGATCATAATAGAATTAACAAATGTTGAAAATGCAACGCTTTTGGCGACAATTTTAGATTTATACAAGCAGTTGAAGAGATGGCAGATAATTTGGAATGGAGATGATAACGTGACTTAGATCTTTGACTGTGATGAAACACCACCTTTAACTTCAATCAATCAATGGCCTTTATGTCCCTAACTGGGTCTTGGCCGACTCCACAACAGCTCTCCAAGCAGTTCTATCTTGCGCTACTCTCCTCCAGTTGTTAATATTCAGTTTGGAAATATCATCCTCTACCCCATCCTTCCATCTTTTTCTGGGCCTTCCCCTTGTTCTTGATCCTTGTATGTTGCCCTCCATTGCCTTTTTTGCGTATCTGTCGCTGTCCATTCTCATGACGTGTCCTGCCCACCTTATCCTTCCTGCCTTGATCATCGATATAATGGTTCTATTTTCCAAAATTTCTTTTATTTCTCGGTTTGTTCTTCTTCTCCAGTTGTTCTCTTCCCAGACCGGGCCCAATATATTTCTGATTACTTTATTTTCAAAAGTTCTTAGCATATTTTCCTGTTTTTGTGTCATTGTCCAGGTCTCACTTCCGCATAATACTACTGGACGCACTACTGTCTTATATATACGAACTTTTGATTCTCTGGAAAGGAGTTTGGATTTAAACATATGTTGCAGAGCGTAAAAACTTTTGTTTCCCTGTAGAATTCTTGCTTTGATCTCCTCTTCCATATCATTGTCAATATTGATTATGGAGCCAAGGTATTTAAAGGTTCGAACTGTTTCAAAATTATATTCGTTCATAGTTATATTCTGGCCAATTCTGCCTCCTCCCTGCCTTCCTACTGTTAAGTATTTCGTCTTTTCTTCATTGATTCTTAGACCAATGTTTTGGGCTTCTCTCTCCATTTCTACGAGGCTTTCCTTTACCTCAACCATTCCTCTTCCTATTAGGTCCACGTCATCTGCGAAAGCTAATATTTGTTTAGATGTGTTCATTATAGTGCCTTTCCAGTTAATCGAGAGGCTTCTTACTACCTTTTCTAGAGCAAAGTTGAAAAGTATTGTTGAGAGGGCGTCCCCCTGTCTAAGCCCTGTTTTTATTTGAAACTGCTCGGATGTTGTATTTTGCAGTAGCACTTTGCTCGTTGAGCCTTCTAGAGTAAGCTCCACCATTCGGATTAGTTTTCCTGGAATTCCAAACTCTCTCATAATATGTCCTAGTGCCTTTCTGTCTATGGAATCATAGGCTTGCCTAAAATCTACGAACAGTTGATGTATGTTTACGTTGTATTCCCATGACTTTTCGAGTATTTGTCTTATGATGAATATCTGGTCGGTCGTTGATCTTTCCGTCCTAAAGCCGCACTGGTATTCACCCAGGACTTCTTCTGAATACACATTTAGCCTTTTGCCAATAATTTTAGCGAGAATCTTGTACAGTGTATTTAAAAGGGTTATACCCCTGTAATTGCTGCAGACTGTCCTATTCCCCTTCTTGTGTATAGGGATTATTAATCCAGTTTTCCATTCATTGGGTAATTGTTCTTGTTCCCACACTTGTTTTATTAGGGTGTGTATTTTTTTCCACAGATGTTCTCCTCCGGGCTTTACCATCTCCGATGTAATGTTATCTTCTCCGGCTGCCTTTCCGTTGCTGAGACTTTGGATGGCTGTCTGCACCTCCTCATATGTTGGTAGCTCACTTTCTTGTTCCACTGTTGTCCATATTACTGCTTGTTGGTTCCATGTTTGTGGTTGGTTCAACAATTCTTGGAAGTACTCTTTCCATCTTTGCCGTATGTCTGCCTTATCGCTTGTTAACTCCCCGTTTTCTTTCATTATCTTATTGGTTCTTGCTTGATAACCTTTCCGTTCTTTCTTTACCATTCTATAAAACTCTCGCATATTTCCGTTTTGATTCTTTTCCTCTAACAATCTTATTTCTTTATCAAGGAACTCTCGCTTCTTTCTTCGCAATAGTCTATAAGTTTCATTTCTTACTGTTGTGTACTCCTGTACGGCTTGTCTTGTTTTTCTCTGTCCCATTTTTAGAAAGGCTTTCTTCTTTGCTTCTATGTTTAGTTCACACTCTTCATCAAACCAGCCTTGTCTTTTTCTCCGTTTAACTTCTCCTAGGGTCTCCTGTGCAGTGTTTAATATAGCATTAGTTATTTGCTTGAGTTTTTCGTCTACCCCTGCTTCTCGGTTTTCGTACCGCTCCAGCTGTTTCTCAATTTCCTCTTGATACTTTTTGTTTATTTGCTCGTTCATGAGTTTTGCTGTATCATACTTTTTTCTTGTCTGTCCTTCCTTTTCTACTTGTACACGGTACCGTTTATATTTCAGGCTAATTTTGACTAGTGCATGATCTGACTCGTGCGTTGTACCCCTATAGCTTCTGATATTACTTATGCATGTTCTGAATTTGTTTTGTATGAGCACATGGTCGATTTGAGTTTTGGTTCTTCCATCGTTTGAATTCCACGTCACCTTGTAGATATCTTTTCTCGGAAATTGCGTACTACGTATCACCATACCCTTTGTTGCTGCTAGTTGCACTAGTCTGTTACCATTGTCATTGCTCCTTTCGTGCAAACTCTGGTTTCCCGCTATTGCCTGGTATATTCTTTCTCTGCCCACCTGAGCGTTAAAATCTCCTAATATGATCAGTACGTCATTTGCTGGTATTGTATTTATCGTTCGCTCTAATAAATCATAAAAATCATCTTTGACTTCGTCATCCTTAATTTCGGTTGGACTATGTACATTGACTAGAGTTACTTTACTGGTTTGGGTTTTAATTCTCAGGGTGCACATCTGTTCATTTATTGGCGTGAAGCCAATGACATGGTGGTCAGTCTCCTTTTTTTACTATGAAACCTGTGCCAAATTCTCGACTTCTATCATTACCGCTGGAGTATATCGAGTATTTCTTTAATTCATGTATCCCTGTATCTGTCCATCTTGTCTCCTGTACAGCAGCTATATCTATTTTGTATTTGCGGAGGTCTTTCATTGTAGTTTGTAGGGCCCCTATCTTGTATAAGCTTCTCAAATTCCAAGTCGCCAATTCCATCTCATAACCTTTATTTCCATGCCATTTTTGTCGTCGTTGAGTCAGTCCTGTCTGAGGCTGTTGCTTTGTTCTTTTAACTGTCTTTTTTTTACAGGTAAGGATGTTCATCCACAGGGGTCGTTAGCCCCACGCCCAACCCTTTTAGTCGCCTCTTACGACAAGCAGGGATACTGTGAGTCTATTCTAACCCCAACCCACAGGGGCAACCTTTAACTTGCTTTTACAAAATATTTTCTAAGAATATAATATCTTGGATTAATGGGAAAATTAACTTCTTTCACTGTATCTATGGGGCATCTATCACTACGAACGAAAAAGACATTGAGCAATTTATTTGCCTCTTGGTAGTAATGACAGTGGTTGACTTCCCATCGTATACATATTGAAGTGGTTGTTCAAAACTTTGTGATTTCATAAATCACGTTGATATTCACATTTTGTAGATAACAATGAAAATCAGAATTCTACCGATCGAATATTCAAAGTAAGTCCTATCATGATTCCGTAAGAGACAACTGTAGAAAAGTGGAACAACCAGCGGACGAACTGATAGTGTACCATACAAGGGTACTCGTGCAGGAAATTTGAGGCACTATTTATTCAAAATGAGCTGTATATTAGGTGGGGATGCAAGAAAGGTGTATCTGGTATTATTAACGACATCATTGCTTACACAGAGAAGGGTATGGAGATAAAGCTAAGTGTGAAAGAAAAAAAGATTTGGAATCTTTGCACCTATGAAGTAATTTTGTACTCGAAGCGATTGCGATCTTCTAAAGGAAACGCTCAATAAATCTGGTTTGCAGTTTACTGTTATAGCTAAATTTCAAGTTTTAGTAGTCTTAAATACAAGCAGTCTCGATTTTATTTCCTTCACAAACAGTTAATATCACGAAACGTTAATGACCGATTGCACAACTGTTGACTTAGGAAACTGCAGCGTATTACCCAGTCGATTAAAACTTAAAAACGAAAAGACATACCGAACGGAACTATATGATTAATTGGTCCTTCGAGCCGGGTCCAGCAGGCGTGCCTATTTAACCACAGCAATAAACTGCACCACTGCCGCGTTTTTGCACCAAGCGGCGCACGTTGGAATTAGCATAGAAATTGTTTGTACATATTAATTTCAATAGAAAGTTGCCTTAGATTATGCACACTTTTGCGAGTTCTAAATTCGAGTATGGCGGTACAGGTACGCTGAGTGGTCTGCCCGAAATTAATCTCGAAACTAACGCCGAGCTGTTTATGAGATACTTAGAAATTACTTTTTTGCACACATGCAACCTGGACTAAGACACGAGTTCTTGCAGAAATCAAACAATGGCAAACGTTTCAATAGCAAAAAATGCTGAGGTGCTTGTTTGGATTGCAATTAGAGGCTAGTTCGACTGATCTGTAGCCAAACAATTATGTAAATAAATCGGTGACGCCTTAATTGATGTAATTGGCTGGGAGAAAGAGCTTATAATTACGGCCGACAAAAAACTGGATCGATTGGAGATCGGCTGCCCGCTGCGTTTTCTGTTAAAATCTATTCTGAGATTTCGCTTTCAGATAGTGGAATATCCGTGGGCGTTGCTCGGGTTTACGCATGGCAAGTGCAATTATCAAGACTGCACTTTCTTTGGGCCGCTTAGTTCTGTATGGTAAAAACCGGAGGCGTTTGCCCTATTCTGCTTTCCTTTTGAGCTCAGTTTAGACTTATTTGATGCAAATTAAAGTTTGCAGCTTTACGCTTCACTGATCAGTTTGGCGTGACATGTATTACTGAGCAAAATTTAACATAATATTTTATTTTTGACTATTATTAGAGCTTTAAGAAGACATTGTGTACATTTTAGTGCCTTAAATTTATATCTTAGTTTGTTGAGCGATCAAATTTAGAAATAATTCTTCACATTTTCAATAAAGCACGTTGCATTATCAATGTTTTATATGTGTTATAAAGACTCAAAATATCGGATTTTGCATTTAAGCAGAATTTTTGGGCTTGTAATTAACGAGGCTAACGGCCTACATTTTTTGCCGCTTTCGTAAAATTGCCATTTTGATAGATTTTCTTTCGGATATAAGCAGCTAGGCTGCTCTTAGAAATTATATCACTTTCAGCGTCTGCATGAAGCTGGTTGCTATTTTATATTGATTAATGTTTGCGAAAAAATTTCAAATTAAAATTTTCGTACATACATTTGCGAGTCTAATTTAATGGCGAAAACTTCTTCAGGTTTTTCTGAAATTTTGTACGCTTGTTTTTCGGTGGTCTTAGAAAGGCCGAAAAAGGATTTTTTCTTCTAAGCTGTCGCTATCTCTATTTGGGATGCAACTATTCTGCTATTCTGGCGTATTAATCTAAGAGTGAATCTTCTTTATTTCTGGGCGGCGTGCTGTTTTACCTGAATAGCTCGCATTTCTCTACTGACCGATAGTCACCTGTAGACCCTTTTTCCCAGCTTCGTACCTTCTTCAATGATTAATCCGCTGGACGATCTTTGCATATTCTGCATCTGTCTTCTAGACCTGGACTGACTGTCTATCTCTGTCCTACCTTCAGTTCTGGGATAACGCATAGTCAGGTTTTCTTTGTTCTACTGCGCTATTTTTTGATGGCGTAGCTGTAGTTCAGCGATAAGAGTTGCTAAAACTTCCATGTGTCCAATAATAGTCGTTAAACGTTGTTTAATATTTTTAAGCGCTGAATTTGTAATTTATTTGTATCATTGTATCTAGACAAGGATCTTTGTTGCCTACGATTAGCTTGACAATTTAATTCATTTTTGGTATCATGCGACTCGTACAATTATTTGTTAAGGTGGGCCTAATTTGACCTTAACGTTCTTTAATTTTTTTATGAATCGTTGATTTTATGCACATATGAATGCTTTGTTATCCAAAGGTCTTTGTGATAAGCTCGAGTCCACGGATTACGTTTAAGGACTTAGCTTTTTGGTGTGGCTGAGGAGACTCTTTAATTTACTTATATCGCTCGCATACTATTCCACGTCATTCTTTGTATGAACATAACCATTTTTTAATTAATAATTCATAAATTTTAACTCCTGACGTCCAATTCAAGTTTTGAGATTTTATTTTTCGATTGTAACCCGGAAATGGAAAAATATATTCCATTTTCGTTTTCATCCTCCTATGTCTACAGAAATAATGTACAAACTACTACCTGGCTTTATAAATATTACCGTTTAATTTCGTTCAAAATGAGACGCGTCGAAAAGAAAACTGTCACACATTCAGTCGTGAATTAGACCAAACTGTATTAAAGTCGGCTGCTATTGGTATTGAATCCAGCACCGCCAGGGGGCGTACAAATAAATTTGCAAACGTAACGAGGTGCCACTTTGCAAAAAGCTTGCAGTTAACAGTTACAGTTTGTGGTCGGCGGTCTTTGAAATATCTCACGTTACACAAGTCGCCTTAGGTCTATTTTTATCTGCCGATTGAAATATCACCGTAATTATATTTATTTAACCATTCGCAGAGGAAACCTTTCAACATTAGAGGAATACTTTGCCATCATATTGACAAATAATTAATTATAACTTTCTGCAACTGTTTATTCTGCGTCATATTCGTTAATTTGCAATTTTGTATTCGAGCTGTCGCGCTCGCAAATAGCAGCGAGGCAGAAAGCGTGGTTGAATTTAATTTATTTTGCTGTTAGCAGCCTTTTAATAATAGGTATAAGAGCAAAATGACGGATTTATGACACATACAAATCGTTCGCATTGCTAATTTGTGGCTATCAGTGGCGTAACTAAGAAATGGGCATGGCTCTGTGAGATTTGCAAATAGAATATCCTGGGTTAATTTGTAATAAAACTGCAACTACATTTTAGTAATCTACTCATTTCTGTTGACGTCATATGTTGCATTTCTACTTCGAATAAAATCAAAGTGACTGGTTAAGAGTAATTAGACAAAGTTAAGATCTATTTTTGTTTTACAGTCTTTACTTATTGGTTAGAAATGGAAGAACAGAAAAATTAATACTACCCTACAAAACAGCAATATTTTTAGGTTAAATACAGTAATTCAACGTTTTTCTACGACTAGTGAAAGTTCGAAAACAAGACAACTACAGAAAGCGAGAAAATTTAAATTTTGTTTGAATTGGTAATAGTTATAATTCGTCTGCCTAAATAAATTAAAGAGCAAAACCTGCTTACGCTACAGAAGATGCATACATGCATTTCAATTATTCTACATATAAATGTAGTAGAATGGTTTTCGATTATAAATATTTATTTTTGATTTATTTGCTAATGGTTACTTTGATAAAAAAGTTTACACGTGAAATATAAATATATAAAATATGCGAAATTGTTATTGCAGTTTCGCTTGTTATTATTAGCTCCGATTAGATTTTTATTAGAATGGAATTTGAACGTAAAACCTTTAGTTTTTTTTAAAACAGTTGCTGCGCTAAATATGGTATACGTGATGTCAAAATTTATAAAAACATTGTGAGTATCACACTTTAAGTTAGGAAATATTTCTGATTTTGTAATAACGGTGTTTAGTATATGAAAAAAGATTAATTAGTCACGACAACATAGTAATTTTGAAGAAACATAATATTTTAAGCATCAAAACAAAATACAAGACGGTTTAGACGAATAACGTATTATACAGAGACATCTAAAAGGATTGAAGAATACGCAATCACGTAATATACGCAACCCATTTAACACAGTTGGCAACCACGTTTATAAAACTAAATCTTACAATTTATTGTGCAAGTTTTGGATAAACTGCAAATGTAGCAAGGCGAATTAAAGCATTGTTGTTGTCGTGTTTGGATAATCTGATATAATATGGATTGAAGTTAGAACGTCTTTATTTATCTGCAGTGATTTCGGTTGTTTGATTGATTGAGGAGAATGACATAACCAATGGCTGTCATAGGTAAAACATCGACGGAATGTAGGTGGGTCATTAATTATAATTTTTTATTTAGTTATTGTTAGAAATTAAGATCCCGCCAAATAGAATTACCACGGGAAGCCACTAAATTGAATTAGTTGTGATTGATTTATTCCTATTATATTTCTTTTTCAGTATTATCCATCTATATTTTTTCTAACCATAGCTTGTAGCTACTTTTGCCCTATAATGTAATATAATCATCAAACATAAGATCTACCGTTCAGAACTGCATATAATCAAAGTAACTAGGATTGAGATGTAACTATAATTGCTAATAATTATGTCCGTATAACAAGAATTTTTAGTTTCATTCATTCAATATTTACAGACTTGAAGTTTATCAAAGACTGTTATGATCCGAAAGCGTTACTTCTCATTTACGCCCGCTGTTACTGTGGATTTGGCAACTTTGAATGCTGTCGTGTAGATTTTTAGGGGTCATGCTTCTACTTCCGAAACTGCAAGAAGCGTTGTTCTGAACTTTTCGTGGCGACGCCGATTATCTGGAGCAGGTTTAGTTGCCTGGTTTGGTGAATTAGTGCACTCATTTGAGCAATTGAGCATTTGATAGTGTTTTGGAAGTAAAATACCGTTTGGTACCAATTTGTTTTTTTGTTTTCACGTGGTCTAACACTCAGTCGAATTTATTGTCTTCTTCTTTTATTTTTCCATGTTGGGTGCGCGGTGCTTTCGTTTTCCGATATATCTACGAGTGATCCCGAAATTCGCCGTGCTACTTGTCGAAAATCCGATATTTCAAATGGCTTGACCTTGCTGTTCTGTCCGTCTGTTAGTTTTATAGATTATCTAATTTTGTGCATACCTTCCCGTTATGAGTGAATATACCTTATTAAATCGTCTCTATCAGGGAAATTACCCAGCGTAGATCGTGAATTTTTGTTTGAAACTTTTGTAAACGTTAAAGAACCATCAGTTGTAACTCTAATTTTGTTATTGGTGAACAGCTATCCGTTGTTTGGTAAATTTCTTTCGCTTTGTACTTTCTAAATGTGTGCTGTAATTTTTATTTGTTAAGAATAGTAAATGAGAACTTTGATTGATATACGTGCGCCATCCAGCGATTATGAGAAGAGCTTGTTTTGTCTCTTAAGACGATAATTTGTATGATATCTATATCTGCGTACGTTCGGGGCTTTTTCGAGAGTTTAAGGAAGCTCATTTACTGATGTTCTACACTAGCAATTGTTATTTTTTTTGTGGTTCTTATCTCTCTGTAGTCTACCTTTTGTCTTATATTGAAACGGTCCTTGGCCCCGGCTAAAATAATGCCTCGCCTTCGAAAGATGGTGTTACTCGCTAGGCCACATCGTGGTTCTGCTAGTCAAAGAAGCTGGAAAATCTGCATCATTCCGAATCGTACATCCCAATGCAAGAATTTTTTTTGGTGAGGTCCAAGCCTCTGGGCAACCTGTGACGTCATCCACACGCGACTTTGGGATCGAGTATCATATTTCTTCAAGCGATAGCCGGCCGAATTCCTGAACTTAATACCGTTTTCAGTCACGGACGGCTCCAGTGAGATTTGAGTTGCGGGTATGACAATTTGTGTTGCTTCCTTTTAATATTGGGTAATTGTAAATGTAATTAGTTACCGTTATATATGCTTGTTATGATGACTGGTAAATGCTTGTAGATTTATGCAATAGTACTCGTAATATTAAATGGTATTAGCTAACGCCGTTTGTATTAGTAATGGGCATGTGTTCTAGCTGTTCTTTAATCTATTTCTTGTTTATCTGTATGTTGGAGTGGAAGTGTAGAGGGTAGTTAGTTTCAGATCTTTAGATGTGGTTGGTTCGCCTACCGAAACATAGTTGCAATGATTATCCGTCACCACGACCGGGAAGGTAACAGTTCTCTTGTTGCAAACTGAGATAGATGACCACCTACAGGACAAATAATTATTTAAATATTAAGACGTACGGGACGGGACGTCTTTTTTAAATACAACTTTTAACGGTGCCACGTTACAAGCTCGACTACTCCTTGTAGCTTAGAGGAGGGTGTCACGGTAAATCCTTAACTATTGGTTTGTTACTGTTTATAGTAATTAAAATAAGTTTATTCTGCATCCCTTTCGCCTGCAATAGGGATGTTCCGAATATAAAAACATTCGTATTCGCGAATACGAATACCGAATACAAATACTCTTATGAATATTCGCGAATACGAATACGAATACGAATACATGACCTTGAGTGAATAATATCAACATCAACATCGTTTTTGTACGCGCTGCAAATTTTAGAAATAGTATGGAAAATGGTTTTGTTTTTTTATTTAATGTTATAGAATGGTTAATATTTAAAAAAAAAAATTATTTAATGTATGAATAACTGTTTTATATTTTTATTAAAATTCTTATCTATATTTCTATAATTTTAATGTCAAATACTCGTATAATATTCGTGTTAATTTTGACGAATACGATTACGAATACAAACATTGAAAATATAGCGAATACTCGCGAATACGAATACGAGTATTCGGAACATCCCTAGCCTGCAATCGCTTTCCGGCATTCTGCTGCGAGTTAGTTGTTTTGAATATTAGCAAGTTACGACGTCAATAACGGGCACTTTCTTTATTGTTATATTTTATCCAAAACTGTTGTAACAAGATCTAGAGTTTAGAACTACATATATGAAATTAAAGTTGTACTTCCTTTAATTTTCAATCGCATCAAATAAATAGTGCAGAAACAAGTCTGCTAGTATCCATAAGAAGGCAATTGGTGTCGAGTTATAATTGTTAAATAAAATATAAAACAAATCTATAAACATGCATAGCTTACAGTTATTTATTTGGAAACTTTTGAGGAAAGAACCAATTAACATTTTGGCATGTAAAAACTAGAATCAGGGCAGCATAAGGTGAAATTCTTAAAAGTATTGTTTGATATTTACTGTCTTGTAGCAGGACATTTATTGCTATGTAATTCTGGTTTAAAATTATAGCCGTGATTGTAATTTAATTACCTGCAATTAAAATTAAATTGCCTCAAAATTTAATTTACTTTCTGATATACTTTTATACCGCTTTGTTTGAGCACACCATTAATTGCGCCGTTTCAGAGGCATTAAAATGTGAGAAACGTGATTCAGACTGTCAATTGTTGAGAGCCGAAGGTTTACATATGTAGAACGGCGATTTTAATGCAAACGTAGACAAGGAAGTGTCCCACCTGCTGCAAGCGTTCTTGATAAACCTATACCTTGACCGTACAAGCAGTTATGACATTACATTAATAACGTACATCACTTTCATTCGTGATCATTTCCGGGGACATATGCAGATAAGCAATTGTAGTTATAAAACAGCGGGAGGTGCACTTGAATTTCAATTTGCATTTTTAATGACTAACTCCGGTTTCCCGGAGAAATAAGAGCTTTTACTTCTTAGGAACAGATTTCCCGTTTAAAACTGAAGCATAAACAAATATTAATAACTTATGATGCAATGTAGTGTGAACCAAATGCATACAAAGGTACCTGACTTTATGAAAACAGAGCTAACACACAATACGAACAGCTCGATCAGTCCGTCTTGTCACCAAACACAACTTCACACAGCTCCAACTCGAAAATACAGCCCCCAAGTACTGGATATTAGACTCTCAATGACGACAACATCGACGACTAAGTTGAATTTATGCAATTGTTGCAGGTAAATTTAAAAAGGGGAACAAATATAGGCCTAAACGAGTAAAACAGCAACTAGCTAATTATAAACAACGTAGTTAATCAAGTAACAAACGACTTCCGGGATTGGACCGTGTCATGATTGGCCGTGAAAGCCTCAAAAATCAACGTAGTTAATCACATACCTAGAAATTGCGGCCTGATATATTTGTAATAAGATGTTTTTACCCGATCGAACTGGAAGGTAGTATCGAATATTTCAATCAATACAATTCATTCGAAGCACCACTACATGCTTTATTCATTACCTAAAGCCCGATGAAATCGGTTAGTCATATACTAAAATTGGTGAACGAAGCAAGTTCTTACAATTGTTTTCGTAACAACCAACCAAAAGCTACTCAGATTAGTGCCAACACGTGCACAAATTCCCTGGATATCATAAACTACGTTTCAAATTAGACGGAAAAATATGAGAATATACTTCATTTCAAATCAAACCCCTTTACAATAATTATGACACACAGATTTTCCTTTCAAAATTGAGACAATAGCCAAATGTGCGTCACTCAGCAATTTTGGTAATTGATAATCGCAGCTCACTTTCCCTTGTGTAACAATGCCTTCGCACTTCTGATTAAAGACTGGCTGTTTTTATTGCGAGATTTATTTAATATCATGCACTTAAACTCTGACACAGTACCTAATTGTTCCAGGCTGTCTGTACAAAAGCGTTTACTTTCCTCCGAGCGACACTAAATCCCGCCCGACGAAATTCTCAAAATGCTCGAATAAGTGCAGTTTTACGTCTTTCGAAAGTGGTCTGAGCCACTTCTCTGTCTCGACTTCTGACATTTATCCAGTGCGATTTTCGAGCAAATCTTGACATTGTACTGCTGCGCTGGTCGTAAAGAGCAGGATGTTGAACCACAACAGCCGTTTTTGGAATTTCGTTCTTCTTCGCAAGGGCAAGGATGACTGCTCCGGTTTCAAGTTCAAGTTTGGCTGGCACCTGTGGGTCTCAAACTGATAGCTGACTTTCACGTAAACTGTGCAGCTGAGTCCTGATTAATTAGTGCCCGACCATTGCAGGGCATCTAGAAAAGCTCAAAAGTGTGCCGATTTCCTTAAAAAGGAGCGAAACGGGTCGACGAGATACTTTGGGCGCATCGATAAAATCGCTAATGGTGCAAAAAATGCCCCCATTATTCGGAAGTGCCGGAATTAATTAATCTGGTGGATTTTGGTCTCACTTGGATTCCTTGTAAGAGTTTTAATAAGCAAATGGGCGAGCCAGTGGAGAAACTGCCTGGTTGAAAGAAAACCGCTTCAATCTTTGCGATTCGTGAACTACAAGTTTGCTCTTCATGAGGATTTCCTCTTCATTTGCAAACGGGTTCGCTTTTAATTGGGAAAAAACTGCAGTTCATTAATTCTGTGTCATCCTGTCTTTTAAATTTAACAGTGCTCGAGCGTTGAATCAATCAAACCCTTGTAAAGTTACGAAATCTGACCTTGATTCAAATTCGAAAAAGAATTAAAGAAGAGGAGGACAATGAAGAAGTTATTTTATTAAACAGGTTAAAACCCGTTAATAGCAAAAAAAGAAGAAATAGTTCCAAGAGCCTTCCGATGCATTTACCTTATTTTTAGAGATTGGACCCTAATACTAAGAGGAGAGGAAGACGAAGTTTTAGGAACTTATTTGTATCTCTGTCTTCTTGACTTCCTGGCCATTAAAATTGTATAACATTAACATTAATTACTGCCTTCTCTAGTCTTAATATCAGTTTCCGAATTCATTAATTCATCAACAAAGATATCAAGTGTTAAAAACTGAGCGTCAGGTAGAAAGTGGCCATGCTTAATGGGTCTGTCGTGAATAAATCCAGAAATCTAATATCATGAGGAATTCATTACAGGCAGATTAATTAGGAAACACTAACTGACAGTGACATGAGGAAGAAGTTATAATGATCGATGACAAGAGAAGGCTATTATCTGACTACTTACGTCAATAGATGTACCAAAAATCTGTTATTCCACCTGTTTTTTATGTTCAGAGCAATTAGTGTTTGCCAGCTGTCGATTTTTAGCTTCGTCTAAAAATCCAGTTTTTCAACTCCATGCTTTAACAAGAAATAGAGCTTTAGTGTCGAGCTGATTACAGTTATCAGAGCAGAACATTTGCCTTTAATTACTGTAATGTGTAATTCTATTAGAGTTCAGTAATTAAAAATAAGAACCTGTAGGTTTTAACACAACCACACTTAGACATACGTATGTAACCAATATTAAGGGTCGGATTACGGTAGTCAGTTCGAAATATCGCACCATGGTGGTATAATTACCGGAACTGCGTTTGATTAAATCATCAATTACGTAAAGTTATTGCTTTAGACGTTACAGTCTTAAGCTGGTTGGTTGCAGACATGCACGCAATGGTAGTAGTCGATGCAAAAGGGTAATGAAATCGATTTGAATTCCAACACCATTTTCTGGTCACTTCGGACTTCCTTCGATCGCTATCATTTTTACTCATACGAAGAAATTGCACTTTCTAGAGAGCGAATGCTGATTATCTCCATCCGGTTGAAGAATGTCAATTAGTGCAGGCCTGAAATGCCTTGATGATTGGCATTTATCACATTCACGCTTTTACTCGCATTTGAGCAGTGAGCGGCTGATTTATTTTGGATTAGGCGATTATAGAGACGACACTTTTAGGCATTCAACGAGGCTATAAGCGACGGGGAGCTCTAGGCAGGAGAGCAATTTATTAAATTACTTCCACATCTATGCGATTAAATGTAATTTGTCTAGCATTAAAGCCGACGTCAGTGTGAATTAATGTTACGAGAACTGTTATTGTTCGTGAATTCATGACCGAAGCTAGGGAAACAAATACCTCACTGCACAATAAACACTTCAAGGCTACGACTTCCACATAATAATTCCATCGATTTGCATCTCAAATTATTGACACGAGAAGTAGGAGCTGATCGAATAATAGTGAGCTGAAGCGCAATTACCTCATATTTAGTTGTCAGGACAACTCCTCATGCTCTGGCATGGGTGTCGTCCAGAATGGCCGAAATCGTATCCGGTGTAAAATCTAGAATCAATTAGTATCTGGTATCTTAAAACATGGTCAGTAGAAGCTGGTCGAATGATAGTGAACTGGAGCACTTACTACATATTCAGTGCCCTGTGTCCTTCCTAAAACGACATGGTTGTTAATGCAACCGCTCACTTTTTTAGTATGGGTGTTTCCAGAAGAGTCGTAACCGTATCAACTGTTTTTTATAATTATTTATTTGCCAGTTCAACAATAATTATAATGTTATTCATGGCATTGTTAGTTTAGTAACAGTAATATAACTAATGACTTATGGGGGTTAATAGTTCCCCTACATGTTAGTGTGATATTTGCTTAAATGGTTAATCACTGTCAATTTAGGATAGATGCAAGTCTTGTGGTAGTTTGCGTTTTAGTCTATTGTGAATATTTTGTTTACCTATGTTGTAATGAACCGCACTATCGCACTCACGTATGGTTTTGAAGAATTTGCTAGCACTCGCACTGATATAGTTTTGGACTGTTGGTATGTCTAGTTCGTAGTGTAGCTGCGCGTTGGGGATGTACCAGGGGGCATTCACCGCCATTCGGAGTATTTTGTTTTGGAGTCTTTGCAACTTTTCTAGATTGCATTTGGCTGTGTTATTCGATATTGGTGACGCATAAAACGCTAGTGGTCTTATTAGTAATTTGTACATCAAGATGGCACATTTAGGTTTTAGGGAGGATTTCCTGTTTATAAGGGGATACAGCTGGGCTAGTCTCGCATAGCTTTGATTTAGTTTTTGGTTTACGTGTAATTTCCAGGTAAGTCGTGTGTCCAGTAGCACTCCCAGGTATTTTACTGCGGCACCAGTGGGATTCCAGTAAATGGTATTATTGCTTATTACTATGCTAGGTGGGTTTCTGATTCTCCTGAGGGAGAATATTTTGGCTTGACATTTCGCAGGGTTTATTTGTATATTCCATTTGTTGTACCATAAGCATATTTGGTGCACCGCGGTCTGAAGTTTCCTTATGCCTTGATTGAGGTCGGTGTGTTGCGCTAAGACTGCCGTGTCAAAAGTTGCTAAGGTTTCCTTTGTGGTTGGAATGTCCGATGTGAATATGTTGAACAACAGCGGTCCTAGCACACTTCTTTGCGGGACGTCTGCTTTAATGCCGGAGGTATGCATTGCATGTGATCGTGAGGTACGTTAAAGATTTTTTGGTGAGCTGCGTTAACACTAAATTGGTGGTAAGATCATATCCGGGGGATTTTCTCTTTGGGAGGTTGTCAATTGCGTCTTTGAGTTCGCCGGGCGTAGTGGGAACGATCGGTTCGGTTATCACCGGCAGATTAGATTCGATATGATTGGTTATGTGTGCAGTATGGCTTGGAGTACAAGTGGTTTTTGGGGTGAATACTTTTTCCAAGTGAGTTGCGAAGGCTGTTGATTTCTCTTCGTCTGTAGCAAGTATTGCTTTGTCTGTTCTTAGTGTTGGGATTTCCTCACGTTGTTTTAATATACGCTTGGTAGCTCTCCACATTCCCCAGTCGCCTGGTTCAAGGTCTGCAATATATTTTTTATATGTGTTGATTCTTAGCTCATCTAATTCTCATTTTAGGCGATGTGTTAGCCTATTTAGTAGACGTTTAGTTTTTGATTAGTTTTTGTAGTTAGTGTTGCCTTATGCACGCTATTTATTATTGGGGTTGTGAGCTTGGATGTTGCGTTATCGATGTCTTCGTTATTAGTTAAGTTGGTTGGGCACTTCAGTTGTTCAGTCTGAGTTTTGATATTTTTTGATATCACATACGTAACGATTCTATCAGTTGATAACTTAAAATCTGGCTACAGTCAGCAGAAACTAATTGAATAAATACGAGTTGAGGCGCAGTTGCGGTATATTTAGTAGGTCTCCTCACACGACGCAGTTGTCATGGCATTATTCAAAACAAGAACTTTTCTGGGGGTATAGCCCAGAACGACGAAAAATGTATCAATTGTAAAACGCTTTTTTACGGGCTTTTCTGGAATTTTTAGTCCTTTTATTCTTTGCAATCGGAAAGTATAAAACGGATAACTTAATAAAGACTTCTAGATTACGATTTATTTTTTTCATTTCCATTAATTTATTTTTTGAAACGCGACGGGACGAGTGGACCTAATGCCACCTAAACAACACAAGCCTCAGCTTTCTGACGTCACGAGCTCGTGGCGTAAGCTTTCAGTAGGCATTTTAGCTACATATTGGTTGCAATTATCAATTCTAATTGAGTTTTTATTACTAAACAAGTCTCTTAGTGCCTTTCCTAGTGTTTGGGTATAGTGCGTGTGAGTGGTTTACCACCAGTATTTCACAAATAAGCACGTAAATAGAAATAGGTAATTGTGAAATTAATGTATTGTTACAACATGGATTTGCTACCGTTTCAAAACAGTTGCCGGTGAATAACGTTAACGGTAGTTTATTTCAATCATGTTCCATATTTGTGCATAGATATTTTTATTATTATTCCGAATAAGCGCTTAATTACTGGGTGTTGAGGAAGCTACACAAACGTGGTGGTGTATGTGTTTAGTTGCCATAGAGATGAATCGTTATGCCAAAAATAGATTAATATACTAAGGGCAGACTTTAATCCCCCTAAACACACTAAGGTATGCAAATTATATTTTCTCACAGGAAAAATTATATGGACTATAACGAAATTGGTTTTGAAATGTCATACAGAAGTGTTGCATCCCGGTATTTTGGTTTAAAGTTAAACTATTTTGTAAACCAAATTACCAGGACGGGACAGGAGGGTTTAGTTAATTTTCTTGGATGCCATTATCATAACGAGGAAATAATAGGAATATTTACTCTACAAGCAATACTTTAATTAAAAATTATTGTGGTAATATAAATAATAATCGATTGAGCAAAGCAGATAGGACTAGAGAATTAAGTATGTCAACAAATAAATAAACCAAATTTACGCGGAGCTTCATATTTTATAGCTCGATTAAAAAGTGACCTATTAAATTTTGTAATATCACTCTATTTATACTAAAGTGTTGTATTTTCATTTGAAACCCAGTTTTCCATTACATTTGCACACATAAAGCTATGCAACGTTGCTAACTTTCAAATTTTGAAAACAGGAAATTAATTCAGTGTATAATTTTGATTTGAAGAACGCATGTTTTAAATAGAGTAAATTGTGAGAAAGAAAAACTGTTCACAGCATCAGATCAAATCCGACAAGTATTTTACAACGATTTTGATATTGTTCCGACTTTTACAATTAATACTTGTCGATCGATGTCCAACATCCATGCGTCTAGCATAAATTATGCCTGATTTCCCATTCGAGTGGAACGCCTCTTACTTTTAACAATAGTAAAATTCCCCCCAAGGTCGCTCACGCACGATGAGGCCGCTGAGACATCATTTAGGAAAGCGCTGAAAGTGAAAAGACGTTGGCCTAATCCAATTATTAAAGATGACACAACGCCCTAACGCCATATCTCGGGCAACTCTCAAGAGATCGTTTCGATGCAAATTCATGATTTATAGGCGAATAGGAGAAATTTGGAGATCGATGGATTTTGGGCCGCAGAGCATATGGCATTCGGCGACGAGAGGCAAAAAGCTAATTGACAGCCCTAATGATATTTTACGGACTTTCTCTCAAAATTCGACTTGGTCGTAAACGCTGACCCGAAAATGCGTTTAATCTTGATGAGATTTAAGAGCGCAATGACTGTTGCAAAAACGGACCAAGTTGAAATTGCTTTGTGTTGCCATTCCTTATCTGTTGCACCACGATATTCTAGGTATGGCTTCCTGGTGCGTTCTTTAGCTATCAAGGTAACTGGCAGCTCGTAGCCAAAATTTGAATTTTAGGTAGACAAATTATTTAAAAACAAGGTCGTTGGCCACCATACACATGGAATTTTAAAGTATAATTTTTGTTATCGCTAAAAGCTTTAGTTATTAGCCGGAGGGTGTCTTAAAACCAGTTCGATGAATAGAGATGTTCACATATTATGAAAAAAGGTATAAAATGCTGTTTTTTGTATACCATGTGGGGCAAATGCCAGAAATTTGTAGCATATACAGGGTGTCGCGCGAGGTAAGGTACAAAATTTCAGGACGTGTTTCTCAGGTAAATTCGAGTCGAAAATGTCTATATGAACATGGTCCGCAAATGCTTCCTTATCGAGATATGACCTTTTTGAAATTTTAGTAGTAGGTACTAGAGGAAAATCTCTTTTATTAAAAAAAAAATTACAATAATTGTTCAAAATTACCACCTTCACACCGCAAGCATAGCCTCGCCCGTTTATAAATGTGATTAACGGCTTTCCGGATAACACGGCGGTTGTTTCTAATGTCAGCAGCAACTTCAATAATTTTATGAAGCAGTTCATCCCTAGTAGGTGATTTCTCCACATACACCAAAGCCTTCATGTGTCCCCGCAAGTAGTAATCTAGGGGATTTAAATCCTGTGAGCGGGGTGGCCAAGAAATTGGGCCACCCCGCCCAGGAAAAATGGTATTTAAATATTCAACCATATTTCTAGCATAGTGCGGCGGAGCAAAATTTAAAAAATGTCATATCTCGATAAGGAAGCATTTGCGGATCATGTTCATATAAACATTTTCGACTCGAATTTACCTAAGGAACACATTCTGAAATTTTGAACCTTTCCTCGCGGGACACCCTATATATTGGTCCAGACGCAAAGATGATGGTTGATGATGGTGTACATAGCGGTTAAGAAGAAGAAAGCGACGTGACCTATTGATGAAATTCAGATTTCTGTTTCATGTTTTATACAAGCACAACACACCTAGGTACATTCACTTGTAATATTTTTTTTATCAAAAAACAAAAAATAGGCAGTCTTATAATTTTCAAGCTTTTTATCTAAATTTAGTACTGATTTCTGCAACGTTTAATAAGTCGAATAACACTTAAGGTATAAAAGACAATTTCAATGCAGGCGTTTAACATGGGCATTTTTATGACCTAGATAGTCGTTCAAAAGCGAAAGGTTCACATGTAAGAGGCAGGCGCTAGTCTCGTTTCGAGTGTTTTCTTTAGAAACCAAGCAGTTAGTCCGCATTATGTCCCGTGAATACAACATCGTGCAAAAATGGCCCCGGTATCGCTGATCAAAGTCATGCTTTTACAAGGTCGGGGTCAAAGGTGGCGTGAAAGCTGCGCCTGCGTAGTCTACGTAAGTCGATTACGTCGAACGCACTTAGACGCATGCAGTGCTGTAATCGCCCACATTCACTTTCCTGCACCGGCAGAAAAAGCGATGTCGCACCTCTGGCTCAACCTCGCTCTGGGTCATTTCCCCGATTTGTGAATTTGGAGCGATTGCTCGCGTTTAATTGTTTGTCCTTTGGCCGGACACCTGTCGATCTCTTTGCGAAACGGATTATTAAGATTATTAATGGAATGCCTACTCGGGTCCTTGCGGTCGTAATGGGCGCTACAGCTCGAAAGTCTAATCAGTTCTGTGGAATGGCTGAGGACGGAAAACTAGGTCGATGGTAAATCGAAAACACGAGAATTTGAAAAATTGGGTCTTCGGAATGACCCCGATCGACATAACACATATTTATATCTACTTGGGTAATAGTTTTGAAAGCATTTTAGGATTATAGATACTATACTACATATTTTACACTTAAAAATGGTGTACAAAATTACAATAATAAAAAAAGCTAAAAGAAGGTAGTAAGACAAATATGGAAAAAATTGAGTCCTTGCCAAGAATTTTCTAATTACGATAAAAGCCTCCAAATGGATTAATTGTTAACCACCGATCAAGATGAGATACTAAAAAGAACTGAAGAATTCTACTTCTATATATCTCAGACAACTGAATTTGAAGATAGAAAAATAATCAACATGAATCTTATTCAAGAAATAAAAAATATAATGTAATGGAATAATGTGATTCTGGTATTGATATAGAAGAAAAGCATAAAATTAAATAAAAAAACATTTCTTGAAGTACTTCCTGTCAAGTTCATAATATCCCTAAGAGATATGGAAACATGCAGCTCGCAAACTGTTTAAATGGCGCCCATGCCAAAATGAAAGAAGTGTAAGACATCTCCAGCTTAGGTAGTCTAACGACTTTAAAAGAATCGCAGCCCTTAACCGGACGAGGACAGCAGAGGTTAGGAGAATGAACGTTTTATAAAGGGGTATACCTAAAGAACAGAGAGAGCCTGGCGAAAGAAGAAGACCAGGCACAATGAAATGCTAGTGCAAAGTACTTGTTATGTGTGAATTAGGATCTTATAGTAGCATCTGCACTTAACTATTGTTACTGTTTGTTTTTGAAGTACCAGTAGCGCGCTTTATGGATGCGGGGAATTACGATGTAACTAGAAATAATCACATTGTTTATGCAATTTTGGCCGATAAATAATTATTATGTATTATTCTCGAGGGCGTCGTTAGCATTCCCTTCGCCAGTCAGCGCAATCTTATTACAAGCTTTATTTTCCAGGACAGTCTACAATTGAAAGCGACTCGTGTTTCGTTTGGTAAATTAAGAGGCGATAACGGTTTGCAGGTTGTGCTGAAAATAGTTCTAATTACACGTATATTTGGTAAGGCTTTGAATACCAAAAAATCTGGTGTGATACACTCACACAACTTCCTTTTACAGTGATCTTATAATTAGTCAAAAATTTAATTTTTAATTTTTAAGCATTTGTCAAAAATTTTCAAAAATTACGAATTCTACAAAAACGGTACAAAATAGAGCGTTAGTTGAAGAGACAAATTTTCTCTAAAATCTTAAGCAGAATTCAAAAATGTAATAATATACCGGGTGTTCCATTTAAAATAGGAGTTAATAAAAAAAATAGAAAAAAAAACAAAAGAAACCCACTTTAGAAGTTTTTAACTGGAAAATCACCTATCTCACGTCAATGCACATTAAAAATGTAATAAAAATGTAAAGTTTGAAAAAAATCGTTAGAGCCGTTTTTGAAAAAATCGAAAAAAACTGAAAAATCACAAGAGTAAACACCTACTTCCGGTTATGCGATTTTCTTCAAAAGCTTGCTGTCTCATCTACATAGTACACAAAACTTATATATGAAGTTTCAACGCCATACCTCTTTTCGTTTTTGAGATATTCTGTTCACAGACAGACAGACACACAGACAGACAGACACACAGACAGACAGACAGACAGACACACAGACCAATGAAAAAAAATATGTTTTTTGGGATCAGGGGACTCTAAAACGTGAAGATCTGTTGAAAACTCAATTTCGAATTTTTGGGGTGAATCCAATACTTCCTTTATCGTAAAAGGAAGTAAAAATATTGTTTTGGATTTCAACACGAGGCCAATGTCTAAAAAGTCACATGCACGCCTTTGATAACTTCAAGGTACGTCTGCTAAGAGAATGATCACACGACGTAATGTTCGATTATAATTTATGTTTTATTATGTAGACGTTTTATTTTACGTATTCGTTTGAAATACCTCATATGCTGTCAAGGTTTCCTGTTCACCATATCTGCTGGTTAAATCTGATTTGGATATACCTATCAATTGTCGATCAATGATCCTAGAATACATAACTACGTTTCAAATAGGCGTGAACAGTCTTCGAGGAGATGCTGCGTAAAAACAAAAAATGATCAGCTTTGCAAGATTATAGAATAAAATATTCAGCGAATGTTATCTGGAATTCTATCTTATAACTACGAATATGTTCCTATCTAAATATGTCTTCAAATCGACCTTTGCACTACCTTAAGAGATTTTCTTTAATGTTTGGAAGAAATTGCGGATTGGTATATAGAACACAAAGCGCGTGGTGATTGGATGGCATAAAAATATTCACATTGAACTGTTCTTTTGTAGATCAAATCAAGGGTTTTTTATTCGTTTTAAACGCATAACAGATTTAGATTTTAGTAAAGAATGTCATGATAACATTGTGCGAATGCGAGGCTTTATCAGTCATTCAAGAACTGACAGCAAAAAGCGTTTCTTGAGGTTTCGTTATGTGACATGGTACAACTACACCCATATTGCACAGGAAGTTGTCAATCTGCAGTTAAAGTGAAGGTGGCGAAATTTCCAACGGGCGACAGCTACAGTTTACAACACCTTACATTCTGACGAACAAATAATGTAGCGCGGCTTTTTATTGCAGGCTGCACGCTACATTTTAGAAACGCGTGCGTGTTGCAATTTACCGGCGTGTTTAAGTGCAAGGATTTATTAGCGCGATTTGCGTAACATCAAAATTATATCATAAAGTGCAAGGCGCAACGAACGATTTTTATGTGCGGGTTTTATTAGCTTTTAATGCTGGGGGGTTCGCTGCCTTTTGGACTTTCTTGCACTGTCGGAAGACCATGAAAGACCAGAAGAGAACGCTAATGGTCTGTAAATAGTTTCTTCCTAATTGGAAGTGGTTGAAATTAGTCGATATATCTGAACGTGGACATTAATTTGCAAGGAAAGACCCTCTGAGTTTGTATGAACTAATAACACTTTATTTATGAACGGAGAGTGACTTTCTCTTGCTTACAAGTTCTGTTATTTATATAGGAGTGTATTTTATTCAAAGATGTGAATAATCTATCAATAAAAAGGAGGGATGTCAGAATGAAAAAACTTCGGAGTGCGATTACAATAAAAAAATGATGGATGTAGTTACTTGTTGGAGCATTAAACACATAAGCGATCGATGTCCGCCTTATGCTATCATAAAAAATCTGGTGTGATACACGCACACAACTTCCTTTTACAGTGATCTTATAATTGGCCAAAAATTTGATTTTATATTTTTAAGCATTTGTCACAAATTTTAAAAAATTACAAATTCTACAAAAACGGTACAAAATAGAGCGTTAGGTGAAGAGACAAATTTTCTCTAGAATTTTAAGCTGAATTCAAAAATATAATAATATATCGGGTGTTCTATTTAAAATATGAGTTAATAAAGAAAATAGAAAAAAAAACAAAAGAAACTCATTTTAGGAGTGTTCAACTGGAAAATCACCTATCTCACATCAATACTCATTAAAAATGTAATAAAAATGAGAAGTTTGAAAAAAATCGTTAGAGCCGTTTTTGAAAAAATCGAAAAGAACTGAAAAATCAAAAGAGTAAACAGCTACTTTTTTCAAAAGCTTGCTGTCGCAAATACATAGTATACAAAACTTATATATGAAGTTTCAACCCCATACCTCTTTTCGTTTTTGAGATATTCTGTTCACAGACACACACACAGACACACAGACACACACGCAGGCAGACCAATGAAAAAAAAATGTTTTTTGGGTTCAGGGGAATCTGAAACGTGAAGATCTGTTGAAAACTCAATTTCGAATTTTTGGGGCGAGTCCAATACTTCCTTTATTGTAAAAGGAAGTAAAAATTCGGTTGCAGATTTAAAGAGGGAAAGAAAGAAGGAAGACAATGCTACCTTTGAAAACCAATTTCGAAAATGTGGATCCCAAATGCATGAGCACTGACCTAAATGGCTGAGAGTGGCAACATCCAGGTCACTTTATAGTTGTTTAGGGAGGATTTTTCCTAACTTTTACGATAACGTTGTAACTACAGACGTGGGTCCATTATTACGATCTAGAAACCAATGAACAATCAAAGGAATGGAAACTCTGGTTTCTTTCATCCAAAGAAGTTTTGTGACTATCACACCCATATTCGCCAGATTTAACTCTTCACTCTTTAACAATTCAATAAATATTGGAAAGGGGAAAGTATTTTGATTCTGTGGAAGAGTGGTTTGCAGGCTAGATAATTTTGATACATACATATTATACGTCATTAATATAAACAGGGACACACTAAAAGCGTTTATGTATATTACATTGGAAACGCACCATTTGCCACATTTAACTATCCATTTGTTGAGTAAGACACAATATAATAGCAGGCGTTATTCAATCGGGTTTTTAATTTGGAAACAGTTCAATTGATATCTGTGCAGGAATGCGGAAACGCTTAATTATTCTTATTCTTATTACGTGTGTCCAAAGTCAGGTGTTAGTGCGATACAAATTACGAAATTTCTTAATACCCAAACATCCTGCTGACGCATTTCCTTGACAAGGAATAGCACAGATGACTAACAATAACAATCCAGATGCATAAGACTTTCTAGCGTGATACACCGGCAGAAAATTTCATCATCGAACACTCGAAATCCGGGAATAATTAAAATGGTTGCCCAAATAATCGCCGGCACTCAAACTGGAGTACTTGGTATAATTGGTTCAACAAACATGATTTCTAGGCTCAATTTACTGCACCTTTATTATTGCTGAAAGTTTATGAGCAACGATTAGGGAGGGATAATTATATTGTGGACACCCTTCTAAACGGTGAGGTAATTACTGATGTCATACATTTGCACAAGAGGTAATTGCAGTTTGTAAATAATAACAACATGAGAATGACACCGACGAGTTTTAGTTTTGATTTTTAACATTCGTCAGTGTTAGGAAGAAGCTATTTCAAATTCTACAGGTTTAGCCGAATCTCAAATTCGATTAATGGTTCTGGATTTGTAAATTAAACGCGATAGTGCTAAAATTGTGTAAATTCCATTAGTTTAAGTGTTGGCACGATTTTTTAAGTGTGGCACTTTCTGTGCACTTTAGATCTTCAAATTAAAGTCCCAAACTTGTAAAAACTTTTCAAATACGTTTACACGACGATGGTTCATATATGAACAAGAATTCGACATTGCATAGCAATTCTGGGTGTTTCATACACGGAGATGAAAGTGAAGTGAAGAAATTGGAAATTTGACGATGTGTGCGTCGTCGATATATGTTACAATTCCGGGATTAAAGAGCTGTGACTAACGTGAAAGTGGAAGCCCATAGATCTCTGTTGAAACCGACGACCTTTTTAATCTAATCCTCTCGGAGTTAAGGCGGCCGAATTTGGCCCATAGAAATCGAGAAAGCCTACTTGAGAGTAGATTTTTGAGGGCGAAAAATGGTCGCTAATTGATAGCGATCGATTTGCATGCGACTATTTTGTAACGACTCCGAGTAATTAATACGGTTGCTGCAAAGAATATTGTTGCATTTGCTTTCTCGCCGACCTTCGTGTAGCAATAGTTCGGTCGTAAACGTGCTTTATCCAGCTGAAAAATCGAAATTGGTTATTTTTCTGCCTGGCCGTTACTCGTTAATGTATTCGCATTAGTTACGGAATACTTAAGCTAATGAACTTCAATGATACGGTGGAAAGAGAAGACGAGGAGAAATTAACTAATATACTGGTAACAATGCAGATAAGCGTACATTACCTTGAGCGATTAGAAGAAGAACAAAACGAAAAATATATATAAAGCTATAGAGGCTTATCAGAAAAATGAAAAATGCCTCAGCCTCTTTCACTAGGACAGACGCCTAGGCAGCAACTTTTTAATAAATGAATAAAAGAAAAAGGAAACAAAGGAGGAGTTATCAAGTAGAAGTTAATAAAAACGAGTTGTGAAATCATTAAAGAAATACAAAACGGAAAAGTAGTAGTTGACCAGGTGGAAATAAAATGAAGAATGCTATAAAAAGTCATTATTGACTAAGTACCTAAAAGAGAAATTGTTTCCAAAGAATGGACTTATACCAATAAAACTCAAAAAAGAAAATCGACAAATAAGAAAGAATAAAGAAGAAACCGAATTATGGACGGTTAAATCTTATTTGGATGCACTTATCTGTTATCGATTACTAATCTTGAAATGTCATTTCTGATCGCATTTCCTACATTACTACACTTCAAGTACACGTGGAACAGTTTTTGAGGGAATGCTGAGCAAAAAACTGACCGATCGTCAACTTCGCAAGATTGTACAAGAAAATATTCACCGAATGTAATCTGGTATTCTATTTGAAAACTTTTCTCTGAAGATGAGACGTGGTAAGGTTCCTGTGTAAATACGTCGTCAAACTGCCATTCATTCCATTAGAGCTTTTCTTTAAGTTTGGGAAGAAATTGCAAATTGGTGTATAGAACACAACACTTGTGTCTAGCTAATAAGGGTGTCATCTGTTTTTTGAATGATAGAATAGAGGATATGTACATCAGTGAATGCACTGCACTGTTCAATGAAATTACTTATTTTTTTCTATAAATGAAATCAAGCGTGTTGTTCTACCATTTTGAACGAAAAATATATTTGGATAGAACTTATGCTACTGAAATTGAAGGAAGGAAATCGATAAGTCAGAAAACTTAATTAGGAAATCGAACTATGGAGGGTTCTTGATAGGTAAATGAATACATGCTATCTAGAGCAAATTATAAAAAAAGAGTAACAAACGCTCCTTATATAGCGTACTAAAGCATATTATAACGATACCGAGAGTGCTAGAAAACACACCATAGCGAACGCTGGCCAAAGGGATAGAGAAATTTCATAGGAAATAAAGGATATCGGAATGCTGCACCTTTTCTACAAATTTTATGTAGATTAAACATTGCAAAATTGGAAAATAAAGCGAAATACACCGAAAGAGTTAAAGAGAACAGTTGGGAGAGGGATACATTGATTAATAATGGATGACGCAGGAGGAGAAGATAAAATAGCAAAAGGGATAACAGGTTATGAGCAAACGCATCAGTTAAAGATTCAAGAAGAGGTAGAATTCTAAATGACAAAATAAAAGACACCAATGTATGAAATTCAAAAAGCACATGGGAGGTGATATATACATGAATTAATAATTGGCGATTCGAAAAGAGAAGATAAAATAGCGAAAATCAGAACCATCATAGTGGGTGATACAGAAATCGAAGCTAAAATAGGATAAAGCATAACACTTTATGAGCAAAAGGATGGAAAACCAGAAAGGGTTCAAGAAGAGATAGGAGCAACATACGTGAATTAATAATCGATGATGCAGAAGCAGAAGGTAAAATAGTAAAAACCAGAATCAGAGAGAAACATCAGTTAAACATAAAAAAAAATAGAATTGCAAGTGAGAAAATAAAAACACCAATGTATGAAAAACAAGAAGCATATCGGAGAGGTAATCATGGATTAATAATGGGTATGCGGAAGCAGAAGATGAAATAGCAAAAAGCATAACACCTTATGGGCAAAAGCATACAAACTCTGCGAATAACATCAGTTAAAGATTAAAAGATATATAAAATTGCAAGGGAAAAAGTAAAGACACCAGGGTATGAAATAGAAGAACAATATATGAGAGACATACCTGGATTAATAGTGAATGATGCAGGGGGAGAAGATAAAATAGAAAAAACATAAATTGACTGAGGAAGGTTGAGAAGAAGAAGAAGAACGATTTAAGGAGAGGTAGAATTACAAGTGCGAAAATAAAAAACACTAATGTATAAAATACGAGAAGCATATACGAGAGACACACATGGATTAATACTGGATTATGCAGGAGGAGATGATAAAATAGCAAAAAGTTTAACACTTTATGAGCAAAAGCATGAAAAATCAGAGAGAAATATCAGTTAAAAGCTAGAGAGATAGAATTTCATGTGAGAAAATAGTAAACATCAATGTGTATAAAATATCAAAACCATATGGGGGGGAGATAAATGGATTAATATTGGCTAATACAGGAGGACAAGATAAAATAGCAAAACGCATAATACTTTATGAGCAGAAGCATGAAACATCAAAAGCACCAGTTAAAGTTTCAAGAAGAGATAAAATTGCAAGCGAGATAATAAAAAACACTTATGTGAATACAAGAAGCATCTGGGAGAGACATACATGGATTCATATTGAATGCTGCAAAAGGAGAAGATAAAACAGAAAAAACTGTTACACTTTCTAAGCAAAAGCATGAAAAATCAGAAAACATTAGTATAAAGATTCAAGAAGAGATGGAAGTTAAAGAGAAAATAGAAAAGAATAATATGTGAAATATAAGAAGTATATGGGAGACGCATACATGGATTAATAATGGGTGATGCGGAAGCGGAAGGTTAAGAAAGAGCATAGCAATTTATGAGCAAAAGCATGAAAAATTAGAGAAAAACATCAGTTAAGGATTCAAAGACACCAATGTATGTTATACAAGAAGCACATTGGGGAAACATACATGGATTAATACTAAATGATTCAGGAGGAGAAGATAAAATAGCAAACACCGTAACACTTTATGAGCAAAAGTGTGGAAAATCAGAAACAACAATTAAAAATTAAAGAAGAGATAGAATTGAGAAAATAACAATCCATTGTATGAAATACAAGAAGCATATGGAAGAGACATACATGGGCTAATAATGGATGATGCGGAAGGAGAAGCTAAAAGCAAAAAACATAACTGTCTATGCCCAATAACATGACAAATCAGAGAGAAACGTTAGTTAAAGATCCAAGAAGAGATATAATTGCTAGTGAGAAAATAAAAAACGCCGATGTATAAAAGAAGCATATGGGAGAGGAATGGATTAATAATAAGTGGAGCAGAAGGAGAAGATAATATAGAAAAAAGTATAACACTTTATGAGAAAAAGTATGAAGATTTAGATAGAAATAGAAGGACGGTTACAACTGAACGATGAACGTCCATTGATAAAACACATTTCAAGATCAAGAAGAGGTGTTAAAAAGAAGGACTGGGAGAATTTCAAGAATAGAAATCAAACAGGTAATAAAAAAATAGAAAGGAGCAACATAAGGAAAAGTAAAAATTATATAGTAACGAAAAATAAGAAAAAGAGCAGAAAAAAGTAGATTTTTGCTACAGAATTCTACAACGCTATTTACAAATTCTTAACATTGCAATGAATAAAATTCGATTGTTGTTTATGAGAAACTAACTGCGAGCCGCAATTGCGACCTTTGCAAATGAATTACATTTCAGTACTCTAATGAAATATTCGTTTTACTGCAACCGCCGAAGGAATTCATTCAAGTCTTACTTTAGTCTAACGGAATTTTTTTACACACGTACAAGCCCAAGAACTATTTCTAGCCAGGAAATTTCATCAATACTTGCAAATTGATCAATTTATTGCTATACTCCATTTTTAAAAGCTAGCTGGCTGTCGCAAGTTCAGTTTTTACGTCTGTAAACGTAACGCCACCTTTCAAGGATAATCCTTCAGTCCTAAGGCACCTTTCTAGTTTCTGAAACATTTTGCAACGTAACTTTAAATTGTGGTACAATGTAAGCTCGGCCATTAACAATAATTCGCGCTAATGCTCGGATCGGGGATCACACTTTATAATTTTCAGAACTAGCATCATCTGGGATTGATTTCTAAGAAGGTTGATCCAATTCTTGATTTTAGAGGCATAGCTGGAATTGATTCTATTTAAAGAGCTAAGAATGGGAATAAACGTCAATATTTATACAGGAGCTATTATTAATCATAATTACTTTGCCTAGTTAATAGTGCAGTGATAGAGTTGGCTTCTTCAAGTGTGAAGCATACAAACGGCCGCAGAGAGAACATAACGCAACAATGCAGTTTTTATGTAAGTTAATGTGAAATTTTCTGGTCCAGTGAAATCCCACCTTGATGTGTACTTATTAAGCGCAATCTGGGTTAATACCTCTCTACGTTACTCTAGAACGGCGCTTCTAATATGTTTGTTTTACTTCGGGAGATGCGATGCATCCTATTTTCTGGTCACGATTTCCTAGATGCAAGTTAAACCGGAAACCGAGCTTCTTACACAGCTTCATGTAACCGAGCTTACAGCTATTATGCACTTTTACAGCCGTTCCTAACGACTAGTTTTTAATTTGCGCGCTAATAAAACCCCGGATCGTGCTGGTCGCGAGTCTTCACTTTCTTCGCCCTTGGAAAAGCACCTGCCAATCGCCGTTTCGAAACGGAAGTGCCTAATTTGGCGGAAAATTGGCTCTTGAAGACAATTTCTCCGCAAATGCGCCCAACAATAATCATTATTTGTCAGCTATTGGCTGAAGTAGCGGTGATAAGCTTCATCGACCATGAAGCATGTCGTTTTTTGCCATTATTTAATTGTTGATTGTTTTACAGCAGTTGCCTCTATGCGGTGCCCGAAAAAATCCCCGAATCCAGCAGGCGTTCAGACATTTACTTTTACATAACTAATTTAATAGCTGTAATTGGTATTAATTTGCAACCTTGGGTGCAACAAAAAGTCATGGCAAAGACAAACGCACTTTTACGGAACGCTCGAAAAATCTGCCGCCCACTCAATGGAAGGGAAATTGTGATTGTTCAGAAAATAAAGTGATTAATGAGCGCGCTAGAACGATAAATGTCAGATGCAAGCTGAGATAAAATATTCCAAATATGGGTGTAGCTATTTGTTAAAATAAAAACCAAATTTTTTCCAAGTGTCTGCAATTTTTCATTATTTACAGAAGCAATTAGCGTTGCCTTCTAAATGTTTTTGTGCGTCCATAAAATGATAATATGCCAACCACGTTATCAAAGTATTTGTAACTCTGTGAAAATCTGTTTAAAAACTAAACCAATCAAATAGTCACCTATTCTAGCAGAACAATAAAATATGGTTGGGATGTAAATATGGTTTATATAGTAGCTTCCTGGAATGACATTTGACAGTTGGTCATATATAAGATCTGTTTGTAAAAACAATTGATGTGGTGGTAGTAATTTTGACATGTACTAAGACGATTTTTCGTAATATATACCAAGCCTACCAGAGAAAGTTAATAATCATACTATGCTTTGCTTGTTGCTTGTACAACATTTTTTCGAGAAGTCTTTGTATGTTTCCTATGTGCACGTAGTTAGATTAATAGTATTTAAGTTTTCAATTACCCACATGCAATGAAAAACAAATAAAAGTACAATATTACTTAATATGTCTGTAATAAAAAATAATGATACTATCGTTGTATTTTATTAAAATCGTTTACTGTGATGATAACTGTAGATATACTCCTTGTAGTGCTGTAGTTTGAAAATTTTGTATAACTTTCAAAGGTTGTTTAGCATGTCAAATGAAGATCTAGTGTTTCTATGTTGTTCAAGTGTTCCACCTCTGTGGCTAAAACTGGAGAAGGAAAAGTGAAATTGTTAATCATCTTTCTTCTGTCAGCTAATTTTTTTCCAAATTTCTACAAATGGACTATCAGCTGAATCCAAGTCGATTTCTTCTCAATGATGTAACATTGGTATACCTGGTATACTGGATGACAATGAAACCAGGTCCATGCTTCTATCTTCTTTATTTATGAATCGATTTGGATAACATTTTATATGAAATACTAGAGATAATTTCTGATTGGCCGATAGATATAGTTAAAATTGCCTACTTCCGGTTTCACCGGAAATTGCACCAACTTTGATTTTTTAAATAGATAACCCTGTATATTTTATGTTTTTTAGAATCTACGAGTCAAATTACATACAACAGTCTTGCAAAATTTTCATTTTTTTCAAACAAAAAAATATTTCTTCAAACGTTATTTTTTACCATAGAAGGCCGTGCCTGTTGAAAAATCTGTTCTAAGTTACTGTAGCAACTCATGATAATAGCTATTTCATCAATTAGGTCAATAACAAACTTAGCAAAATAATAAAGTTTGTTCTCTGAATGTCATATTTTTTTGGCCTCCCCGGGGGAGGCACACATTTACGTAGAAAAACGTATAATATCAGTCCTTCTCAGGACTAACCAGGAACACCTGACGACGGGAGTAGATCAAAACTCCCGAAACGTTGTGCGATTTACACCCTCGACAGTGCAAAAAGTCCGAAAAACATATCATAATAAAGTTTGCTAAAGACGTTTTTTTAAAAAAAGGTCAATCTTTTTAAATGTCACCTACTAAGGGCCATCTTGCCTATTAGATAGCAAATTTAATTTCCCAACTAACGATATGCATCATTCACTACTTTATCTATATTTAAAACTGAAAATTAATTTTTATAAAAATATTTTTGTGAAATAGCTTAGCAAATTTGGCAACACTGTTGTATGTGATTTGAGTCGTAAATTCTGAAAAAAAACGTAGAATATATAGGGTGATCCATTTAAAAAATCAAAGTGTAATTTCCGTTGAAACCGGAAGTCGAAAATTTTGATTACATTTGTGTATCAATCCGAAATTATGTCCAGTATACTTGTGTCAAATTTCATCGAAATTCATTAATAAATAATGGAGATAGAGGCATGGCCCTGGCTCTATTGTCACTGGGTATATCACGAAGAATTGCCTAGTATTTAAGAAAAGCACTGAAGATGGATTATTCGATTATCACAAGTTCGCGTCACAAACAAAAGTTTTCAATACCAACTTCGGAAAATGAATATCTTCATGATTTTTTAATAAAATATGGCAGAAGCTATACACACGAACAATTAATTTTAATGAAACGTTAAAAGTTATGTATAATTCATTCCTAATGGTTGTTCCTCCCAGTAGACCTTTACATATTTTGCATAAGATTGGGTGAATGAATCTTCATAGAAGTAAAACTGTGACATGAAAGATGAAAATATATCAGATTTTTTACAACTGATTTATTGACATTGCTGCAATTTCGATGTCAAAATTCCGAAAATTAAATGGAATTATAGTCAACTATTTAACGGGCAACAGCGCAAGCTTCAAAAATCATAACCACAAATTCAAAACAACATAACCCAATTTTGTCACGTCTAGTTATTCATATGCAAAAAATGTAACGCTAATATAGCCTACTGGGAGGATGACAAAATTTGAATAAATTATATGAAATACCTAATCATTATTTTGAAGTTTTATGTATTAGTCTAGTCGATATTATAATTTTTTGCAATATTGTTTAAAATTTCATTGGTATTAACGGGCACTAAATATACATTTCGATGTTAGATCGATTACATTGAATTGTTTGTTTGCGTTAAATATAACCTGACTTTTAAAATCTTCGTGTTGTCAGTGAAATTGTGACTGCTGTTAATAATCGTTAGAAAAACAGTGCTTTTGAGAACCACTTAGGGCCGGTTGCAGAAAGCAATGTTAAGTCTGGTGTTAGCTAACGCGACGTCAAAGTGAACAAAAACGAATCAAATCTCAAATGCTTATGGTAACTAATACATTAGTAAACAAAATTTGATTCGATTTTGTTCACTTTGACGCGACGTTAGCTAACACCAGACTTAACATTGCTTTCTGCAACCGGCCCTTAATTTGGCAAACATTATTGCCATTTCATGCCAACAGCTGTAGTGTTGGTTGCATATGATATGCAGTTTATAGACTACTGATTTTACGTATTTTATATGCTGCAGAAAATAAGTAGTTTCAAATTTGTTTGAAAACACGCTGTTGGCGCACAGTAACCTTACGATAATCCACCTTTATCATAGTACGAGAGCCCACGACCAAAACCATGTCGCATCGTTTTACGGCCAAAACCGTATAAAATCGTTAGATTCGATTAATCTGAACCCGACTAGGTGGGCAGTACCGGTCGGAAACGTCGCAGTTTTATGGGTGGGGGGGGGGGGGGCATTTCTGCTATGTCAAAAAAATAGGCAGACGGTTTTATCACAATATGTCTGATATTAAAAATGTACATAGGTTTCGTCATTTTATTACGAAAAAGTTTGTTTTCAGACATTTTGCTCGTCACATGTGGCCTGAGCGCTTTTTAAAAAATGTCAAAAAATGTAACCGACCTGTCTCATAGCACCCTGGTTCAATTTTTTTTAAATCTTTTGTGTGGCTCCCGGGATTACCAAAAAATTGTTTTCAGACATTTTAAATGTCACCTATAACTCCAAAAACGAAAAGAACGTTTCGGAGTCATCAAGCTGTTCTGACCGTTGTAACGATGCTCACTTTATTATATTGCCATGTGCTGTCTAGTTTGAAAAATGGCTAACCTAACCTGTGTGTTTTGCAAAGAAATAAAAAATGCGACATTTGAAAAAAAATTATTAGTGACATTTCAGGAAAAAATAAAAATTATTTTTTCGGACAGTAAAAAATATATTGCTCCATACGCCAGTCATATCATTAGTAATCAGGAATTCTTTCAAAATATGGAAACGAGACGAGCAATTTATAAGATCGGACAGATTATCAGACATGAGATTTTAGACATGGACAAGAAAAAAATTTTCAAACGTTATCCCAGTTTCCTTTTGTCCAATTTTTTTTAAAATCCTTCAATTTCAGTTCGATGGTTTCGGGTAAGCTCTTTAGTTGCTTGATAGACGTAAATACGCCGCAATACGATTTTTTAATGATTTCTGACTATCGAAAAGTTGTCTGATTAGTAAGGTGCTACACTAAATTTGTCTGATAAAATTTTTTTTCTACATCTGGGCAACTCTTTAATCATATCCAACAGTTTTCAGAGAGAATGCCATATTACCGATCGGTAAAAATTTTCAACACGTTCAAATTGGTTTCAACACATAAGCTGCTCACACTTTCCTCTGAAAAATGATCTATTCGCATCAACTGACCAATGTTCACTTGAAAACAAGATTTTCAGACGGTTTGCTATGGGTTTTTTTTGCCTCATTTTTAATTTTTTCAAATGATCTCCTGGGTACGTGCGACGCTACTGGTGTCTGAAAATTGTGTTTTCGGTATCTAAAATCTATCATTCAACTACATTCTGAAAATCAGACAGATTGCTGTGAAACAGTTCGGTAAAATTTTTTGACAATTTGAAGATGCGGTCAGGTCAGATGTGACGCGGAAAATGTATTAAGTAATTGGGATTCGTTCTTCAGGGCAGCAATTCAAAATAAAACTCTTCTCATCCAAGCCTTATTTCGGAAAGCTTTATTCTTTTATCAAGGCAACTAACTACAATAACGTTTACAGTTGTATAGAAAGCCATAAAAAATATTATTTTACTTACCGAAAAAGTGAAGTTAGTACTTCATAAATGGCAATACAGAAAAAAAACATGCATATCTAATTTGGTAAATCAAAAGTAGCCCAACTAAATCACAAGTTAATTATTTCATCAATCGTAAACAGCTTGAAAATTTTACATATTCATGTTTAATAACTAATATCTAATTTTTAACTAAACAGCTGAAATAGTTAAAATTTCCGATTGCCACTGTTTGGTGATATATGAAAAATTGCAACCCAAACAACTTTGCGACCAACTTTTGTCCTCTTTAGAGAGTGATTTAGAGTTTCTATCATGAATGGTGACTGGTAGCGAAACGTGGGTTCAATGCTTGGACCCTGCGACGAAACAGGAATCCATATAGTGGAACCTATGACACAACCTTCTGCTGGATAATGACTAGCTACAATTTTCTGGGACACGAAGGGAATATTGTTGATCGAATATATGCTAAGAGGGATTACATTTCCGTCACAAAAGCATCTAGCTTGTGCATGATAATGCACGAATCCATAAGGTTCGAAAGGTCGTGCATGTGTTAGGGGAAAAATGGGTTTCAGGAAATTGATCATCCACGTTACAGCCCGAATGTGGCTTCATTTGATTGTATCTGTTTAGAAAATTGAATAAATATTTAAGAGAACGGAGATTTTAATCAGATAACGAACTGAAAGAGGCGATCGACGACTTCTCTAGTCAGTCACCGGATTTTCTTCTGAAGATATAAACCAACTTTCGGGCAGATGACGTAAGTGCGCTGATGCATGTTATGCTGAAAAATAAAGTTATTAACATTTTTGTGTCTCTTTTGTTTCATGGCTAGGTAGATAAGTATTTCAATTCCCCAAGCAGCATCAGTTATCATGCATAGTCTAAGTTTTCTTCATGATGTAGTAATATTGGTATAACGAGCATATATTAGGAAAAATGGTCTGGTACGTAACAGACGCGAATTATATTATTAGAGTAGTTTACTCAGCACCACGTGCACCGGCAGTAGCCGCTAATCTGTTGCAAGCTAGCATAACTTAGATAAGATAAGACGTAGCTTCCTACTTTGCCTGATTTGTATGCTTCAGTCTTAAGTTGTCGGCCCAACAGTTAGGTCAAGTCTTAAGTTGTCGTCCCTACAGGTCAAGCCTTACGTTGGCGCTCCTAATGTTAAGTCGCTGTTAATCTCCCATGTTTATACGTGCTTCATGGTGAAATAAATCTTTTTAAAAACTCGTTTCGTAATATACCAAACGAAACTCGCGCTATCAGATGTAATGTAATGCAATAACGTAATTTTGGTCTAACTTTATATGCTACGAAAAATTGTCTATAGCATTTAACAAAAACAGCATCAGCTATAATACAATGCAAAACGTAACATTGGTATAACTGAAATATATCAATAAAAATGGACTAAAATTTAACAAAAGTAGCATTAACTGTTATGCACAGTCGAAGTTTTCTTAATTACGTATCATTGGTATAACCAATATACTACGTCACGAAAAATGGCTTAGTAGGCGCTTTTTTAAGTAATGCCGTAATGCAATTCAATAACATAACATTGGTATAACTGGTATATAGCGCTAAAAGTGACCTAGAAAATAGCAAAAGCAGCTTCAGCTGTAATGCAAAATCGAAGTTTTGTCAATAGAGTTCCTTTGGTATTAATAGCAAATACCAGCCACTACCTAAAAATTGAAGTAGCACCGACTGCTACTGATTAAATTGTCAAACATGTTTTTTTATTTAAATTGCCGATTAATACTACTTTTAACTTCCCCAAGGGTAGCTACAAACAAAACAAGCAAAAAATCGTATAAAGGCAATAAGCACATTGCATCAAACAAATCAAAAGATAATTGCTATGTTAGACGTTTGGTATCAATAAAGAGATACAGACTCATTAGTAGAAGAATGAGGTAGGTACCTTTAGACACCGCCTGCTACGGGTTATAAGAGCAAATCCTTGTTTTTAACCCAATTTCTGGAATTATAATTCGCAACTTCTCCACAAGAATAGCTAAGAACAAAACAAGTCATATACTATGTAGCTCAACGCCTTCTCTAGTACCTCTACGGCTCGAGTGAGGTGGAGTTAGCACCGGGATTAGCGCCCTAACCGGCAATGCATTAATGCGACTGACGCTCCTCTAATCGGGTGAAAGTCAATTGGCCGAATCGCATAATCCAGAAGTACAGTTGCGTCGGCTTGCTCGTCCCTAATGGCAGAGAAAGCTGGAGATAAAGCTGCAAATGTGCAAGAACACGCAAATCCCGGATGTTGTGTCGTTTATGCAACAGGTTGGCTCATCAATCAGCCAGCCATTCCAGTCAGAATTTTTAGTCCGAATGAAATACTTTTAAGAAATCTGATATATTTCATTTGGCGAGCTTAATTTCATTTATCTTCGAGTAAACGTTAAGGCATGAATTGTCGTTAGAAAGAACGGCCTTCCTACTTTTGCTGGACGGCGGTGCCTTATATGTCCTTAAACGCACTTTAGTAATATTTAATCCAGTGCCACAAGGAATTTACAATAACAGAGCACATGGGTGTTTTTTCTAATGGGTCCCTCTCTATGTAAAAGACATATGCTTAACAGAATTATTCAGCACAGTATTTACATTACTATGTTTATTACAGTTAAGAGATTTAACGTGTAATTAGACGAAATTGTATCACATGAATATTAAATTAGTTTATGAAGAGCTTCTATTATACTTCTGAGCGATATTATCAATTGCATTATGAAATAAATTCATATTAGTAAAATCATAGTCTTTCGGTTACTTCTGCTAGTGCCGCATATGACTCAAATTTCCAAATTCACATTTAGAATACTATCCCCACACACATTTCAGAAAGTACAATCTTCCGTTCTTCAAATGGCAACAAGCGTTGTATTACGAACCCAGAATCATATCATTTGGCCTAGATACGTAAAGCTTTTATATTTGCTGGAGTAATATTTCTAGTTAGTCCCAAATTTGGCTTTTCTGTTATGTATCCTGTTGTTTTATAATTTAACAATATTTTATACACTATAATACGATAATTGCAATCGTTTAGAAATTTTACCACAGGAATTACTAGAATTAAGCAAATTGACAATAGCTCTACCACGTACCATTTTTGCAAAAAGAATACAGACACCAAACTGTCCATATGTTATTAAACAACAAACGGCTTGTTTTACTTCAACCAAAACATGCTACGTTGAACGAAATGATATTTTGATCATATGGGCCAAATGAAATGAATCGATAATTTATTTTTAAGTTAGCGATTTCCGACTATTTTTTGTAATGTGTTATTACTAAAGCTGTTTAAAATATTGCTACTTCTACAATTATGTTGCAAAATAAAGATACTTGAAAAATCTTATCTGGGCCAAATGATGTGATTCTGGGCTCGTAAGCGAAACTGTTACATTTCCGCCTATTTAGCCCAGACTTCCAAAATAAATATTTAAACACGAGCCCTACCATTAAACAGATTTTTAAAAGCACATGTCCTATATCGGATTCTTGTGACACCTCATTAATTGCATATTCTATAAATATGTATGAAATAAATAAAGCAAGTGGTATCTTATAAAACTTTCAAAATTAACATCAAAACACGCAATATAATGGTCCTGCAGACAATCGTTGCGACATACCAGAGATTGCTGATTACAGAAGTAAGCGGTCTTCAAATAGCAATAGGCAGCACATTAAGAGAAACCATTCCATTAATTAGATTTCTAACAAGATTGTCAATTACGATACAGTTGCAACGTAAAACAAGACACCATTTAGTTCTAATGATGATCAGGCAGGCTTTTCAGCAAAATGGTTTGTTGTACAATATCTTGCAGGCTGTGAGAAACTCCGCCGTAACGTAAACACACTGTGTAATTAGCTCTGATTGCGTTACGTTTTTGGTGGAAATAATTATCCTGATGTTCCAGGTGAAGTAATCGGTGTGAACACAGTAACTTATGATTTAATTGGATTTTGACAAATGTTAGTCGATGTGCAACTGGGTGCTCCGGAAACTGGAACAGCTTCCTCTATGATCAAACGGGACATTCCCGTTACATGGAATTGCCCCAAATAGAATTTACACAGTTTAGCATCATGAAACGAGTTGGGAGTTGTATTTCTAGCGCAACGCCTGTAGATATTCAAATTACCATAATTATTGGTCTGCATATTATCTTTAGAAACTAAATTCCTGCCAGTCAGTAGCACAATGCAAATACTCGAGTTTGTTTTCTTCTCTTCACTTTCTATGGCACACTTTTTATTGTATTACGGTGGTATGAATTATGCTGCATAAACAGCGTCTGACTCTTGGGCTAATTCATCCAGAAAACCATTCGTCAGGGACGTATATTAGTGGCGGAATTAAGTGGCGCTAATTATTTAATAACAGTTTCAGCTGTGGTTTGAAAATCGTGCACATTAGCCGAGAAGAAATCGATGAACTTTTACAATAATAGAGAAAATGGCAACAAGCAGAGCTTGAGATTTAATAAGTGCTTGGATTTGTAGCTGTCACGTATTCGGAGTTTTAATAACCAGCCGACATGAACAGTCGGGAGAGTATTGTTAGAAATTACAGCTATTTAGAGGCAACGCAGCTCGGCACGTGGCTGTCGTAAGTGTGGATTGGATTTATTCTATTACTGTCATCTTATCGACTGAATTATTGTCGTTTTGTGATGTTTGCCTCCCAATTCGTGAAATACGAAGGCTAAATTTGACAACATAAGCCCCATTCAAAGTCAATGGTTTATCTAATTTATATCATCGATTTAGATAAAGTGCCCCAACCAACAACTTCGAAGGCAAAGCAAGCAATTAGACTTTGTTGATGGTCGCAGGAGGTCGTGCATTGATGAGCAAGCGTGTTAGTTCTAAATGTCATCAGGCGTAAAATATGCATTTATGAATTTCCAACGCGCGACGATTAAAGTTCAACTTGAACTACTTCCAGCTGCATTGGAGGAAAGAATGCAGGCAGTTCGATTTTATATCATCCATCACGCAGACAGACGGCCTTTCTCTCAGTTTGATCACGGATAAACGTACATTTTTACAGGTGATGTGGCTCGACTGAAGTAGTTCAAACTTTCTGTAAATAGCGTGTTCGATATATCATTTTTGTTTTATGGTATTTCTTGTAAGTGGATGCTTAACAAGTTTCTGTTGGTTTGATGAGTTTACTAGAGAGTAACTTAAGCATCTGCAAATATGTTGAGGCCGATTCTGACGTACGCAGCTGAAACCCTCTCAGAAACGTCCAAAATCAAAACACTGATGAGAAGTTATGATTGTTGTTGCTGCTGTCAGCTTTGTTATTAACATCCCTCATTACAGGTGTCTTCTGTTTGAGGAAACTTAGGGATAAAGACCCCACGGTTGCCAAAGATGGATTGGGGAATTGCAGTCAAGGCCGTAGGAGTTGCTGAGGTTGGAACCCAGATTTCTGGTCCAGAACCGGAGGCTCGTAGCTCCGCTGTGAGTAGTGATATAAAATAATAACTACAAATGTATAGATACAATCTAGAATATGGCAATGGAGAGACCATATAGACAGGATGGAGCAGATATAATTGATAAATAGGTTGAAGATTAAAAACTTAAAACAGAAGGCTTCCAGGTCAACCCCGTAAACGATAGAAAGACAGCTGGACGTCGCAATCCCAAGAGAGGCAGAAAGTAGAAAGAATAGGGCGAATGAGTCCTAGAAGAAGAAGAAGATCTTCAGGATTCAACATTTTTGAAGCAGCAGGTGGCAGCAAAAACGTAGTCAATATTCAAAGATTTTTAATATTTGATTGACTGCAGTAATTTTCAAGTCAAGTGAACGATAACACTTGTAATATTAACATCGCAACATGGCATTTTCCTTAGGTAGGTGGATTTCTAAACTACTGCTTTTTTACATTGCTGTAGTAAGTGTAATGTTGAATAAGTCTCCCCACTAACCTCAATGTTTCTTATAATCAGCTGTTCTGCAAAACATATGTTGATTGTCAGGTCGTGCTCGATTGAAGATCAACAGGCACAGAGCAGACAACCTCCAGGTCGATCCCCTAAAAAATTAATAGGGGACTGGGTGTCGTAATCTCAAAAGAGGTAGAAAGTAGAAAACACAGGACGACAGGGTCCTAGAAGATCAAGAGGAAGAAGAAGTTTAGGATTCTATATTTTTAAACCAACAGATGGCAGAGATTTGATTGGCAGCACCATTTCTCATGTCAAGTGAACGATAACATTGAATTTGTAGTACCAACATCACAACATGAAATTTTCCTTAAGTAGACTACTGCTTTTGCTCATTGCTGTAGTAAACGTAATATTGAATAAGTCGAACTCAAAATGATTCTTATAAGCAAGTGCTTTGCAAAATATTTATTGATTGCCAGATCGTGCTGGACTGAAAAATAACAACCACAAGGCAGATAAACCCCATGTCGATTCCCAAAAAAAAATTAAAGTGGAGCTGAAGGTTGGAATCTCAAGAGAAGTAGAAAGTAGAAAGCACTGGATGAATGGGTTCTAGAAGAACCAGAAGAAGAAGAAGACGTTCAGGATTTAACATTTTTGAAGCAACATATTGCAGTAAAGGCAGTCAAGATTCAGTGATTTTTACTATTTAATTGGCAGCATAAATTCCCATGTCCAATGTCCAGCATATGTTAACACTTGTAATACCAACATCGTAACATGATTTTTTTTGTAGATGAACTTTTAAGTTGCTGGGTTTTTCTTATTGCTATAGTAAATGTAATGTTGAATAAGCTGCCCACTAATCTAAATATGGTTCTTATAATCGACTGCTGTGCAAAATATCTGTTGATTGTCATATCGGGCTCGATTGAAGATCAACAACGAAGTAGATGACCTCCAGTTCGATCTCCCAGAAAATGGAACGGGTACTGAATGTCGGTATCTCAAGAGAGGTAGAAAGTAGAAAAAACATGACGAAGGAGTCCTAGAAGAACCAGAAGACGAGAAGATGTTTATTATTCCAAATTTTTAAACCAACAGATGGCAGCAAATGCCGGCAAGATTTAGAGTCCCTGTATATAGTTACATAAGAGTTGAGAAAACGAGGGAATTTATTTTGATTGGTGGATCACGCGCGTCGTATGTTTGAATACTCATTGCCTTAGAAACAGTTTCACATAAATTAAATTTGACAAATTGTTGATCGAAATCAAAACTTGTCACTGAAAATGTAATAATTTGTGTTTTTATGCAAATATTTGGAGCTGCACTTTTATCTAAGTGTCTGAAATGACGGGTTGCTGTATTATTGACTGCAAAACAGATCCGAACGAGGTTTTCTATTAAAATAAGATCTTAACGACGGAGAGCTAAGAGCAGCATATCAAAAATAGTTCATTTTAATGAAAACCAGTGGGAAGAAGTACGCGTGGATGACAGAAAAAAATGAAAAGGTGCTGCCATTCCTACTTCATTTTCATATCATATAGCCATACCTGAAAATGAAATTTTCTTCAACCCTGAAGATTACTATTCCGCTGGGCCTTTGTCTGAATCTTGCTTTGAAGACAGAAATAGCAATAAACAGGAAGCTGCTACCCAAACCACGTATGAATTTCTATACCACAGCAAGGATTGCGTTTTCCATTCAAAATTAATAACCCGCATGCAAACACAAATTAACAATTTAAAAAATGATAACGTTATCCTGAGCAAGAAATTACACAATGAAAAGAATAAAAACGAGAAACTCGAAAAATCTTTCAAAAACATTTTTACTAAAGATCAGTTTGAAGCCTCAAACACGCAAAAACTATCGTTTTAGGAAATGATCAGATATCTGCTATACGAAATGTGTATACAGATTTTAGTTTTTAACACTTGTTAGTTATTACTTATTTCTGATACAATCAGTACTACTCCACGCTATGTTTTGAGTGATTTTAAGCAGCAACAGAAATTTAAAAACTTTTTAAAATAAAGCGACCTAGTGATTTTCAAACAGTATTTCTGCGCATGCATGTTTTGGATCAAATTTGGCCGCTGACGTTTGTGGTTTCTCAACTCTTATCTAATTATATACAGGGTCTCTAGCAAGATTAAGAGATTTTCAATATTTGATTGGCAGCATCAATTCTCACGTCAAGTAAACGATAACTGTCCTTGGGTATGTGGATTATTAAACTACTAATTTTGGCCATTGCTGTGGTAACCTTAATGTTGGGTAAATCGCCCACTAACCTTAATATGGTTCTTGCAATCAACTGATCTGCAAAATATCTGTTGATTGCCAGATCGTGCTGGATTGAATATCATCAACCACAAAGCAGATAACCTCTAGGGCAATATCCTTAAAAATGGAAAGAGGGTTGCATGTTGGAATCTCAAGAGGGGTAGAAGGTAGAAAGAAAGGACGAGTAGGTCGTAAAAAAACCAGACGAAATGAAGTTCAGGATTCAACATTTTTTGAACCAACGGATGGCAGTAATGACAGTCAAGAGTAAGTGATTTTTAATATTCGGTTGGAGGGACCAATTCGCATATGAAGTAAACGATAGCATTTGTAATACCAACATCGCAACATAAAATTTCCTAGGGTAGATTGACTTTAAACTACTGATTTTGGTCATTGATGTAGCAATTGTGATGTTGGATAAATCGCCCGCTAACCTCAATATGGTTCTATAATCGACTGCTGTGCAAAATATCTGTTGATTGCCAGATCGTGCTTGTGTGCTCCTAACATCTGTTTTGTAGGAAATAGTGTTACGAATTAGAACAGATGCAGTTCGCGATTTTTCTGCACTAGCTGTGCCAACCTTTGTAGCTCAAGGACACAGCGAATCGATATTCTCAACGTCTCTCCAATTTCACTAAAGTTATTAATGATCCTGCTCTGCACTCCACTTTACGCGAATGCGAAGTGACGTAACGCCGCTGCATTCTTGCACATTTCAGCGTGGTATCATTGCAGCATGGTCTGAAAGAAGAAAAAGGGTGCCATTTTCCAGCTCTTTCGACTCTTACATCACGAAATTTGGAAGGCGCTCGAGAAGAAGCCAATTGCGTTTCTAGCGTTACGCATATGTGCCGTTTCCTGAAGTTCATTGCTCATGGAAAGTTCCTCCAGCCCTGGTAGATGACTTAACAATCGTTTTCGAAACTCCGCTCTTGCACAAAACTGGCGTCTGCAGCTCCCACAATACCGTTTTTCTAAAAAATCGCGACCATTGTGTTTGTTGCGGAGGCCACGGCATTGTCCCAGCTTATCCATGTCAGTCACTTCCTCCAGTTCTAGAGGATACGCGTAAGGTCGGCAAAAACTAGCGTTTCGTTCCGACGACCCGACAAAGGCGGTAAAAGCGGAACCTTTGTCTTCTGATCGGCAGCATTTTGGCATTCAATGCGTAGCTGCACTATTCAAGCCATCATTAGCAAACTCGCGGTGTTCCAGCCTGCTGGATTGGAAAAACGCCCCATTCTGCAAACGTTGCGAAATGGCGATGATGATATTGTGCGTGCTCGGCGATAAGACCCGGAAGACGAGAATTGTCCTGGAAGTGTTTGTTGTGAAATAGGCGGCCAATTAAAACCCTTTATGCATATTAGATGGAGTTATGGTCGCGTTAAATAAGCATAAATTTAATTAAAGTACGTTTCTCCGGAAGCGCGCGCTTGGGGACACTAATAAATTCAGCTACTTACAACGAATGAAAGTAAAACGCACTCTTCAAGCTTTTATCTATTAGTGGTTGGCACGTGGACGTCGCACTAAATGCACAACAATGGGGCTTAATTGCTTTCGTAGCTTGCGCCTTGTTGGCTGCAATGATGTCATGTTTTGTCTGCCACAACAACCTTCTGGCCTTTTAATGCCTTGCAAATTAATTGAAAAATTAATTAACGTCGTGCATCTTCTAATTGGTGAAATTTCTGTGATTACATAGTTCTTATTGCGCCAAGATCCAAGATGTTGCCAAAACTAAATGTGCAATCACTAATCCGAAAGGAAATTCTTGAAATTGTAGTGACCAGACTTTGATTTTGCTGTAGTAATGCTTCGTTTCAGGATGTGAGAGCCCGACATTTATTTCTTTGGATCTATTATTTCACATGCGGTTTACGAAACTGAGCAAAATAATTGGAGTCGTCTTCAACAACCATCTCATCGAGCCAGTGCAAAGATAATAAGACTGTGTAACTACGGTAATTAATGAAGGAATTGCTGAAATTTTCGTTGGCATTTCATAATAGCTGTGAGCAATAACAGAAGGAAGACCATTTAATACATTTCTCATTCTTAAGCATGGAGCTTTAGCTTTAATTTCTTAATTGGTTATGACTTGTTAACTTTTGATAAATCATTTTATTAAGTTATGATCACAACTCTACTTTGTTGATTGCAAGTAACTGAGCAGTTCATTTAATTAAAATCCTTCTAATATGTTTCTTCTTGATAGGTTGGCTCATTTTGGTATTTCCCTTAATTTTACCATTTATGCAGATATTCTGATTATCGCTTCGAACGGCGAAAGACGTACAACTCTTCGTATTATTTTGGTGCAAGTGCAGGAGATGATTCCTGTTTTGCCCTTCCAACATTTTGTATGGTCTTCTGTATACAGTCCACACAATTGCTTATTATTTGAAAGTTATTAAAACTTAAATAATGCTCGCAGTTGTATCTTTTTAAAATGTAGTATTGTAACATCAATGTCCAGTCAATTTAAATAGCTCAAATTTAAACCGGTTGCATAATTCTGCCATTTTGTACAACACATTGTTAATATCGAAACCGTGACAAGAGCAGCCTTGGTCAAGAACACGATTGTTATGAGTATTCCTCGCAGCCCATCATTAACTGGACAAATTGCAAAATTTTGCAAGAAATCCAGGCGGAGAGTAAAGGCAAAAAAGCAGATGGTAAAATTGCCACAGTCTCAACGTCACCTTTACACTATTGCACCTTTTCAACCATTAATCTATGAGAATTTGTTTAGTTGTTATCGGCAACATCCAAAAACTCTTATAAAACTAGGTTAAGAGTTCTTAATCTGAATTTATATCCAACCAAATTCAATCATTCTCGAACCGCAGAAAAAGAAAGCCGTGAAGCAGCGATATTAGCGCCAAGACCGTCCAATTAAGACGCGATTGAGATTTCACTCGCAGACGTCCAAGTGCTTGTAAATGTTAAGCAGGTTGATACTCGCCATTGCAGTAGCTATTGAGTTGTAAAATGGCCTAATTGTTTCAGTTTCTACAAAAACGGCTTCGCTATCTATTTGGCGGCACACTCATGGACGAATTTCGGCGGGCTTTGTCGTTTTGTTGCGTAAATAATAGAAATGTCCGCGGGCGCAGTAAACAGCGACATATATTGTTGCTGCTATGACAGGAAGATTAGTTTTCTAAGATTGCTATAGCTCGTTAACAGGTCAAGATAAACAGACCAGGGAGTTATGGTCCTTTGACTGGTTAAACAATTATGGGTGCCCAATTACAATACGTTTTGGGCGTTTACCAAGAAATCTAGGTTATGGAATTTCTTACAATAACAGTTTCAATGGATTGGTCAAAATAATTTTAAACTTTTGCTTTTTAATCAACCAAGCATGTAATAAAATATCTGCAAATAATTGAATTCAGTGACAGACGAATCCACAAGTAATTAGAAAATATAAAAAAAATATGGTATCTATTATTACCTACTACAAGTCTATGGAATAATTTGCGTTATAATTGTACCATGTCCGGAAAATTAACTTTAATCATTTGGCACTTGAGATTTTTACAGTGCAGTTTTAATAGCACTTCAAATATGATGCAAAACATATACTTCCGATACATTTTAGCTAAAGAAACAAACAGTTCTTCAGAATATTAAGAAATATTTCATGCTGTATGCATGGTCATCTCCGTTCTGAAACCAGGATCGTAGATAATGCTGTTAACCGTTAAACGTTCTAACAAACACCAAACTAAATCATTAACCATCACGACACTGTTCAATGCAAGCCGGATAACGATTGTAAATACCCAAAAATGGTAATGTTATTATGAAAATAATATTATATAAGCGACGTGATCACATGGCGTTTACACATGTAAGTTTAGCGTTTTATTAATTAAATTACAGGGCACATGTAAATAACGTATTACTGCTTTGATACATAAAGGACAAAACCAGTATAAACAGGAATTTTTCAAAAACATACGTTATCAAAGTAATTAATTTCACTGTATTTTTCAAGTGCAAAATGTTCATTTGAATATAAACGAGTGGCTTATTATCTTAGAATTCAGGCGTACTACGATAAGGAAGTTAAAAGGCCCAAAGTCGTAAGTGGAAACTCCTATCTGGCAACCAGATCCAAATCTAGGTCGAATCCACAGCTAAACACTCAAATCTCGACGGCTATTATGTCAAGAAACAAAGAAGAGAGCAAAAAGGCCAAATCCTATAAGCAGAAAACGCATACTTGTAAATGAAATCCACCAAAAAAACTCCCTATAATAGATGTTTCATTAGCTCACAGGTGTAAAAACGGCTTTAACGTGCTTTCTCTAATCTTACTCAAAATAATCAGGAGGTATTGACTCAATACCTAAATAATATGAATATTCAGCTATCCATCCGTAATCCCTAATTAATTTGGGTTGGAAACGAAGTCCATAAAGTCTCGACAAATTGTTTGCTACTTTTTTCTCAATGTGTTTTTTAAGTGGTCTAATACCACCACAATGTGACGCAATGACACTAGAATACTTGATCGTAACTGGAAGATACTACAAAGCGGCGTTAAATCGTACTCCGAAACTCGACAGAAAACGTCGGATGAGCTAAGATAACTTATAGTTCATTCAAATTCAAGATAGAGCAAAATAATCAACCCAAGTTACAAATATCAGCAGTCAGTTGATTGCTAATTTGATTTTATTAAAATGTAGGATCATGGATGTACGTAGTACCGGGTGACCATAAATGGTTCTGATTTTTTTTCTTAGGTTGTCACTGTTTATGTTGGTGGTACTGTAAGTCTATGTCAAATTCAAGGTTAGCAGGTTAGGTTTTGGGTCAGTTTGTGTCAAAACTGATGCAAAACCTAACCTGCTATCCTCGAATTTGACATAGACGTACAGTGCCACCAACACAAACAATGCCAACCTAAGAAAAAAATCACAACCATTTATGGTCACCCAGTATAATATAATTATAGTTTTTGGCAAATTTGCAAAGCTTGAAATTGGAAAATTGTGCGATGTTTACGTAAATGAAATTTGCTGTATGTGATCTGATAATAAATTTATCCCCTAAAAAATGTTGCAAATGCTCTATCTTGAATCTGAATGAACTATAGAAACATTACGCATAACTTGATATGGGTGACCCAAATTAGGTCAACGATCAGAAGCTGGCAGTTTGGGCACTTTTATAAGACGAGAGGCACAGTCAACTCGTTACACGTCAAATACCTAACCGTCAAAAGTTTACTGATAAGTAATTACATTAGCTGAACTCGATAACAATAACCCTAGCTGAAATCGGGATTCATATCCTTTCCATTTTCGTTTAGGGCAACTCAATTATAGGCTAACGCCAAAATATGGGCACCAAATCTCCAACTAGTCGTAACAATGCATATTTTATATATTTTACATAAGAAGTAATGTACATGGAACAAAAAAAGACTGTTGCACAATCAATTTCTACCATGTTTGTAATATTTTAATGGCTCGAATAATCTACAACTGCTAGAAACCTAAAAAGTTTCATTAATTAAATTACCTGAGTAACACAAACACAGCAAGCGAACATAAAATAACACATCAAGCAGCGACCTGGCATTGAAGGCGAATTATAAATTCCCAAAACAGAGGTTGAATGGATTTCAACAACGATTACTCTGAGATAACATAACTCAGCAGACTCAGAACCGCTCACATGGTTAAGTTTGGTGTCGAAATCGTGCATAATTCTATCAGACTTATTTACATCTAGCGTTAGGTAAATTTAATCAAAGTTACGTATTTGCTCCCCGTCGGGCGCTTTAACAACAAAATTAGAATCCTCGATTTTCTACGACAATAAGGAGCAGAGCTCATGTGCATTCGAGACGGAAACGCGAAATTCTAGAGAGGATGGTTTTTATGCCGCGAAGGCCGCAGTTTGTAACCTGCGAGGCCTTTGGTAGATCGTTAATGCAGAATGCAAATCAGCTTGGCTCTACGTAACGGTGACCGCGTTCGCTAACTCCAGCTTTTAATAGACGTGGAAACAGGATTTCTTGACTTTATATAACAGGCTCTGCAGAGTTCGCTTTCGACGACCCGTCAACCATAACGCCTTGTCACAATGGCTAATGTCTTTCAGTGTTTTCAGCGCTTCGACAAACAGTCGTGTCGTCCGCTGTTACGCGATTGCGTTTTGCACAAATTCGGTTTCAGGTTCAGGGCGCTGGTTCTGAAGGACCACAATAGTGTAGTAGTGGAAATGTTTACTTTTAAATTAAAAAATCTTATCTCTGCAAGTAGAAATTTCCACATTAGTGAAGGAATCGCAGTTTTAATACGAGTTTTTTTTGTTTAAAAAGCGAACACTTTTTAAACTTCTGAAAGTCTAATTGTCTGTTGTACTATATAACATGTACTAATAGCCATCGTTAGTTTACAAGTGAAGTTATTCATGGTTAAAATGGAAATTTATGGTGTAATATGAGATTGCTACCCTACAAATAATATTTTCTTGTTAAAAAATCAAGATATCTACATTAAAAATAAAAATGTCAACTTTAAAAACTAATAACTTTTACCTCAGAAGTAAACAATCAAGATCGGTGCCTCACAAGTCGATATTTCTGCTTTGAAAGTAAACATTTTCAGTAGACATGTCGATATATTCACTTTAACTATAGACTGCTTTAATTTATGTAAGATTGTTACTATAATTTGCCGATGTTTGATTAGTCATTAAGTCAAAATGTTTAATTGGAAAATGAAATCTGTACTTAAAATGTAGAGATCTTACACTGAAAGTGAATACTTTTAGTTTAGAAATCAAGATATATACCTTAAAAGTTGATTAAAACTTAAAACTGTGTACTTGATATATATATATTTTAAAGCAGGCGTGATCATTTTTAACCTCTTCCTTAAAAGTCAGGAGTTTTGGATTAAAAATTAAAATTTCTTCTTGAACATTGAAATATGTACATAAGATCTAACGATTTCTCCCTAAAGGTGGAGATCTCTAACTTAAACGTCAAGATTTCTACCATAAAATTGAAATATGTACTTAAAGAAGATTTTTCTCTAAAAGTGCAGATTTATTTCAAAGTCAAGATATTGGTACTAAATATTTATAATATTTATATTAAAATAGAGTTTTCTAATTCAAAAGTTAAGATTTCTGCCTTAAAACTCATTAAAAATGAAATATCGCTGTCTGTCATACACGTCTAGATATCTGTTTTAAAAGTTAATACTTTTGAATGCAAAGTTAAAATTTATAATTTAAATACATATACACTTAATATCTGGAGTTTTTATCCTAAAAGTGGATATTTTTAGTTAAAAAGTTAAGACATCTGCTTTAAAAGTCCATTAAAAACAATATATTTACTTAAAATCTCTAATTTAATGTAAAGATTTCTTTTTTAAACTAATTTAAAAATTAAATCTATACTTAAGATTTATATATTTTGCTTTAAACGTCAACATTTTTTGATTAAATATTAAATTACTACAATAAATTGAAATATGTGCTTCAGATCTATAGATTTTACCCTACATGTGGGGATTATTAATGTAAGAGTAAAGATCTCTGCTTTAAAATTATTTTAAAATTGAATATGTACCTAAGATCTAGATATTTTAATGCAAAGGTCAAAGGTTTTAATGTAAAAGGTGAGATCTCTTCATTAAAAGTAACGAATCTTGGATTAGTAATCAACATTCGTTATTTAACATTGAAATAATATATATACTTAAAATCAAATGATTTTATTCTAAAAATAGAGACTTTAATTTAAAATTCAAGAGTTCTGCTTTAAAACTCGATATTTTTGTTGAAAAGTCTGCGTTTCTTCCATAATATTGAAATATATTTTAACGTTTCACTATAAAAGTGCAGATTCGAATTTTAAAGTCAAGATGACTGTTTTAGTGGTATAGGAAAAATTAGATTTGTCATAAAAATTTAGATGTTTTACTATAAAAGTGGAGATTTATAACGTAAAACCTAAGATCTCAATTTTAAAACTTATTTAAAAATCGAATCTCTACTGTAAAATTGAAGATTTCTAATGTTAAAGTGAAGATCTTTGATGTAAGACTAATTTAAAGTTGAAATCTGTACTTAAGATCTGACTTTTGCATTGAAAGTCGAGATTTTTGGATTAAAACTCAAAATGTCAATCTTGGATTAAAATATTTGGTTAAAAACTACATATTTTATTTAAATGTAGAAATATCTAATGTAAAAGTCAAGATCTCTTCTTTAAAACTAATTGAAAATGAAATATCTACTTAAGATCCAGATATTGCAATTCAATTTTTATTTAATCCTCGAGATTTTTGGATTGAAAATAAAAATCTGCCTTAAATTGAAATATATGCTTAAAATCAACAGATTTTTACCTAAATGTGGGGATTTCTAATGTAAAAGTCAAGATTTCGGCGTTAAAGATCATGTAGAAATTAATTCTGTACTTAAGGTCTAAATATGGCCATCTGATCTTTGCTTCAAAAATTCAGATTTTTGGATTACGAGTCAAATGTCCGCATTAAATTGAAATATGTGATTAAGATCCATAGATTTTATACTAAAAGTAGAGATTTCTAATGTAAGTTAAGAACTCTGCCTTAAATTGATTCAATAATTAAATATTTACCTAATATCTAGATATTTTAATTTGGTTTCTGTTTTAAAGGTAAATATTTTTGGATTAAAAGTAAACATTTCTACTTTAAATTTGAAATGTACACTTGAAATCTAGGGATTTTATTCTAAGGGTGTAGATTTCAAACTTCAAGGTCAAAATAGCTGCTTTAAGATATTAAAAATGAAATCTGTATCCATGATCTACACATATTAATTTGAAAGTGAAAATTTTTTACTTTAAGGTCGAGATAGTTGCCTTAAAAGTCGATATTTTTAGGTTAGAAATCAAAATATCTACTATAAAATTTATGTACTCTAAACATTTATATTTGTATGTATGTACGTATTGTACGTATTATCGTTAAGCTCTTGTTACCTTAGCAGTGTATAGGCTGGTGCTATATTTATAATTTAAGAATCAAAATATCTGTTAAAAGTAAAAAAATGTGTACTGAAAATTTTAATATTTTAATGTAAAAGTGGAGATTTGTAATGTAAGTCAATATGTCTCCATTAAAACCCATTTCAAAATGGAATCTATATTTAAGATGTAGATATTTTAATCTAAAAGTGAATATTTCTGTCTTAGAGGTCAAAGTATCTGCTTTAAAAGTCTGGATATAAAGTCAACATGTTTATCTTATAGTGAAACTATTTACCCAAGATCTAGAGTTTTTACCCTAAATGTAAATATTACTAATTTAAAAGTCAAGATATCTGCTTTAAGAGTCTACTAAGAATGAAATCTGTATTAAAAATCTAGATTACTGTAAAAGGTAGATATTTTTAATGAAAAAGTCAAGATATCTGTTTTAAAACCCCTTTAAAAGTTAGGTCTATACTTGAGATCTAGATATTTTAACATAGAAGTGAACATTGTTATCCTAAAAGTTATGACCTCTTCGTATAGTTTTGGATCAATAATCAAAATTCCTTCTTGAAGATTGAAATATGTACTTAAAGTCGAATGATTTTTATCTAAAAATGGAGACGTCTAACCTCAAGAGATTTGCTTTAAAATTTTATTATAAAACTGGATATTTCTGATTTAAAAGAAGGTCCATTAAAAATGAAGTCTTTACTAAAACATCTAGATATTTTAATATAAAAGTGGAGATTTCTAACGTAAAAGTTAAAATCTCTGCTTCAATTGCCATTTAAAAATGCAATCTATACTTGAGGGTTAGATATATGAATCTAATGCTGATTATTTCCTTCATATCTATAATAATGCGTAATCACCATGGTTTCTGTCAGTTTAATAATGACAAAAACCGCGGTTAAATTGGTGTAAAAATTTAATCGCTTGTGAATACTTTTAACATGAATATTAAAGGCGCTTCACCAACTGAATTTTATCTATTTATTCAGGAAATAATCACACCGAACATCCCGCGTACATGTAAACTAGCCTGAATAAATTTTGACGATTTTCCGTCAGAATGTTTTGCTCTGAAGAAATATATCTCGTAAATTTTCCGCTCCAAAATCCCTCGTGCGACGCACTCGGGATTCTTGTTGAGCGGCAAATTTACTTGACACATTTCTTAGCAAAACATTCTGACAGAAAACGTCAACATTTAATCAGCTGTTTTAATGCACTTGGGATATTGCTGTTGATTATTTATGAGGTCACTATATCTGAGAGAATTGAGATTGCGAAGCAAGGTAAATTGTTTACCTTATAATGGAAATATATACTTAGGATCTAGACTTTCTATCCTAAAAGTGAATATTTCTTATTTAAAAATCAAGATATCTACTTTCAATGTCCATTAATAATGAAATCTACAGTAAAAAATTAGATATTTTAATGAAAACTACATATCTCTGCTTTAAAAGTTGATATTTTTGGATTAAATATCAAAATTTTTACATTGGATTTAAAGGTGTTTAATTGAGATTTCTAATTTTAAACTCAAAATCTCTACTTTAAAGCTAGAGATTTTAGATAAGAAGTTAAAATATTTGATTTGAAATTGAAATATGTATCTAAGATTTCAAGATTGAGTGGAGATTTCTGATTTTAAACTCAAGATCTCTGCTTTAAAAGTTGCAATTTTCCTATTAAACATTTTTCAACCTAAAATTGAAGCATGTGCTAAAAATGTGAAGATTTTAGTCTAAATGTGGAGTTTTCTAATTTAAAACTCAAGATCTACCCCTAAAAGTCCATATTTTTAGATTAAAAGTCAAAATTTCTACTTTTAAACCGAAATATGAACTTAACATCTCTCAACGTGGGAATTTTGGACTTTAAAGTTTTATTTTAAATAGGGAAATCTTTATAGTTAAAGTAAACTGGTCGATTATTAAAATAGAACCTATTTTGACACGCGAACTATAGAGTAAAATCCAAAATTTATAGTTATAGTTATAGAGGTGAGATTTTTACTTTAAAAAATTAAAAATTGTAGTTCAAAGTGGACAGTTCTAATATAAAAATCAAGATATCTACTATAAAAGTCTAAGTTGATAATTCTTGTTCGGGTTTGTAGATTGAATAATCTCTTTTAACAACTGAAATCTTTACGGTAAAAGTCGAAATTTGTAGATTAAACATTGAAATTCCTAGTTGAAAATGAGTGTCCATCTCCAAAGTAGAGAATTGAAATTATAAAGGAAATATCTCTATGTTTATCTTCTGCTGTGAACCTTCAGGACCATGAAATTGATGATGCCAATTTACATCTCCAAAGTATCAAAACACTTCCCGGACTTGCAAATGCAAACACGATTTCAATATTCCTTAAACTTCCACGTTTACCGGGCATTCCAAATCTAGGTTGCGATAGTTTATTGGCACTTCCTCCAGCAGATGCGACATTTTGCCTAGTTCTGTAAAAGGTTTACCCAAATTACTCCAGCAGCTGCATTCCAGTTTTGCACAAACGACTTCCTTTTAAGGCGCAAAGTTTGCTACTAAAACTGTCGCATTTGAATTTTGATGCTTTACCTATTTTGAGTTAAGAAACTGGTATGCCCAATTCGCCAAATTATGAAACAATAGCTTTCTTCATAATCGCCCCTAGACTTCTTTTTTTTTGCAATTCCTCCAGAAACGAACAGCCTACAATTATTTCAGTATTTGCGACAGAAGTTATACAATGTACTTGCTCTCTTTTGCCAACTCAAGGGTAACAGTTTCGACAGTCCAATTACCTAGTAACTGTAATTTGAAAGAAAGCAAATTTGTTCATTTAATTTACTTATAAAAGTACACTTTAGTCATGAGATTTCGTCACACAGTTTCTACCGGTATTGAATGTGGTCTTGGGAATTTGTGGATCTAAAAGTAATTTCCTGAATTTTGTGCGTTTTGTTCTGTTCTGAAATTTTTGGTTGTTTATAAATAATTTTCGGTAAGTAAACATCAGGTTTGTTGCTTACCAAGCATTGAAGTCACTTTACATCAGAAAAACTCCTCTGTCAAAAACATCAATACAAACATTAAATCAACGTTTTCCTGGCGTCCTTCACTTCGTTTAAGCCCTTGATGCGTAATTCGGTGCAAATTTTAGAATCAGATGTAAAGAACTTCCTTTTAACGTTTAGCAATTTTCAACATTAACAAAGCAGACAAATACAGACAACGCTTAAAAAATTCACCAAAACAAAAGGAGTGTGCCGAAATTGGTAATATTTCAACGAACTGGTCCAGCCAGGTTATTAGCATATGGAAATCTACGATTTATGCTTGGCCCATTCAAGATTAAGCTGCTCTCAATGGAGCAGAAGTCATTGTCAAGGCGAGCTACCGTAATTGGACCGTTTGTTTTGAATTGGGGCTTAATTTGCAATAAATTTTAACTGGAATTTTGTTTTTCTCGGAGTAGAAACTACTGTTTTGGCATCTTCTCACTAGTTCATGACACATTAACACTAATTAATTTCGAGTAGATACTCGATGCGGAAATTTCGAACAGGTGGAGACTTTCTAAAAATGTACCAAGAATGCTTATTAGCATGCTTCAATTGAAGCTAACAACTTGCTCCTCTTCATGATGAGAGAATCACCACAAAACATGGATATTAGGTACAATAAGACTTTCTTCCAGTTTTTATAAGTTGCGCTAACGCGCGAACACGGATGTTTTTTAGTGGAATAATGAGTAGAGCTTGGCCTGCTGGTTTTATTTATTTCTTGATATTAATTTTAATTAAATTAATCGTTATTTCAACGATGATATTACAACTTTATCATTTTTTAATAAAAACAGTCAAGTGGAAGTTACAATATTGTGCGAATTAATGTGAATATGTTTCAAAAATTTGGCTAGATTATGCAAAAAACATAACTAAGAACTTGACATGATCACGGAGGTATTCAATGAAATTTTGTAACAAAAAGGGAACTTGGATCAGTTGAAGTGAATCTAAGAGGAAAATGTAGCAGAGCAAACTCAATAAAAACATGACTCAGCGGTGTGTTCAAGACCATTAGAATATTGAAGGAGAGCTTTTCAGCCACAGAAGAAGCAACTCCTACATGATCAAAGTGGAAATAGAGACCAAAAGTGTTTCGGGTAGATTATAGTATGAACGTGATGTTTTCTGGCACAGTTTTTAGAGCAGACAGCTGTTCATATTTAATAGACGATCAAATATATTCCAAAGAAAATTGTTTGGGGCTGTTCTTAATACCGAAAGTAGAAATAGTAGCTAATGGAGTGGAGAATTGGAAAAACTGGTCCTAATTTTCCAAAAGACCTCAGCTCCATGTCTTGAGCATTCAATAGAAAAATGGATTCGAGTAGCAATTCAGATGTGGTTTCAGGACGGGAATATTTTGGAAAATTATCAGGCTGTCCTGTTTAAAAATATGGCGAATTGTATTTCCATTTTGAAACTATTTTGTGACAAAGGGCTCATTAATTCGCACAATACTGCATATAAGCAAATATGTTTCTAGACGGATGATTTTTGACTGAATTTTGACATTTATGGTAGGGATTAAGAAATAATTGAAGAGCAACCTGCATTTCATACGGCATTTTTGCCGATTTTTCTATGGTTTTCACAACTGCACATTAATTAGAGGAGCAAGAATGTTAGCGAAATTCATGAGGGCAGCGAGGAAGTGCCAGCTGAGGCAACCATAAATTGGAGGCCGCGGAGCTTCACAATTTAGCAGGAAATCGGTTCGAAATGGCAGACAAGCCAAGTACGACGGGTCGTCCGACACACTGACACAGTGCAGGCACTTTCCGGGTACTGCGACGGTTTCTGGGTTGCCACAATCCTGCTTCCAGTAATCCACAGCACGACTCACCTTTCTTCTTTTTCGCACCGACGCGGACGGCCGCCGAGAACTCCAAGAGCAGGCACAACGCCGCGGCCACCAAGAGGTACCGTTGGAAGAGGTCCATAGTAGTACCACTGATCACAACCGTTCTCGCGCAATCACTGCTTTGCACTGGCCTATATTTTTACCGCGGTACCGCCGCGCGAATCGCGCTCGCCGCTTTTAAAACCTTGCGCTCCACCTCGTGACTTACCATTGGTGGAAGGCGCAACCTGGTGAGGGTGCACGCACGGCGCCGCCGGCGTCAAGGTCGCGGGCCTTCCGGAATTCCTCGTCGAACGGCCCGGCGCGAGGTCGCGATTTCGCTTTTTTCTCGTTTCGGAATTTGCCAAAAACTTTGATTTTTTTTAATGGTGAAGCCAAAAGTACTATAAGTTCTCCTTCTACCAAATCCATTGTTCAAACCACGATCTTAGAAAGCCAAATCCTGATTTTTAGTATTAACCCATGTAATCCTAAAACTACAATTTTTTGATGAAGCAACGATGTGCAGGGTGGTCGAGTACCGGATTTAGGGGTGAAGGCGAAATGTATGCCCCGAGGGACAAGAGCGCTAACGTTATGATTTATGATGATGATATTGTATCTTGATGTATGTAGGTACGGCTGGAAATTTTTAGGTTAATTTTAAAGAAAAACTAAAATTTTTCCTCGAGAAGATATAGCAGCCAATGTATTAATTAATCTTTTTGAAAAAAATTGGTCAAATCATTGAAAATGTTAAAGTTTCGCTACTTAAGTAAAAATTTAAATTTGATTAAAACATCTATCTGAAATACAGTTTATTTAAAATTAAATAAGCGAATAGATTAAAACGTTACGCATTAGTTTACTTGTACAATTTCTTGAGGTTATATAGTTTCTGTTTTATATTAATTAATACATTTTAAACTTATGAGTAGATAACTACTTAAGTAAAATGCTTGTGATCCATATCCTGGAATTAAATTATTTTACAGTTTTAAGTTCGAATTTACCTATAGATAAGCACTTCAAAAACTTCTTAAACAACAATTTAAAATATCACAATTCCATTTCTTAAAATTCTACATATTTAAAATAGTATTTGGTGCTATCTAATTAGTAATGTCTGTTTTGTAATTAATTGGTTTTTGTAATGCTTTTCATTTCAAGACATTTTAAAAGGCGGCTTTTTAGTGTGGTTCTGTCGAGGGGTGAACCGCTGGGAAAAATCGTGTACACCATATTTCATATTTCAAGTATTTCACGAATATTTCAGGTACTTCACGAGGATTTCAGGTATTTCACTAATATTTCTGATATTTCACTAATATTTCAAGTACTTCACGGCTACTTCAGATATTTCACAAGTATTTCAGGTATTTCAATAGTACTTCGGGTATTCCATCAACATTTCAGGTATTTCACGACTATTTCAACAAAACTAATTTTAAGGATTGTTAAGTAATGTAAGTGTAGGTAACCTACCTTGTCTAATCAATTAAAACAAATTGGTTTTTTATTACACAATATTTAATGTGAATTACAACTGTAGTGCAAGAAATAACATTTAGTAAAGCAATATTATGTTAACAATTTTTTTTTCATTTCTTTATACTTTTTGATTATGGTACTTCTGTCGTGGTCCGAAATTTTAAATGGTCCATTGCCTATTAATTCAGTCGGTCCAGCTATAATGAAATCTTTCTCTACTTCCTGAAAATCTGTGGATTTAGGCCAAAAAAATGTCTGAAACTCCTGCTTCAAAAACTTTATTTGAAGGGTACCATAGAGTAAAATCTCAGTAATCCGGCCCAAGTACCACTGGTCGTCATAATAAACGGAATAATATTTCTCCTTCTCAACGTTGATTTTTCCCTCCTTCTCAGTTGCATCCAAGGTTCTACTATAAGTTTTCCCAGATTTGCTCTCCCTCACCCTTAACAGTCTGTCTGTGCTAATTCTTTTCCGATCCTCGTTAAAAAACCAAACTAGTGATTTCTTCTTTACTATCATCGTTTTTCCATTCGATAGGGAAGCTCTTACAAACTGGCCCTTTTCGTTTGTTGCAATTTCATTTTTATTCGCAAACTCGGTTGTGAAATCTTTCAATTGCAATTCGTTTCCCGAAACTGCATGTTCACTTAGCTGACTTAAATCGGAACTATCAGAATTTTCAGAAAAACAAGCTTCTTCCAGATTGTCAACAAGACGTAGAGGGTCCTCGGCATGGTTCTCGGAGTCTTGAGTACAAATTATAGCGTCGTCGATCATATCATCATCATCTTGTCCGAGATCTGCTTCCTGGTGGGGATATGTTGGAAGAATTTTGGGTTCTACAGCACATTCGTTGTAGCTTAGTGCTATGGATGGCATTCCTAACTCATTTGCCAATAACTTGGCGTCTTCAAAAGCACGTCCAATAATTTCGTTCAGCTGCACGTCACTTACATTTTCAAAATTTTTAGTCGCATAGTCTGCATTCATCGCCGAAGATGAACCCAATCGCGAAGATTTTTCTCTTGGAAAGTTGATTTCTTGTAAATCGTTGATTATATTTTGAAGAGACTGAATTCGGTTTAACCTATTCATAATGTCCAGCAGGCTATAGTTGACTACCGTAGAAAAGGTGGATGTCATTGATCGGGTACTTCGAAAAACTTGCTCACATGGCTGGCTACTGAATAGCCATGGAACAAACATGTCGGCTTTTAGGTTGATGTTATCTCTAAATAAACGTGCCAAAACAATGAGAGAGTATCCATTTAGTTCTATACCCTCATGACAGTTGTAGGTGATAAAGTGTTTTTGAATTGGCTTCCTATTTTCTACAACCAAGATTTCCACAGCCTCAAAAAGAAAATAGCAAACCAAATTGAATATATTCTTTCGGATAATTTCAGGTCCTTTTCTAGAAATGCCTTGAGAACATGGTTGGTTATGTGTAGATAGGCAAATGTAGCTTCCGAATGTTCGATAGATCCTAGTTGTTCTCTAACACGTAGTGATGTTATTTTCTCCACACTTTTGAAATTCATGCAATCTTCGGGGTTTATATCGGAATGTGACAAAAGATGTTTATCTTTTGACACACAATTTATCAAAGTCTTCAAATGGGTGGAAGTCGCTATGTAATTTCCCATGAGGAGTTGCACATTGGGTTTGGTCAAACGATTTCTTAATTTGGTGCCCTCGTGTACCGTATCTTGAATACATACCGGGCGGCAATTTATGTTTTGGTGAAACCAATTCCTACCCCTCCATGATTCGTTATCATTTGGTACTGAACGAGCAGTCGAAACGCGCATGGCTTTCATCAAGCGGGTGTCTCCATCTGAGGAGAACCCCAAAATTTCCAGGCCTTCATTTTCTGCCATATCTTTCATTATAGTCCACCTATTAAGAATGTTTTCGTATGTGAATCTATTGTCGGTGCCGAAAACCGACAGGCAAAAGGGCGGCGACTTGTCGGATAGTGGTTGCGCCATAATCACATAAGCATAATTACATTTTCGACCCTGGTTAAAATATTCTTCGATACTACTGGCCGATTTGGCAATAAACGCTCGAGTATCTGGCAGTCCATTTTTACTTGGCAACACAAAACCAACGACTTTGTTCGATTTTTAACAGTATTCAATCCGGCCAGTTATTCTGGTTGCGTCCTCGCTTAACCAAACTTTTAATGGTAAGTTTCGTTCGATCAAAAATTTCTTGAGTTGCGCAAACCTAAACACGCCCTCCGAAATACATATTTCTTCATTCCTTTTGTTCAAATGACGGGAAATTGTCGAAATCGATGGGATAACTCCTTTCATATTTGAGATGAAAATTCGTAAATCACCCCACACCTCACATGATTCAGCTCGGGTCGGTTCGGGTTGCAGTGCCATTGAAGTGAGAATTCCAGGAAATTATATCGCCTTTATTTTATGGGATTTGGGCTACTTATTTACATTAAACAAAATAAATTATCGCTAGCGTATTGTATTACCGAGTGTACTATGTCAATAAGGCATAATATGTCGAAGAAATATGCACACGTATTCTGTAAGATGGATTAATTAATTAATTTAAAGTAAATCTTCCAGCTTTCAAAAATAGGAAGCGAGTACTAAGAAGTAGATATTTCGGAAGATACATCAAAATGACATAATTGTTGGCGCGATCCAGCTATGTTGACTTTTGGGCAGGATGTTTTCAAATAACTATGAGAACACACATTTAATTAGTGTTTTCGAGTACATAATTGATAAACAGTTTACCAATAATTCTTGTATTTCAGCAATATTTCAGGTATTTCATAAGTATTTCGCCCATTTCACCGATATTTCAGGTATTTCATAAGGATTTCAAGTATTTCATGAGTACTTCAGGTATTTCACAAGTACTTCAAGTATTTCAAGGTATTTCATAGGTACTTCAAGTATTCATAGGTACTTCAAGCCACATGTACACCATATTTCACAGCGGTCAACCCTTCGGGTTCTGTACTAGCATTTTTCACGTGTTGAAATTGAAGTTATATATATTTCTGCTCCACGATCTGAAAGTACTGGATTTGGTTTATTAGGGGTTAACATTTTTTGTTTTATTGATTGGTTATGCTGTAAATTTTTTTGTAAATGTGTTTGTCGTATGAATTTGGCGTTACAGTTTTTACAATTTATTTGATAAACAATAGGTGATGTAATATCACGATGTTAAGTATTATTTCGTTTTATCTGTAAGATTTTGTGGGTGTTTTGGTTATTTAAAGCAATTTTCATTTTGTTCCTTTTCTATTTTTCTGATACTGGAGGTATAGAAGGAATATTGTTTTATAGACTTGGATTTTTATATGCTGATTACTAGCTATTTATATAACTAGTATATAATGTCTTGATTTGACGAGTCTCTTGTATAGTCGAGTCAGGTCAATAAAGGAGACGAGTCTTTAAAGTCATGTTATGCACGAGTTGTATACAAAGCTTTATGTTTGATTGCTAAAATATAAAAAATCGAGTTTATTAATTTGACGTTTATTCTGTGACAGAAAAAATTACATTGGTCCTTTGATGGATATCGATAAGCATCTATTTTGACATTGACAAGCATTTATGTTGACATTGACAGCTGACGTAAAGGTATTTTTATTGTACTAGTAAAATAAAATAAACTTTATTTTACTACTACTATAAAGAGCTACTTTATTGCCACGAAACTCTGTCATAAACAGTATAATGCAGTCTTCCCTAAAAATCTTCATTTAAAAAATTTTTGCATGTAAACTGATGAGTTGTTTTTTAATGAAATCTGTAGGGTTGTTATCTTATAAAGATATTTTTTATGAGTTTTAAAATCTTTTTGTGGTGTTTTTCATATGATAAAATGATTGTCCATTTTACTAATACTATAATTACACTTTTTACTTCCTGTTACAATAAAGGAAGTATTGGATTCACCCCAAAAATTCGAAATTGAGTTTTCAACAGATCTTGACGTTTTACAGTCCCCTGAACCCAAAAAACATGTTTTTGTTCATTGGTCTGTCTGTGTGTGTGTCTGTCTGTCTGTCTGTTACCAGAATATCTCAAAAACGACAAAAGGGGTGGCGTTGAAACTGAAATCGCATAACCGGAAGTAGGTATTTACTCTTGTGATTTTTCAGTTTTTTCGATTTTTTCAAAAACGGCTCTACCGATTTTTTTCAAACTTTATATTTTTATTACATTTTTAATGTGTATTGATGTGAGAAAAATGATTTTCCAGTTTAATACTTCTAAAATAAGTTTCTTTTGTTTTCTTCCTATTTTTTCATTAACTCCTGTTTTAAATAGAACACCCGGTATCTTGCTACATTTTTGAAGTTAGCTTAAAATTTTAGAGAAAATGTGTCTTTTTATCTTAGGCTTTATTTTGTGCGGGTTCCGTAGAATTTGCAATTTTTGAAAATTTTTGACAAATGCTTAAAAATTAAAATTCTAATTTTTGGCTAATTATAAGCTCACTGTAAAAGGAAGTTGTGTGCGTGTATCACACCAGATTTTTTATATTTTACTGCAGTGCCTGAATTGAAATTTGCATTTCTACTAGTTTTGTGGTACCAATTAGTACTAATCAATTTTTCTATTATTTTTTTACCGTTATATCTAGAAGTTTATTGCACGAAGAATATCTTCATTTTCGATGGTAAATTTCAATATTGGACAAATATTATTAACATCTTTAAATATCACAAATTCGTTAAAATCCTTCACCACACAAATATTTAACAACTGCTAAATACTTATTTCGACAGCCAAGCTGTCATCAGCGAGATTCTAGTTGTTCTTTGTTTCCAAGCGTACCAGTCCTACAAACTATGACATATCTGTGAGAATTACTTACGGATAATAATTTGGATTCAAACAAAATTGAGTTAGGTAGATTAACTACACATTGCATGTCCCAGAATTGCTTTGAAATAGATGGAAAATTCTATGAACAGCAATGGGAAACAGCCTTTCCCCTTTCGTTGCCAAGGAATTGGTTTAGGTATGTGGACGACATTTTTGCTGTTTTTGATTTATCTAAATGTAATATTGATAATTTTTTGAATCAGTTAAATTCCAAATTTCCTAGCATAAAATTCACATATGAAATGGAAAACGAAGGACAACTGCCATTTCTAGATACCTTAGTAATAAGAAATAAAAATTAGTTGGAATTCGATGTTTATAGAAAAGAAACCAATGTAAACAGATTCATTTTAGCGGATTCAAATTATTGTTTTCAACACGAAATGGCTGCTTTAAATTTCTTAGTGCATAGACTGTTAACCTTTCCTTTAAACAAAGATCGATATACCAGTGAACTTCAGACCATAAAAAGCATCGTTGTGTACAATGGTTTCTCTTTAAAATTATCGATAATTTGATTAGGAAACAAAAAACAAAATTGCACGTTCGAATTTCCACAACTCTCGTCAGTCTTAGAAGTGAAGGACTCAAGTATATCAAAATTCCATTTCACCCGGCTACAAAGGGCCTAGCAAAAATTTTTAAAAAATAGGGCCATACAGTTGTGCATAGTTCAGACAACAATATTAGAAATTTGTTGGGAAATCCAAAAGACAAACTGAGGACTTTGGAGAGATCTGGAATTTACGAAATTAAATGTTCCCATTGTGATTCTAAATATATTGGGCAAACACGTTGTAATTTTTGTACCAGGTTTAAAGAGCATTTAGCTCATTTTATATTCAACAGATTCGAAAAATCGAGTATTGTCCAACATATTTACGAAACGGGTCATAGTATAAAAGAGGATGACCTAAAAATTGTAATGGCGTTAACTTCAAACACAAAAGGCTAAACAAGAACCTCTGGAAGGCTTAGCATTTCTACCTTACGTTAAAGGCTTGACTGATAAGATAAGACGTGTTCTGCAACGATGCAACATCAAAACTGTGTTCACGAGCAAGGAAACTTTGGGTAACGGCTTCAGATCGGTAAAAGACAAGATTCCAAGTTTAAAAACCGCTGGCGTGTATCGCATTCCTTGTTCTTGTGGCTCGAGTTACATTGGACAGACTGGTCGTTCAGACTTCAAGAACATAAAGGCAATTGCAAACACAAACGCATCACAAAATCAGCCGTAGCTGAGCATACGTTTACAAATGGGCACACTTTAGAATTTGAGCACGCCAGAGTACTTGCCAGAATACCTCACTACTTCCCGCGAGTGATACGTGAAGCCATAGAAATAAAAAATAATATCAACAGGAAAGATGGCTTTAAGCTTAGTAAAACGTGGACCCCTGTGATACACGATCTAAAGCATTACAATCACTGTGCGTCCTACGGCCACGCCCCACGGATTACGTTGCAGTCGGATGACCAACCAGTGTTACGGCACTCCGCGCGCCTGGCACGGAGGACTATAAATAGCTCTACACCAACCATCGGTTCTTAGTGCGACTTTCACTCTGATGTTGCAAGCTGCAAGGTCTGGCGAAACGTTAGTGAATATGGATGCACAAACAGCAAAACGGCCAAATCTGTTTAAGTATCCTCGTTTTTAAGATACTCAAACAACACGAGCCACCAAAGAGCATGACCATCGCGCGGGTTTTTGCTCGTCTTCACAAGGTGCAAGGCACATTAAGCCAGAAAATGCTGGTGTTGATATACAAATCTAAGCCAAAATTTTATGTTAAAAGGAATAATTCGAGTAACCGCGAAAGCGTCAAGCAGTATATAAAACTGCAATAAATAAGGTAGCGTGTATTATAGAAGTTAGCCGTTATATATTTGCCACGTGCATGTAATATTTTGTCTGTTTTGCTTTGTGCACTAGCCAACGTTAATAACTGCTATGATGATTCACGCACTAAATTAATGTTAGTAACCCATTCTGGGCCCGCATTTATAGTCATATTAGTCTTTTTTGCTTCGTGCGCTAGCGTACGTTAATAACTGTCCGCTATGATGATTCAAGCATTAAATTAATGATAGTAACCCATTCTGGGCCCGAATTTATAGTCCTATTTGCCTCTTTTACTTTGTACGCTGATGGACGTCAGTAACTGTATGTATCGAGAGATTAAAAAAAACTGTTCCTCAGCGGGCTGTGGAAATTCAACGTATGAATAATATGTTGGTGACACTCTACGTCAATGTCAAATTCGAGGTTAGCAGGTTAGGATTTGCGTCATTTTGTGTCATAACTGACGGAAAACCTAACCTGATTACCTCGAATTTGACATTGACGTACAGTGTCACCAACATATTATTCATACGTTGAATTACCACAGCCCGCTGAGGAACAGGTTTTTTTATCTCTGGATATATATTTATGTGTGAGACCAATAGATCGGTTTATTATGTGCTGTCTTGTGATTTCCCCGAGCCTGTTGCATGCTTATTTTCAGGCTGAGTTATTCGCAATTCAAAATCAATGTAAGGTGGAGCCTGGAGGAAGTTCTGGGCATCTCAGATAGGTCGGGGGGCTCCGTCGTCGCAGTACGGGGAGTCGCGAGGCTGCACACCGATTCTACTATATCCCGTTTAGCTTTTGGATTTTGCCGGGGTGAGAAGTTGAGGGGTAGGCCGTTTGCTTTCCGGTTTCGCGGTGGGCTTGCTCTTGCATTTTCGTTCTTATTGATGGAACTGGGTGGCGCTCAATTTATTTTATATCTGTTTACCGACCAATAGGCCGTAGCCCGTAGGTTATCTCGTGTTGAACTACCTCTTGCTTCGCTGAGTGTAGTCGGCACTTTTTGTTACGGGCAGCGCAGCGGTCCTAAGTGAGTCATTGTCCCGATTTTGAGTAATATCTTCTGCGCTGGCTGTTTCGGGCGTTGCAATTTACGTATTAGAGCTGTAAGCTGAAGATATGTGTGGGCTTTTTCTTCATCTTTCTCTATTCTAATTACGCACTCGTTTCGTAAATATCAGAGCCGACTTTAAAGTTGTAAAAATATGAGCAGCTAGTTTGTTCCACTAATTGGTAGTTTTTGAAACCATTGTTGAGTTTTCTGTTGGCGGTTGAGCACTTATTGCTGCCCCGCTACGCTTTTTCGGTTAGCAATTGTGGCGTGTTCGATCGATTCTTTTAGTATAGTAACAGGTATTTTGAAAGTAAGAGCACGTAGAAACAATATAATGATGTTATTTTAATTCTTGATTCTTACTAGATAAGAAAATATATATAGCACAATTTTCTATCTGTTCAACTAACGAGTAACTGTATTTCAAAACCTTAAACCTCAATGGAGGTTTGGATGGAGGTCTTACTATCTGATAAAACTTACAGTCTAAACCGCAATGCCACTACCTCTATCAAAACTAAGATAGCTGCCGCCATAATACGCTCCGAAAGCATTGCTTGATTCCTAAAAATGCAATAACTAAGCATGTATGGTCTACCTAAAATACATAAGGAGGGCGTGACGTTGAGACCAATTCTCAGCGCGATCAATTCTCTTACACATGCTTTGGCAAGACATTTAACCAGTATACTACAGCCTTTAATTGGTAAAACAGACTCTTTTGTCAAGGACAGCAGATTTTGTCCAGAAACTGAAGAACACAAAGCTAAACAAAGATGATCTCTTAGTCAGTTCCGACGTAGTATCACTCTTCACGAAACTGCCGGTTGGTGAGGTGCTAGTAATGCTCAAAGATCTCTTACCTACAGACCAAGTTAAACTTGTCGAAATTTGCTTGAAAAACGCTTATTTCAGTTGGAACAATAAAATACACGAAGAAGTTGAAGGAGCGGCTATGGGTTCACTTCTATCACCTCTTGTCGCTAATATGTACATGGAGGCATTTGAAATCAAGGCTCTCGAACAAGCGCAGCTAAAACCGAACTGCTCGTTGAGATATGTAGATACTTTTGTCATTTGGTCACACGGACGCCAGACACTGAATCTGTTTCTAAAACACCTGAATGTGCATCCCAATATACAATTCACAATGGAAGTAGAGGAAATGGCAGTATTCTGTTTCTAAACATCCTGGTGAAACGTAAATCAGATGGTAATTTAGGACATGCAGTCTATAGAAAGAAAAAACACGGACAGATATCTACATTCTAACTCACACCATCATCCAATGCAAATAACAACAGTTCTCCAAACGAGAAGAGCCGTTTCTATCTCTGATGCAGAAAATCTAGAGAGAGAAGAGCTACATCTGTTTGACTCTTTACAAAAGATCGGATACACAACTATCGCCATACGAAAAGCGCTAGACAAGACCATTACACAAAAGGCTAAAGTAGAATACCCACTTCTGGAAGGCTTAGCACTTCTACCTTATGTTAAAGGCTCGATAAAATAGGGCGTATTCTGAAACGATGCAACATAAAAGCTCTGTTCACGACGAATGAAACTTTAGGTAACGGCTTCAGAGCAGTAAAAGACAAAATTCCAAGTTTAAAAACCGTTGACGTATATCGCATTCCTTGTTCTTGCGGCTCAAGTTACATTGGACAGACTGGTCGTTCCGTTGATCTAAAACTTCAAGAATATAAAGGCGATTGAAAACGCAAACGCATCGCAAAATCAGCCGTAGATGAGCATACGTTTACAAATGGGCCCACCTTAGAATTTGAGCATACCAGACCACTTTGAACAATATCTCAGTACTTCCCGCGAGTGATGCGTGAAACCATAGAAATAGGAAAATATCCAAATAATATCAGGGCAGATGGTTTTAAGCTTAGTAAAACGTGGACTCCTGTGATACACGATCTAAAACATGACAACCACTGTGTGTCATACGGCAATCAGCGTTACGTCACTCCGCGCGCCTGGCACAGAGGACTATAAATATTTCCACACCGACCTTCAGTTCTTAGTGCAACTCTCACTCTGATGATGCAAGCTGCAAGGTCTTATGAGACGTTAGTGTATATGGTTGCACAAACAGCAACGAGACCAAATCTGCCTAAGTATCTTTGTTCTCAAGGTACTCAAACAACACGAGTCACCAAAGAGCATGGCCATCGCTCGGATTCTTGCTCGAGTTTACAATATGCAAGGCACATTAAGCCAAAAAATGCTGGGTGTTTATCCACAAATACTACGCGATCTAAGCCGAAATTCTATGTTAAGAAGAACATTTTAGCTTCCAAACCTGAAAGCAGCTACGACCTGGTGAAAAGAAATTACAGAAGTTGTAATGTACCAACCTTCGTTAATGCATTGAAAATGAACTTCGCCAATTTTCAAGCATAACATTTGTAAAATCTGAAAAATTTACAAAGAATAGAAATAAAGAAAGTTTTAAAATTGTTCACACCTGTATTATTGTTGTTTATCATACGCCGCGCGAAACATTACTACGAAGTGATACTGCATAACAGATCATTAATAAATAATACTTACTACAATTTTGAACCTTCTCAGCATCTTGTACAATTTAAATATTAATCCGCAATTAGATAAAGATGTTGAATTCGATATTACATTAATTTTTTTACATAACTATAGAAGACGTATTCCTGATATGAGTCATTTTTTTATTACATTTGTTAGCTGTTTAATTTATTTAATTTATTTATTTATAATGTTAGATGATAGAGCCGATAAAATATATCAGATCGAAAACTAGAGCTAGTAAGATATTTAAACTAAACTAAAAATTAAAGTTGAAGACACGCAATAATGTAGTAAATAACAAGATATAGGATTCTACTTGCAACTCTTGCAAACTTGAAAATTTTACAGAATTAAATTATAAAACTAAAGCTATAATCTTAACTTAAATTAACCATTCAATTTGTCCAAGGCGTTTACTGAAGCACAGACAACTGACTCGGGAAGAGCGTTCCAATATCCAAAACTTTTGTTGAATAAACAGAACTGGCGACACATTTTATTAAGGGCCGGTTGCAGAAAGCAATGTTAAGTCTGGTGTTAGCTAACGTCTCGTCGAAGTGAACAAAATCGCATCAAATTTTGTTTACTAATGTATTAGTTATCATAAACATTTGAGATTTGATTCGTTTTTGTTCACTTTGACGTCGCGTTAGCTAACACCAGACTTAACGTTGCTTTCTGCAACCGACCCTAAATCTTTCGCGCACTAGCTTGAACTCGTGGCCACGCAACTGCACATTATCGCTTATCACAAACCCTTCAATGACTACAGCGTATAGTAACCGTGGAGGATTTTATATGTTTCTATTAGGTCACCTCTTAAATGTCTTTCAGAAATCGATGACAGCCCCAATACTTGCAGTCTCTGTTCGTATGGTAGATTCCGAATAGTTGGCGATAACTTGGTGATACGTCTGTGGGTTAGTTCAAGAGCATGAATGTCTTTAGCAAGATAAGGGTTCCAAACACAGGACGCATACTCCAAAATTGGCCGAATATAGGTTTTATAAATTTTCGCTAAAAGTTGAGGAGACATGTTTTTAAAAGCGATAGAAACTAGGTATGACACACATTTGCTTTCTTGATTGTTTTAGCAATGTGATACTTCCATTTAAAATCCGACGACCCGATGACCCCAAGATCTTTTTGTTCATAAACCGCCTTTATAGGCACATTGTTCATTGTTCAGAAAATACGGGTGGCTAGGGCTGCATTTTTATTCGTTGGGTTCTAACAGCTATTTCGAACACCATTCCTGGAGTCGCAAAAGGTCATTTTCTAAGTTAATTCGGTTCATCAATGGATTTCCGAAAAATTTCGTATCATCAGCAAATGATGAAACATGATTGACATTTATACACGAGATCGCTGATTTTAACATTGAACAGAAGCGGTCCTATTACTGACTCTCGCTGGTCACGGTAATTTTGTCAGACAGTTGGTTTTGAAGGAGATCTGAGAATTACAAGCCATCCGCTCGGCGGCTCCACATATTGTTCATAGTTGATTTGGTTCACGCATGAAACACGCTTTAATGGCAAATATAACAACTGGAGCAAAGATGATACTGCTTTTATTAGGAGGAATGAGACAGTGTGAAAAAGGGATTAGATGCGAATAGATCTTCGAGTTGTTTAGTTGATATGTATCTTTAGTTTATTGTTCAATAAATAAATTTTAAAACGATTTGTGGTTTGGGGAGTTTTTACATTGTCCAAACTAAGTAACTTTGCATTGTTCGTACATATACATATGTATATGTATTTATGCCTCCCAGTGGCCATCTACCATTCTACAACCTTATGCCAACAAGTGCAGAGCGGCAATGACCTTAACCCCATGAAATATTATTCATGTTAGACAAATATACCATCCGATATTCCCTTAGTATTACGCTATTTAATATTTACTTACAAATTTACAATTTCACAAATGGCCAGAATCAAACAAAATTGCGCATTTTCCTTATTTGTAAATTGAGAAAATAACGCAAAAAAATGAAAACCTTCCCCCCCGTAACATTTCTTAAAGAGAAAGTCTCCAAACAACAACTTTCACACAAATATTAATTTTAAGGTTTTTCGGATAATTATAAAGTTTTCCCCATTTTGCAACACCGAAATCCGCCTGAGCCACAAAATCCTTAAAAACCCACAGATTCATCCACATACTGTCAAAAACAAAATTCGACATTTTGTTCTTTCGTCCTGCGAACATCCAATTTGCTACAAATGCACCTCAGCTTTATACCTCTGTAATTTCGCCCCCGTGCATCGAAGACCCAAAAAAACAGCCAATACGATGAGCGTAGGTTCACCCTCTTTCCAACTAACCTTAAATCACATTTGGATCTTTCAAAAAGTATGCGATGTAACAGCACCGAACTCTTTTGTGCCAAAAAAATCGTTTTAACCCTCGTATTTTCGCTCCCCCAAATTTTACATTTTTACAACCTTTCCAGAAGGTTTGCACTTGACGAGATCTTCAAACTGATATTAGCAACATCCACCTGCAATACGTACAACTTGCAAAAATTCGCGAAAACTGTGCACTTTCCAAGCATCACACAAATGGCTACTGGATTAGCTTCACACTTCAAATTCGTTATACATTTTCAATGTTAAAAAATAAAAGGAATTGGAGAGCGACAACAATGAGGCCATGCTGCCGGAATATTTCATAATAGACTCGTAGATACCAAGAAGTTATCATAAAGACGAAAGCACACTATATCGACGTCTGCTGTCTGTAGGAAATAAAAAGGAACGGGAAAAGAACCACAAGATATCAAACTTACAAATTTCCCGATAGTAGGAAAGATAACAGTGAGCGAACAAAAACTGATATTAGAATACTGATACATGAGGGATTCGATGATAATATCTTCTGCTTCTTCTTGTGAAATTTGATGTAGGTTACGCTAAAGTTTAACAATAGTACCATCGGTTTTTTAAGTTGTTATGCACCAGATACTTGGAAATCCAAAAAAGAAAATATTGTTCTTCAATTAATTTCAAGATGTTTTTCGCAAGATCTCTAGCAGCGAAAAGTTGTTTTTACGGGAGGTTTCAATTGACATATCGAGAATGAAATTATACATGGATACTTGCAACAATTTAACGAATGAAAGTATGATAGGACGAGATTGAGAGAATATAAACTACAGTAGGACTAGTTACAAAAATAATAAAGCAAAAACATAAAAAATGGTTCGATGAGACGACAGTAAAGGATAGACATCAAGCAAGTTAAAAATGTTAAGCGTCACATCTGAAAATTATGTAAAAGTGTTTGAACGGATAAGAACCAGCCAATACAAAATACTGAGAAACGAATAGAAAATATCAAAATCACAAAAGGATTTTTAAGCCTTAACCAAACTGTGTAAATCCGAAGAAGAAAAACTAATTGGGCACAAACGGGAAATAATCGGAAGATGGTAGTAGTGTTTTAGAAAATGTTTAAACTCACTCAATAGGGAAACCGGGGAAATAGAAGAACTGTGTAAAGATCGGGGGAGAAAGTGGATTCACCAATATGAGAAGAAACGAAGCAGATGATAAAACTGCGAAAACACCATAGAGCTACAGGGAAGACCATATTATAGCTGAAATGATGAAGTATTGCAGACCAAGGATTAAAGAAGAGATGCATAAATAAAAAAATGCATCCTAAAATATTGCTCCAATGATTTTGATCATTTTCACAGACACGAACAATTTTAGGGAGAAAGATGTCTGGGATATTTCATAGAAACTACTTTTCATGAAAATGTAGGGAGATGTTATATTCAGCTTTAGAACCATGGTACCATACTTTGGTTTCACTGCACTGTGCCGTTCGGTGTGAGGGGGCCCAAATAAACGAAAATACAAAAAATTCTACGATTTTTATTATTTTCACAGACGGCATTGCCTTCTTATTCCTAAGTAATGCCCTATAATCAATATCTGCTCAAAATTTTTATGGGGTTGCAGCCAGTGGAATTCGAACCCGTGCTTCTAAAACGAATCGTTTAAAGTGCTGGACTACTAGATATAAGCATATGGTTATCATTGCATTATAAAGAATACTGTTACGAAATCAGTAAGTTTTGCCGATCGCGGACGAAGTAACGATGAAAACGTGACACACGCAGGCAAGCGGGCACAATACAATAAACAAATAAAGTTGTTGACCTATTGGTTTATAGAGCACCATTCACAGAAACTGTAGCAATAGCAGATACTGATTAAACAAGAAGGAAGAACGAAGTGGTTTAAAAAGTTTTTTTTTCCAGCCAATGAGATTTACGTACTAAAATAAAGCTTTCTATGTGACCGTTATTTCTAATACAGAGACCATATTTCTAAGAAAATCACTCCCCACTATACTTTTGTATATAGCTATTACTTTCCGGAAACATACATATACAATATCGTTCAATGCTCAATAGTGATAATTTCGTATGATGCTTTAATTGACACACAGACCTCCAAAGGCCTAGAGCTCCTGCGTAGGTGATTTGCACCAATTCCTGAACGAAATTGGACCATAAACAACAGTAAAACTGCTTCATCTTATTTTAGTGCTTGTCTGGGATGACAAATCTCCAAATCGAGTGGGTGGGACACCTCTTGCAAACAACTGATACAAAGTAGAACGTTTGAATTTCCAGTGCAACCGATGGCGGCCTTCTTACATAAGAATATTCTCGCTCGAGAGAAGCAGAGGTTGTGATAGTTGTATTATCGTAGTTTTTTGCACCTTTCGGATTTCTAGCCCTATCGTTTTAATCGATAATAATGAAATCAGGTTTATGTTAAAACATAATAATTAAACTGCATTCTAATTTGTTATGTGACTATGCAGGAAGCATGTAGTATAAAAATTGCAACTTCATGTATTATCTAACAAACTGTTGCCTTCAGCTAAACAGCATTTGCAGGTTTTGATTTAAATACTACAATGTGTTGCGGTATAATTCAATGCAGGCAAATATCGGTTGATTTATACGGACGTAAATTACGAAAGCTGATGATTGCACCGTAGGAATAATATAAATTTAAAATGTATGTGTGCTAACTAACAGTAGCTACAATATTTTTGATCGCATTTCATATGGTAGGTAATGATTTATATTTCTACATTCAAAATCGTTAAGTAAAGTGGTACTTGATACCAAAGCAATCATTACAGCATAGCAACGGCAATTCGTCTTACGTTTGGCAGTACTGTCAGTTCTATGTCAAATTTGAGGTTAGGTGTTGCTTCAGTCAGTGTCAATACTGACACAAAACCTAACAATAGAAAATGGCTTTAAGTTAAGAGGTATAGGCTTGTGCCAATTTTACACAAAAACTTGATTTACGTCACCACCAAATGTCACGCCGAATTATGAAATTAAAACGATTTCATACAATGAAATTTCGTTATGAAAGAGCTGGGAGACTATATCTATGTGTTTTAAGTAAACAACTAGTCTATGTAAGTGTAAATAAATAATGTAATAGTTATAACCTTAATTTTAACTTGGCATTTACTATTACATATGTGGACATTCATTTACCTTTTATGGTGTTCTGTGATCAAATTTTTCAAGCTCAAAATTTCATAGAAAGTCAGTTACTAAGCAACATTTTGTAAAAGATGGAAATTAATGAAATGCAGCCAATTTTTCACACCTCACGCTCACAGTTGACGATACTTTCAATGCTTTCAGATCGATAAATCACCAGCGGCTATTAAAATCGGAGATTTTGAACGGCCAGCTCTTCAGATCGTATCTTTCAGCAATACATTTGGTATTTACTTGAGTTTCAAGCTTACGACCAATTAAGAGAGAGCCGCGCAGAGGTGATATATTCGCACCCGAGGTGTGATTTCTCGTTTGGTGCGTTTCAGTCTAGTGCAGCTGACCTCGGGCAGAAATCTAATGCATTTTTGTAGCTTGCATGCTGCCCTGTTTGCGAAGTCATTGAAATCTCGACTTACGTTACTTGCATCTGAATAGAAAAGCCATCTACTTTCATCTCGAACTGACGACTCTGTTGCGTCAAAGCAAGTGACATTTACTCGCACGCAGTCTTTTCAGTAGCTTGGCGAGATTTTATCATTTGTAGATAGTTTTAAATTAAGGCGTTTGTCATAAGCTGCATTGCTCTCCAATTTAAGAATTTCATGTTGCTAAGTATTTTTATCCCAATTTCAGGGATGCTCAAAAACGAAATATGCTATTGATGTAAGATTTATCATGATAGCACAGGAAACAGTAGTAGGCAAAATAAAACGAAGAAGACTAACATGATTCGGAAATATAAAGAGAATGGAAGAAAGAACATACCCACCCAAAATATCGAAGTAGCACTTGGAAGTATAAAATGGAGGCCAAGAAAATCGTGTCAAAAGAAAAGGAAAGATCCAGTAGATATGGAAGGGCTGCGTAGTATGAGTATGTAAAAAATTGGAAAATTACGTTCAGAATACTTAAGACGTACGACAAAGATTATTTTGTCAGCGAAAAGGGGATTGGTGTATCAATCGCACTATATACAGTAAATCGCATAAGCGTTCCACTAAAGAAAAACTTATCGTTTATTAGGGTTTGATTGCACATTAATTTTCCGGCTCTTTGCATGCTATATTGTCTAACCCCGTTTTAGCGCTTTGGTGGTTTATGTTTTGAGGTCACCGAACTCGTTTAGCGACCTTAAACTTGTACGAGGCAAATTATCGATCCGTTATTAGGACGTAACTAGGTTGTATTGTCGATTGTTTGCAGGTGTTCTTCACAGGTGCAAGAGGTGTTTTGTTAAGATAATCTCTAAAACCTTTTTGTTGCGTGATATAATCCATGCTTATAATGGTAGGTTCTTCCAGGTTATGCCGTGGTCGTCGATTTAAAGTTGACTGCACATACTATCAGCTTCTTCAGAAGTTTTCTAAAGACTGTTGTTAATGTCTCATTCTTCTGGTTATATACTGATGAGTCATTACGGTTGGCTGCTCCTGTAAATATTGTATGCTGTTTCGATTTGTCGTTATTCAGCTTGACGCTCACGTGAAATTTGTGCATGGTTTGATTTGTTTTGCAGAGTTACCTTCCATGTGTTACTAAGGCGGTAACCGTTTCTCGATTGAAGCTGTTTGGATTTTTAATAATCTCTAGGGATTTCCGAAATAACTCGAGTTCAGTAGTTTTTAGTCGAGGTTAGTATGGTCACGGAGCCGTAATTTATTCTGTGGTCCCCTGATCCTAATAAGTGTTCTGCGATGGCTGATTTCTGCAAGTTTCTAAATCGCGAGTGGCTCTAGTGTTTTTTATTCCACATTGGACACTTCTTTCCGTTTGTCCCATGTAAGATTTTCCACAATTACATTGGAGCTGGTGAACGCGTCCGTCTATGGCCTGGGAAAAGAATCTTTGTCGGAGGGGATTAATTGTTCGACTGTTCCACACCACACACTAGTGTATTTTTTAAAATTTATTCAATGTTGAGCAAATACATCTCTCTTAAAGATTAAGTTGTATATAACCTTGTATTCCTCCATATTATGTGATTAGGTATCTTTATCGGCCTGTCAAGTATGGATAAATAACTCAAAAACAAAGGTTTTTGGTTGTCTCTCAATTCATCTCTATTATTTGGTTAGAATTCACAAGAAAACTAGAACAATGTATCCAGTGTATCCAAGTTGAAGGTATCTCTATCCCCAGTGATCAGAATGCTTGAAGCTATAGATCGAAAATCTGCTTTAGCTTTTATTACTAAATTTAGGGTGGTACTCTCAATAATATCGCCATGCGTAGTTTATACCTCACCAATGGGCACAGTAAGTGTATGTCTGTAGATGCATTTTTTCTATAAAAATTGGCATTCGCTAGTTTGTCATTATTTTGCGAAGGTAAGACGATCATGTTGAAAACTGATTGCGAGTCGGTAACTGAAAAGACGTGTTAGTAACCAATTGTCTCAGACATATCAAAGCACCATCAACTACTACAATTCTTAGTTCTAGGCTTTTAATATGACGTTAGTTTTGGGAATTATGGATTATTATATATTAGTCCCGGTGTAAATAAAACGCTTACGCATATGAACTCGCCCTGTGATTAAGGGATTGTCACAAGAACTCTCGCCAGACACAGTTCCGGGACGCTGATTTTCAACTAACGACTGTGGTCGGATTCTCGAATTTGCATAGCAACATATTCTCAGTCTCGTTACGTGAATATCACTGTGACTCAATGTTATTCGAAAAATTATCGCATTTCTGTCATCGCGGCGACCATCTTCGTGGGTCAGTTGTGCCCCAGGTCAAAATTTCCGCATTCCTCGTAAGTCAATCGTGCCACAGCTCTGGAGAAAGCATTTCTATTACACCAGATTGCAATGCCCTCTTTGGATGAGGGAAACATTTTTGCAATTAGTTATTATAAAGCGAAAATTAATTTTTGCTTGTAGTTCATACCATCAAGTAGCTCAAATCATAGAAACTATAAAACTAGCCTTGACCCAAAATTATCAACAAACGAAGGTAAACCATAAATCATGAATTTTGCTCTTAAATACAGGGTAAAAATAAAAATGTATTTTGTGTGTACAGTAATAATTCATTTTTTTTTACTGGTCGGCACTATAATCCGGGGTAGCTCGGTTGTCTTCGGGTTAGCAGTAGGTTAAGTGTCTGCAACTTTGACAGTTGTTAGCTTGTGGTCGGTGGGTAAATTCGCAAGAATTTATAATAGTTTATGTCTTAGAGGGAGAAATCGTGACTAGTGGGTTACCTACTAATAACTGTGTGGTATTGATGTGAAATTATAATCGCTCCTCGACGCAGAGGTGAGCACGCTGCAATTTTCAACTTTTGTTCTCCTAGGTAATCTCGTACACTTCGCTTTTATGGTTCGGAGTCAGTACAGGTATGTAGGTTGGGTAGTCGACGGGAATTAACGGGTCGGGGACACCGAAACTATCAGCTCTGATGCCAGAACTGTTCAGGAGGGATGAGAGGACAGCGAGGTGTAACTCGAATTCTGTTTTCTCTTGGCGAATTTCCTTGCTTTTCTACTGTTTGAGCATCCTTCTTTTTTTGTAATCTTGACATAGCGATTTTGTGGGAGATGCGCCGAGGTGTCGTTTTCGCTGCTTTCCGAAAATCGGCGCATGACGCTTACTTGGTTATGGGTGCGCTCCGAAGTTTTATAATTAAAAAAATCCAGGTGCGAAATGAAATTTGTGCAGAGTTTAATGTTGCTTAGAAAATAATTCATTTTAGGGCAAACGTTACAAGATGAATCGTCAGTGAACTGGAGCCCTCTAAATTTTACTACTTCAAGCTGCAGATACGTTTTGCCTTGAAGTCGGTATAGTTGACACATTAAGTTAATTTTTTTCTGAATAGCTTCTACAGAGCTTGTAATTTCTGCATGTTTATACCTTTTCTTCTACTAGCTTGAGCTTACCTACCTTGAAAATTAGAAGTATATCGCATATTATCATCACATTTCTGTTACTCGAGTGTTTCTTATATGGAAACTAGATTGAGCCTCCTTCGAGGAGAATTTGGAATATTGTCAATAGACAAGTTCGATTATGACCAGCCTCGTAAGTTTGATAAATTATATATTGTAACCGTGACGTCACCTTAGGGCCATTTTCCTCGGATAATTGCATAATCATCGACGCCGGTAGCCGCCGAATATTTTGCCTTGAAGTCTGGTGTGTTCACTACACAATTATTATTTGTACAATGTGTTTGTCTGTACAATTGCATGCAGATAATATTATGAGTGGTTTGAACGTTAACAGGTGGAGGCAAGGTAAATTCGCAGCTGCACAAACCCCAGTGAAACCCACTTATTCGAGGTCGTTTTCTAATGCGCCAGGGAATGCCAATAATCTTTTGTAACGAGAATTCATAATCCGATGGCACTCGACAAATAATAATTGTTTACTTCCTACGCAAGATAGATCCCATAGATCCTTTCAATACGATTTAAATTCTGGGAATGCAGGGAGTCATGTCAGATCTGTAAGGAGGTTCACGTACTTAAGTAATGAGGTATTTGGCCTAAATATCTCGGATACCACAAGAGGAGTAGGTAGGTGCCCCGTCTTGATGAAGCTGCCAGTCACCGCTTTTTCAGAGCTGAGGTCTCTTACTCCTTACTGTTTCTCTCAATCTGAGCATTCCCAAATAGTATTCCTAGTTCACCGCTTGATCTAATGGAGAGTAGTCATGTTGAAAACACCTTCGTGAGCATTGTCTTGACTTTTCCCGATTTTGACCTGCTTTGTTAGGCCTTTAGCGTTTTCTACTATAGAACTTTGAAGTACTCTTTAATAGATCACCAAATTACACTATAACGGCAAGACGACTTGGAAATATACTGTTGTTGGTTAAAGACTTACCGGACAACTCATGTGTACGAAAAATGGGGAAGACATTTTGCCGTTCTCTATTGTGTGTGCCTTGAAAACAAGTTCTATCTATATCGTCTCGTAAGTTGGTGTGGAAGGCTTTGTCCCGATTTGTATAAAACTTTTGATTTTATATTCGATTTAGTAAAGTATGTTGCGCTAGTGTCTGAAAATGAAGAAAATTGAACAGCGGGCTGTGATTAAATTCTTGACTAGGGAGGGTGTTTATTTTATTGAAATAGCTGAAAAGTAGAAAACAGTTTACCAGAATGCTTTCCCAACATAATCGACCGCCTGTCGATGGGCAAGCAGTTTGAGCGATGATGTAAGAAGTGGAAGACCTACAACGCCACACAACTCTAAAATTGTGGGCAAAGTGAAGAAGTTAATGATAGAAGATAGGCGACTTACTGTTAATATGGTAGTCAAAAGTGGAAATATTGTTAAGAAAGCGGTTAGAACGATGTTGCATGACATTTTGCATATGAATATGGTCTTAGCCCGATTGGTATCTCTAATATTGAAACCCTTGCTTAACACATTTGTCGTACGCTTGTAGCGCGAGTTGATGCATGATGTTGACAACTATTTTGACAGAAGCGTCACGATGAACGAAGGTTGGTCCCATAATTATGGTCCTGTGGCCAAACAAGCCACAGCATGAAATGGCGGCATTCCATGTCTTCGTTTCCCAAGAAGTTTTCTGGAATTCTCGCAGCGTCCTGCTTATCGATCTTCTTGACATTAAATCAAGATCAAGCCCGTCGACGACTGCGAAAAGGAGTGCTTCTATAGCACGACAAGGGCTTGTCCCGTAAATACGTTCGCCATCCAGCCTCTTCGTTGGTTTTCGTACCCCCGAATTTCTTTCTGCTCGGGAAGTTGAAAACTCGCCTTTGTGGAACGCATTTTAAGGATTTCTGTAACGAGGGGATTATGAAGCTGAAACACCTATGCACCAAAAATGTCTATGTGGCAAGTGACTACATAGAGAAAACCTAAAGTGTGTTTAAAATTTCAGAATTAAAGCATTAGGTAGTTGTCGATAACGGCATATAATAATTGTCTCTTTCTCTCGCAGTAGAATCAGCCAGTCGCTTTGTTCTAATTTTTTAATCAACTATTTTAACATATTAAGCCATCTGAACCAGACGTCATGGCGGCTTCCCAATCGACTGATTATAATCAGCTGTTTCAAAACTAATAATGGTTCATAAATTATGCTTGCAGATAATCTATAATCTGTTCAGAGCTTGATTTAATGAGGATGCGGTAGTAAGAGTGAAGCATGTCGCTTTTAACAAGGGAAACTGCGTTAAAAATTTCTAATGCTGCACGCGTTAACCTAAGTTTGCATTTATTAGCCACTTTATATGCGCAAAGATTACTAATTATTCTAAATAATTAAGAATCTTGCCACTACAAACCAATTAAAATCGCACTCGCATTTCCGGCATTTCTAGACGCGTTTCCATCGGCCAAGCCGAGCAAAATATTAATTTTTTCATAAATTATTTAGCCAGAGAAACTTCAACATATTGTCGTGCAATATGTGCGCTTTCCCCCATTTCCGTTCCCGCTAGCAAGCGATTGATGGCCCGAGAAACGGCATAAGCGGTGCTAACCGTAATACAATTAGCAGAAGAAAGGGTCATAAATATCTCACGCGCTCGGCTTCTTTTTCTGTTCCAGTTCATATGCGAAATGAAATCATCCGTCCAATTATTTTGATGGGAGTACAATTAATGCGAAAAGTGAGTGGATGGTCCCATTTCCCGCGTTTCGAGGCGATCGCCGTAGTCGCATTTGTTTGGGCATGAAATTAGTGTCTGCGCTCGTAATCAGCTGCGGCAATTACCCGTAGCTCGCCTGCTTATAAAAATTAACACGTGCAGATTTGCGGAAACGCAACTAACCCAGATTATGTCACTATTGTTGGCTCGATTTCAACCGCAATAATTGGTACCTTAGAAAGACCAGAGGCTCGCAGACGTGGTTTATGGCTGACTAGTAATACAAGATGCAGAATTATAATAAAAATTCTAAAGACTGGTATGACTATTAGTTTCATATCTATATAGGCAAATTATGATTGTTTGAGGGTTTTGCTTTTGACGTGGTTCAAACGTTCAGTTAGTGTGCTCTTTTGCTTACTTCCAGATGAAGCCCCTTATGAAAGTAGGCGAAACATTGAATTTTTCAATCTCAGTAATGATCCGAAATCCCTTTGTTACATTTTACATATTCATCGGCAAACGTGGGTTATAATCGTAGACTGGTGTCGGGTAAACTAAAGCTTAGATTAAAGTTAGAAAAGGCAAAACTATTATATGTACAACAACTTACCATCAAAAATGAATACAATCCGAGCAATTTTTCTAAATTAACATATAATATAACGAAAAGTGAAGAAAGAAAACTTTAGCACAGAACAACTATGAATAAAAATTAAGACTATTGCAATGAAAGGACGTATTATTATTTTTTATATTAATTTATATAGATATTTGTAGTTGTCTAAAAATTGCTTGTATGAATATTAGGTACAAAGTTATTTGAATAGCCAAGTATTCTGCCCTTTAGTTTAATAGTTATATATTTATTTTAAATAGCCCAGCTCCGTAGAACATGAATAACTCGAAATAGAGTTAGATTTTGACACTTGGGTAACATATTAATTCTATTAAACTGCTATTAGATTGAACGCAAACTTGCTTAAATTATATTCCCACATAATTGTTAGTGAAGCTGTACGTATGCTTTGAAATACTATCACTTGCACTTAAGATTGAATAAAACAACCAATTCCAATCTGTTTGATCAGGTAAATATTATTTCTTCTATTTATTACTTTGCATGCAATAGAAGAATGCTCATGTTAGGTGCCTGTGTCTGCGTTCACCACATCAATGCTGTAGATGTCCTTTTTTTAGGGGTTACTTTCAATTGTACAGCTGTGTTAGGCAGTTTGTATACTAAGAACTCGAGTGAACTCCAAACTCAGAATTAATTTCCAACCGCAGTTGGCTGCAAAAGCACTCAGTATCTTTAGCTGCACGGCTCCTACCTACCTCATAAAGTTTCTACCACCAAGCCGGGCTCCATAGCTCAGTGGTTAAGCATTTTGGGTACTGATCTAAAGGTCGACAGTTCAATCACCGATCCCGGTGAGGTTGAGGTTTTTAAAAAATGCGGATGAAAACCTCTACAGGAGCCATCATTCGGAAGTAATGTAAAGCCGTGGGTCCCATGTTACTACGATGTGTAGAATGCAAAAGATCCCTTGCTAGGTTTGGAACTCCCTAGTCTCGACAAAATTCTAAGTAGACTAAGGTACCTGGTACTCTGCATGCCTAGACCTTGTCCACGGGGTTGGCAAAAAGGGCCTATGAAGGCATACTTGCTTGATATCAGTCTCAGCCACATCTTCTGCCAGTGACACCATACATTCGCGGACGAGCTCCACCAATTGTTTCTGCTTGCACTCAACCACAAATCACCTTCATTACTTACGGTTGATGTATTATTTTGTGTCTATTGACATTACCTCCACAACCTTAATTCAATTAAACACAATTTAACTTGATTATTGGATTTTGTTAAGCTAACATATGAAAACCTGCTCAAACATGGAAAAAAGCTTGTTGGAGAGCTTACTAATTTAACTCCCCTTATTACCTAGTATCTAATATCTCATTTGTTTTACATTCAGTAATACTAGATTCCATTTTAATTTTTATAAATGTTAAGAAATTTGACACTTGTTCACATTCAACACATTTTCTTGATTCTTGATTATTTTTATATCATGCTTTAAATCTTGCTTTCAGGTACCTTCTGTATTGTTTCTTATTTACAATTACACGTTCTTTACGTGTTTCATGTGCAAATATTTCATAAGTTGCTCATGTTCATGTAATCAACATGCTTTGTCACTAACTTTACCATTTTTAAACAACCTGTAATTTAATAGCAGTTTTAGCATGTATGAATATTGTTTAGCATTACTTTTAAGGTAATTTCGCAGTAAACTTCAGCTTAATTACATTACTTTAATATAACCATCCTTATTAATTCTGTACACCGTTTTGTACTGATTTCAAAGCAATTATTAACATTTATTTCCAGTTACTAGTCCTTCAAATGAAAACCTACTCCTAAGTTCTAGTCAATCTTGTCCACCTAGACCAATTTAACTTTTATATTAAATATGTGATATATCATTTTATTAGATAATTCTTATTTTTATTTAATTCTTTAAACATAGAATAAGCAATGGAACAGAATAGGCTCTTCGTACAATAACATATCACTATGTAATGGACGCAGCTCTAGAAGCTTCAGGAAGTAGGAAAAGCAATAATAATAAAGTCAATTTAAAAAGTCCATGTTTTAACGAGGAGATCGGAGAACTAGTAGGGAAGAAAAATTGAGCTTTTCTGAAGTATAAAAGAAACAAAAACCAACAAGAAAGCGGGGCAATCAGTGTACACAAAAGAAAACATGTAAAATTCTGAAAACAAGAAGAAGGAAATTAACGAAACTTTCCAAACTAATAAAATCGAGAACAAAGAATGGACACAGCAACAGAATCCGCATTACAGTGACACGGAAAGCCATCGATTTACTAACAAATAAATTGAGCAAGCATATACAGCTTAAAGCGACTCATTTAAGCAAGGAGAAAGACAACATTACAATTATTATAGGCGAATCCCTGATTACGACTGCAACTTGAGGAAAGGTTACTGACGTGCAGTGCTCGTTTGCGATAGCCAAATTAGTAGGTGCAGAAAAAACTACTTGGTATTGAGTAGAACCCCCCCCCCCCCCCCCCCCCATCGAATAAGGAGATTGCACTATGGAACCCCTTTATCACTGCATCGGGTGAATCGCGCGAAGACGATATACCTAGCTCCTATTTTTTGAAAAAGGGTACATTTCGCTCAACATGAAAACTACCTGACTCGTGACGTCACGTAGCAATACAAGATGGCTTAATGGGACTGCTATCAGCACGGCATTGATACGAATTGTAATCGAGCTGAAGCAAAGCGGGCGGGATTCAATAGTGATCGTAATGTCCCATTCAAAATAAAAAATGAAGTTTGCTGATACAACAACGGGACGTAAACAGAACTTCAAAATAATTTAAAGTCTGGGAAGCTTGTATATAACCGACGAAATGAATGCCAGCAGGCCGTTACATAATTTCATACGGTGAACTACATCGAACCGAATCGAGAAAACGGAGAACCGTATCCTGTTACCTTGCTAGAAGCTGATCGGTTTCTGCGACGCACCCCGCGTGTATGCTTTCGTGTTCAACAAAAAATACTCCTTTGAAATCAGTGTTGGCGTCGATATATTTAAAATTAACGTAACAGAATGCAAAGATATCACCGGGACACCTACAGATGGCATTCTTATTGGAGGGCGAGACAAACAGGATAAGATTATAGTTGACAAGAAGAAGAAAACGAATATGTCCGAGACGTTATTATATTATAACATTAAACGATAGTGTGGAAATTTGCAAATTTCCATTTTTTCCACAATAGACGTTTGTCCTGCACCGCTTGTGCGCTAGGTGACTTATCGAAGTTCTGAGTTACGCGTGTTTGCATAGTATTCGCAGCGCATCCCCTTTTCTCTTTCTTTTGAAGTTGAAGGAAGTAGAAGGAGGCTTGATCAGGTATGAAAGGATAATAGGTGGCCCGTCTAAGACACTTTTGAGTCCACTCTTGAGTTTCAGCTCTATCCAAGCAGGAGAGCCGAGGAAACCTATTGTCTGGAGGGGAAAGTTGCGGCAACCTTGCATCCCGCGAGGCAAGCTTTCGACAGAGAACTTTGAGTCCCCTTTTGAGTCCCGTTTCATCCGACGAAGCAGAATAATCCAGGAGACCTGGAGCCCCCTTCATCCAGCGAAGTGCCAGCTGAAGACGCTCCGAGAGCTTTGATGTATCCCGCCAAGCACACTCCGTCAGGAAAGGAAAGTTTTGAGTCCAGCTTTATCCGGCGAAGCAGATCAACCTCAAGAACCTCTAAGCCCAGATCTACATTTCTTATTGCCTACATCTCTGCGCGCACTTGGTAATTAGGTGACCAGTGATCTTTAAAATCGCCCCAGATCCATTTGCCTAAATTCCGTTGAGCGCTTGATGATCAGGTGACGTGCGATTTCCCAAACCATCTACTCCGCCATGGAAACTTGGTGATCAGTCGTTTTCTGAAATTGCTCTTGGTTTATTTAGTCTCCATCTAGAGTTGCCTGGCTAATGGATAGGATGTGGGTGTGCTTATTTGTATAAGCCTTTCTGTTGTACCACCGCCCACGTTGGAGCATCTATCGCGTGAATCTCTGTTTGAAATAGGGGAAATACCTTCTCAGGGAGAAGCTAAGAATTTCATTTCGCTTCTAATCCATATAATCCTGCTCCATCTACCGGCTCAGATTCGTATGACAGATTAAACTGCCAGCAGGAGGCTTCTGCTTTGGTTCCTTCCATTCCTTGCAGCCTTCGATAGAAATGTACAACTTCAAGGAGTGTAGCTGCGAGATGCTTTGATGTCCCTTCTCAAGGGATGCTGGCAATCATACTCATACGCTTCTTTTCTATATGAAGATTTTACGGCGAATATTGGAATCGGTGTAGTCCTAATCTTGCCTCTCTCTTTATCAAAAGATGAAAAGGGGGATTCCGAACGGAAACGCTTCATTCCTAAACCAATACGTTTTTTAACACCTTTAACAATGTGAGGAACACAGTGATTACCCGGTAGAAGGGCAATTCTTTTCTGGTTCCTTTCTTATTGTTGAGATTAATGTTATGTGTATTGTGTTCCAGTGCACAAGAAAGTATTATAATAAGTATTGCTTTAAACAAACTCGCTATGAATCTGATCCCTTTTTTTAATAGCTCCTGTGGGCTCAATTTTTTGTTTAACTTTGTTTGTCATCTTACTTTAAATTTTTCTATAGGATATCCAACTTTTAGTAGGGTACCACGGTCTTCATTTCATAATTTTTCGATTTTTTATATTGACATTATTTTGATTAAGAACTCATGTCTTGAGTTCGTTAACAAGTTTATTAAATTTGGCTTTATCATGATAGCTGCGATTTATTTGTCATTGTTTTCAAAGCTTTTCCAGTTTTGACAATTTCGGAACAATGTCTTCTATTGCTGCGAATACTATTTCCCAGTCTGTGACCTAGAACATTCGCAGTTCGTTTTCTGCTGTTCAATGTTAATGTGTTAGGGTTATGTAAGATATCTCCTAGTAAAATTGTAAGTAAGATAGAGAGAGATAGAAATGGCCACCCGTTGAAAGGAGGATGAGGTTGTTTTCCTGTGTTGTCATGTCAGACCATCTTCGCTTTAACTTAGAGACAATAAGCATTTTCTCGTTTTCGTTAATCTTGACATTTAACGTTTTTATCACTAACAAATAGAAAATCAAGACCGACTGAATAAACGCGAAATAGGTATATGCGCTTTTTTGCAAGCTACCGTAGAACTAATATGTTCTATGTGGTGTGGGTATTGATGATTTAAAACTCATTGTGTTTGGAGCTGTGGTCGCCAGCTGCAATAAATCTTTTACTCAAGTGATGTTTGATGAACTTCGAATACTGTTATAGTTTTACTGAACATGAATTACAAACGAAATGGTCCGTTCTAATCCTCAAGGGCCATGCTTGAAAATAATGCTTTTAGAATGGTTGGTTTTCCTAATACCTAATTTTAGTTTTGACCTAGTATCGTGCTGCCGTCGTGGACATCTCCTCGCGGACGCTGAGATGCTAGCACAGTAGTTTTTAGTATGGCCGTATTGTTGACGACTTAAGCATGAGTTCAAGAGAAATTTTGGAGCAATAGTACGTGGTTTGCTGGCAAGAAGGAATAAAACAAACTACATAATAGATAAATAGCCTAAGTAATTGCCTGGGCAATATTTTTAAATGTTACTCGGATTAATCTCCAGTGAGCTAGTGCAATATCGATGTATACATCGCCTCACAAGCCCAAATTTCATTTGTGATATCCTTTACCTTAATAATCCAAATTCTCGCGAATACGCCTATATTTAAGAATGCAACACACTGAAAGCAGTGGAGTAAAAATTGCGATATTCTCGGCAGTGGTTGTTTTCTCGAACAATGATTTACAGAACTCGTTTGCTATCGAATAATTGAATGCATCCAGAAATCAGTGACGCTAAAATATCAATGTCACAAGAACGTAGAGAGTTACAGGTAATTTAGGAAGCAAATGGCAAGCAATGTTGCTACAGATCTCAAGTTTTTCAACAATCCGCATAAAATTATAATCACAAGCAGAAAGTACCTAACTCAATTTACTCGTTGAGGTCCAGCAATCACTCGGTATATTTCAAATTCTGGGGATCAGCTCGCTGCAATAGATAATTTGCATCGAGGTGGCAGATTATCTAACCTTGTAGATCCAAAATTGGGCTAAATGATGAGTGTCCAGCAAAGGGCTGTAGACTGCAAAACGGTTATCCCCTATGATGCTAGTTTTTTCTCCAGGTGTGAAATGCAGTCAAATGAAGGAGAAGCGCAGCGTAACAGCTCCTAGTTTCCAAGTGAGGATTAGCGTGGTTCGTAATTCACTTGCTTGAACGATAGCTTGCTGATTCCAAGTATCAATTAGTTCACATTTATTTTAGATAGATTTTACTATTAGATATTTAACCAGAGATACACTTGTTACAGCTAATTGATGCTTACATGTCTTCGAAAATAAAAGAATGTAACAATATTGAAATAAAAGATCAGGAGCTCCGTAAGAGAGTTCCACATATTTGCAGACTTGCCTACTTCAATTAAGATTATTAAAGTAATGCCGCGGATTAATTACACTTTGTTCTCAATTTCTTGCTTTGTAGAATTAGGATGAGAGAGATCGACGATCAATTAAGATGGTAACCTCGTTATTTCATCCAAGGTATCGGTGATGTACCTAAACCGATTCCACTGCATTGTTCTCTAAACAGTGTTTGTGTGGTTATTCCAGTACTTAATGTAACTTTCAACATGCCTGAAAGGAAAGCCGCCATGGTTTCATGGCAAAGCTGTAAACAATGCTTTTACTTTTCGCAAGTTTTGTACCACCTTAATAAACATGTTTTGGTTAAGCTACCAACTACCCAGCTTTGTCATCCGTAAAACGAGTACCTTGCAGATATTCTTTCAGCTCTAGTGTAAGTGACAGTTACTGACAGCCTAACTGCTTTACTAAATCAATTTGCCTTAATGATCCCCTCCCCGTGTTACCTCACTGCAGGTTCCGCATGCAATTAGCAAAAAACATGCATTTCTGTAACTTTTATGTCTTTATGTTCACTGTGGGCAATTGAAGCACGTGGTAAATTTTTTAATAGGCGCAGAATGTTGTATTAGTCGTTTTTGGTGAAATGTTCAGCATTTTACTGAGATAGCTATTTTTGCAATTTTATTGAGTTGCTGTTAGGAATAGAATTTTCAAACTTATTCAAGTTATCTTTAATGGTATTCTAATGGTTCGACATATGTCAAAACTAATTGATTTCTAGGATTTTATCGAAAATTATTAGCATCAGCTGAAATATAATACTTGTTTTACTAGCGTTTGAGTTTTTAATCGGTGTGGAAAGTTGATAATTTTGGTTAACCACTTTCGTTAACTTTTTTTCAAAGTAGAAAGAAACTACTTTAATCCATATCCATATCCACGTGCTCCATTATACAAAAGGAGGAGCTGATGTGTTGTAATACATTCCCTTTTACATTTTTAACAGTGGCACTGCTTTAAATGTAAAGGGAAAGTTTGAAACAGTTTGTTTTAGGAATTGATATGTAAATTAGAATTTTTTTCAATACTAATTACGAACTACATTTAATTTGTACATTTTACTTTCAGCGTTATTACATCACATTTACATAAACGTTAAATCTGATTTTTAATTAGTAGAAAAGCGAATTCGCGCAGTTACCTTTATTGAACCAAGAACTGAAAACACAAGTAATTGTACCGAAAATTCTATGGGAAGGAAGAATACTCCTCAGTTTTTAGAACATTTTTAATTTAAATCCAGCAAAATCTAAAAATTCAATTGTGCCAACTATCTCGACTAATTTTATGATTTTATATATAATCTCGTTTGTATTTTATAGAAGAAAAATTGGTATTACTTCAGCAATTCTAAATTAAGTTAGACTCATGGATCTTCTACAAACCATTAAGAGTTTCCGGAAGCAGTGGCAGTCCTGAAGGTGTGTATGATTGCAAAACACAGCTTTATACGTGAACCGCTCTGTACATGAGTGAATCGACCGTGAAAGTGCAAAGCGCATGTAGAAATGCGTTGATTGTGAGAGTTCGACCCTCTTTGGGAGATGATTTTTAATTTTCATTTTGACAGCCACGCATTCTTCTCAGACGTACGCCTCGAAAAATTATGCCAACATGCTGATGAGCATTCTTGATATATTATCTGCAGTCTACTTTTGTTGTTCCTCTTCTATTGTAAACACGCTATTGCTGGTTTCTTTAAAGCGTTTAGTTTCACGCTTATTCTTAGGCATTTTGATTACAATTGGTAGGTTTCTTATGCGAATATGTACTTTATACATACAACCACACAAGGAAGATAAAAATTAGAAAATATCTCTCTACTTGTTTTTAAACAAATTCCCCAAATTGTTAATCACGAAATTGCAAGTACAAGAGGAAAACCTCAAGTTTTATAGAAAAATAGCATTATATGGGCGCAGGGAAGAAAAGAACTAGCGTCAATGACGTAAGGCATTAATAACTGAAGAGAAAGAAGCACCCTTTTCAATATGTGGTGGTTATGGAAGACTATTATTTGTTCCTTAGTTAATCATAGTATTGTAAGCAGAAAAAGAAAGTATCAAATTAAGAAAAAATATTACCAAGAAATGTAAAATGCTAAGTAGGACAGAGAGAAGAAGAGAAACACATAAAAATATGCGTAAAGGAGCTCAGGCAAAGATGATTGTATGTTAGTTTGACATTATTATTCGATATTAAATTAATCGATGGATTATAAACGAAAGCGAGAAATCCCAAGTTTGGTACAAACAAGCAGCCAAGAAAAATAAATAATAATTACCCAGGAATATTATCAAAAGAAAGGGCAAAATAATAGGTCACTTAAGTGTTCGATGCCATGAATAAGTAAGTATATAGAAGAATAGAAAAACTCTATCTGAGCATTTAGAGATTGTATTTTTTTCTCATATTAATCACAGGATTAGCGGTAGAAGAGGGAACATCTACGTTAGTAAGAACACAACCTCAAAACGCTGCGAAGAAGAAAATAAAAAACGCTAACAGATGGTTTAGGGTCTAATGTTGTAAAACAGATTAGAAAATAAAAAAAAAGTGTACAATATCGTTTTCTAACATTATTGTATCTGCCCTTTTTAGTCATATGTGGGCAAGCGGAAGTAAAAAGTACCAAATTTACTAGATAAACAATATTGAATATCGGCAAATGAGCAACAAAGTAGTGACAGGAGAATAAAGAAATTGAAACGATGATTACCATACGACGTATGTGGGAAAGGAAAAAGAAGAAGGAAAGATTTTTTAGTATATATTCGCTTTTTTAGATTATTAGGAAGGACGAACTGCACTTCGACTTTTTTAACCTGTTCGATTTTTTCACAAATTCTTAAGGGAAACAAGATAAATTTTAATGGGAGAGCACTATCAAACATATAACAAAAAAGAGAAGAAATAACACTGAAGGGCATAGGATACTGACTAGAAAATGTAAAAACCAATAACCCATTGTTGTTTGGTCTCATGCCATATGATATAGAAGAGAAAATAGATTGTTATTTATATTTATGCTAACTACGAGATAATTAAGAAATATGACAAATCTCTAGAAAGAAATGAAAGTCATGGGCCGTTCTAGACTATTGGAGTTTCAAGATCATTATTTGTCATAGAGATGAACAAAAATGGAGGAATAAGGGGAGGCCTATACCTAGGAGCAGATTGAATAGAGGCTGTCAGCGATGATGATGATGAATCATGGAGCTATAAATGGAAAAGAAAAATCCCAAACTATAATGTATTTAAAAAAGTTTTATGTTTTTTTGTTCTTTAGCTTTTCTTATCGATATCTTATAGCATTGAACCATAAAGAAATGTGGTTTTATCTATTTTGGTCAGTGCTGGAAGGTTCTCAGTGATATCATTTTCTTTTTTGCCACCCATTTGATATGTACACTTACATTTTTATCTGTCCCTGTGACAAATAATAGTGTATTAAAACTCTCGTATTCTCAAAAGCCTTATAACTTTCTTATCTCTATAAATATTTGTTATGTTTATTGATTCTTTCGTAATTAATATGAGAGTAAATAATAATCTCTTTTTGCATCTATATCTCATGGCATGAGACCATCAAACTATGTTATGCGTTATTTCCTAGTCAGAACGCTACGCTCTTCGGTGCTATATCTTCAATTTCTTTTATGTGTTTGATGGCGTTTTCCCGCCAAAATTGTTCGTATTCCTCTTATAATTTCGTGAATAATAACGATTAATTAACTATAGTTACGCTTGGTGAGAAAACAGCACTAAAGTGCTGCAAAGAAGAAAAGATATAACGCCAAGAAGAGATGGCTTAACGGTCCAAGGTTGTAAGATATAGCTAGGAAAAGAGAAATAAATATACATTGGGCATTATTATATCCATTTATTTAGCCATAGGAAAGCAAGTGGAAGTTAAAAATACCAAATTTACTGGAGTAACAAACACTTAAAACGTGGGCAAAGAAAAACTATAGTCACTTAGAGCAGTGAGACTAGAAAATCTGTAACACATGGCTTGACAGTCCAATGCCATACAACACACATGAGAAAAGAGAAAAGAGAAGGTAAGGTTTTCAAATATAAATTTATTTTTGCAGATTGTTATTTGGAGTGTGGATGAGTTATTCACGAAATCATAAGAGAAACAAGACTAATTTTGGTTGGAAAGCACCGCAAAGAACTCTTAGCGACTCGCCAAAGCGGCTGGAAGAATGCACAGGTTGAGGAAATATTCATCAGTACACCTACGAGTTCTCTAAACGTTGTTATATGTGCTGCTTACATACCCACTGGTTCACAGATAGGTTCTTACGAAATATTTCTAAAGAATCTCGAGCAAGTCTTAACTAAATATGCTAGCATTATATGTTTATTAGGTGATTTTAACTTACTCAATATCTCTTGGACCCTCCCTTGGGGATGCATTCAGGGCATCGCTAACATTAGTTTATATTCGAATGCAGGTTGCTCTAGTGCTTTACTGCAAACTATGTCGTATATAAATTTACATCAGTATAGCTGTATACAAAACCAAAATGGCAAATATCTCGATCTTGTTTTCTGAAATCGCGAAGTTAGTGTTGTGCGCAGTAGTGACCTCTTCTTCCTGAGGAGAGACACCACCCTGCTTTAGTGCTGGGTCTCTTAATTGTGCCTCCAACCAAATTAAAAAATAAAGATCCCCGGAGACCAAACTTCAGAAGGGTGATTACAATGCTATCAATGTCGAAATTAATTGCATAGACTGGGAAAGCGAATTTAATGACCTCTCAACGGAGGAAGCATTGTGTAATTTTTATGCCCACATCTACGATATAGTTGACAGACATGTGCCATTGCAGTCCTGCAGAAACGAAAAATTCCCTGTGTGGTATACTCCCGAATTGATTAAGTTATCTAGGAAGAAAGGCAAGCGGTGGTTAAAATGGAAGATCTACAAGAATCTTTCGGACTATAGGGAATATTCATTTTTACGCTCCCAATTTAAAAAATTAGCTCGAAAATCGTACGACACTCATTAATGGCCAATAGAAAAATTAGTTCACGAGCCGTATCCAAGACAACAACAAAATTTCTTGGAAATTTTTTGTAGGTAGACATTACTTCTTTTTAGGGTTTGTGTCGTTACGATTTTCTTATGGAATCTGCATTCGAGCATTAATTCATATCCGCAAATTATTTTTCGTGCATGCAACAACGTCCTAATTTACCCTCGCGTACCTCTCGGGCAAATTAATACGACGTTGTTGACACGCACTCAAAAAAATTTCCGGAAAGAATTAATGCTCTTATGAGATTATATGTGAAAATTCACAAGTCTTCTTCGACACTGTAGAAACATCTATGCAATCAAACATTAAAAGCTTTTGGTCTTACGTGTCATCACTGAAATCTTCTGATGGATATCCCAGTCTTATGGCGTTCGCAGAGCATAAATTCAATGATGCACAAGACATATGTAACATGTTTTCCACCTTCTTCAAATCCACATTTGAACAATCCTCTATAGACGACTCTTTCAATCTCGATGAGCTGGCACAGGGAGCACAAGATTCTGGCTTAGCGTCCATTCATCAAATTCTTTTAGATGAACTAGAAGTCCTAAAGGGATTAAAGTCACTAGATATCAAGAAAGACGCAGGACAAGACCGAATCCCTCCTTACTTTCTTAGACAGACTGCTTCCTCCTTGTACATTCCACTCACTTAGAGGAAGACCCCTTTCCTGATACGTGGAAATTGGCCTACATCATCCCAGTGCATAAAGGCGACTCCCGTCATAAAGTTGAAAACTACAGGCCAATTTCTATTTTATCTAGCCTACCTAAACTTCTGGAGATGCTGGTTCATGACTGTATATATCCTGCTTTATCATCGAAAATTATTGAACAACAGCACGACTTTGTTAAAGGTATGTGTTCCACTAGTAACTTGCTCATTTATTCAAACTTCCTTTTTCACAACATGGACTGTGGCTATCAAGTAGACGCAATTTACTGTGATTTTAAAAAAGCCTTTGACAAAGTCGATCATTTTAATAAAAAAGATTATTTTTAATGGAATTCGAGGTTTATTTATTTATCGTATGGCTGACACATTAAACAAATTTTAAACAAATTTTAAATTAAAATATTAAACATTTGAAATTAAAATATTAAAAATATTAATAAAATATAAAAATATAAAATATAAAGTTTGTATACATAAAAACATAAAACACACTTTAAAAGTTATAGATCAATTCCTAGTTTATTTATATAATCTATCGACTCTGGGGTCGCCAGCAGGAAGTCTTCGGGTCTCCCATTATATGCTCTTATGGGACATTCTTGTATGATATGTGCGATAGTTTGGGTTTCTCCGCAGTCACAAAGTGGGGACGGTTGCTTGCCCCATTTGTGTAGAGAATATGCACACCTGCCGTGTTGGGTTCTGATTCTATCAAGCGTGGACCATGTTTTACGTGGTAAGTCGAAGCCCGGTGGCTTTTGCGTAATGCACGGTATGTTATTATTTTGACGTGCCGTCCATTCTTGAGTCCATGCGTTGGTAAGGTTGAATTCATCTTCCACAGCTATCCCTGCCGTTTTTGTTGGGGTTCGTCTAAAGCGGAGTCGATTATGGTTGTCATCTTCGATGTATTGATGGATTGGTAGATTTCTGTTGTCCATGATCTTTCTATACTCGCTTGTAAGAGCATTTATTCGTCGCAGTTGGGGGGATGGGATGTGACTTAAAACTGGTAGCCATTGCGTCGGAGTTGGTTTTATAACACCGGTAATCATTCTCATGGTGTTATTTAGCTGGGCATCTATTTTTTGTACATGTGGGCTATTTAGCCAAACTGGAGCGCAGTATTCAGCAGTTGAGAAGACAAGTCCCAAAGCAGAAGAACGCAGAGTGGAGGCCGATGCTCCCCAGGTTGCACCACATAGCTTTTGAAAAATGTTGTTTCTTGTTTTTAATTTTTCAGCTGTTTTTGTTAAATGATCTCTGAAAGATAGTGTTCTGTCAAGGGTTACGCCTAGATATTTTGGTGTTTTATTGTGGGTAAGTATGGTGTTTTCGAACTGTATGTTAAGTTCTCTTCTGGCTAGTTTATTATTTCGGTGGAAGCAAGTAACTTCTGTTTTGGTGGCGTTTGGTTGAAGCCTCCATTTGCGAAAATACTTTCCCACTTCTTCTAGATCTGCCGTTAAGGTTTCTTCTGACTGTTCGATTGATCTGCACCTTGTTGCAAGTACCCAGTCGTCGGCATAGCCAAACTTTCTTGATCTTGTTTCTGGCATGTCTGCAATGTACAAGCTAAAGAGGAGTGGAGCAAGGACTGATCCCTGTGGTAACCCGTTCTTTAGTTTTCTTGGGGAGCTGATGTCGGATCCCATGACTACTTGAAACACTCGATCGCTTAGCATGCGGTCTATCAGCCCGATGGTTTGCAGGGAATTACACGAAGAAGCTTATATATAATGCCTTCTCTCCACACTGTATCGTAGGCCGCTGATAGGTCGATAAATGCAGCTAATGTTTTAAGTTTTCTTTGAAATCCTGCCTCGATCTAAGTGGTGAGTGAGAGGACTTGATCTGCACAGCTTCGTTTTTGCTGAAAGCCTGCTTGTTCGACCGGGATCGCTTCAAATAATCTTGCACTAATTCTGTTATAAGTAAGCCGTTCTAGTAACTTGTATGTCACAGACAGCAGGGCTATTGGTCTGTAGCTCTTAGGATTACTAGCTGGTTTACCTGGTTTCAATGTAGCAATTATCTTCGAACGTTTACATTTTTGTGGAATATTGCCAGTTTGCATAATATCGGTGAAGAAGTGGGCCATCCAGACTTTTGTGTACTTGCCACAGTTTATTAAGAATTCAGGATGTATATTGTCAAACCCTGGAGATTTTCGTGGCTTAATATCCTTAAGAGCATTTGAGACTTCTTCGCAGGTGAAAGGGCGGGAATGTTCCGTTTCTGTGGCCTCAGCTTTTAAGGTTTTTGAGTTCTCGTTTTACCTCAATTGTATGAGCTTTGTCTTTTGGTGCTCTGGATGTCGCTACTATGTGTGAAGCAACGGCATTCGGACTAACAGTTGTCTTTTGTCTTTGTATGAGGACTCCGCTTCCTAGTTTTCTTAATAATGTCCATGCTTCTCTGCTCGATGTCTGGAAGTTCAGGCTTTCTACAGTTTCTGTCCACTTTTGCCGTCTCGCCGCATCTAGGCTGTGAAGTAGCTCGTCTGCAATTTCTTGTTCGCCAGTTTCAAGAAAGTTTTGGTACATCTCCTCACTGTTTTGGGAGCAGCCAGGGAGATACTCTTTACGGTAGCCTCTTGGTATACACTTTTTGGCAGTACTTATTACGGCACCGACAAATCGGTTGTAGTTTTCACTGATAGGCGGCATCCAGCCTAGGCATTTATCTAGTTCCGTAGAGAACTTGGTCCAGTCCGCTTTTTTAAGATTCCACCTTGGGTGAGGGATAGAGGTGACTAGAGGAATTTGTGTTCTTATTTCTACTCTAACTGGACGATGCTGGCTGTGTGGAAAGTCGGTAAGAACTTTTCGTGAGACGGTTAGGGGTTGGCCTCTGTTGTTGGCCGAAACAAAACATAGATCGGGATTGTATTCCTTTCTCCAAGCTGCTGATTTAAATGTAAATAGGTCTTTAGCATCAAACACAAGGGTGAGGTGTTCGTCTTCTGCCCATTTTACTAATGTGCTCCCATTAGCGTCACAGTCTGTACTTCCATTGATCGTGATGACTATTGTAGTCACCCACGTATATAGCAGGATGGGGATGTGTTTGGATGACTTGGGCTGGCCAGAATATTGCTGGCGGCTTGGAAGTGTTGGAGACTGTGATATTTCCGATTTTTACGACAACGTTATGGATTTGGTCGTCAGTAGACGTAGAAACAAGAAAGGCGTTTTCTATATCTCGTTTAACGTACGTTGCTACACCGTGTGATCGGTGATACGTAGCACCTAGCAGTTCATAGCCCGGTATTTTACCCCTTTTCTGTAGTTGCTTTTCAGTTTCGCAATGGGTTTCCTGTATAGCAATTAGGTCGATGTTGTCATTTTTTAGAAGTTTTGATAGGTACTGACCTTTGGATTAACTTATGTTTTCTATATTTATTTGAATTCGAGGTACCTTACTGAGATGGTCTGTTTCGTATTTAAAAAAAATAGACAACAAGCTGTGTCCGTTTGTGGACGCATTTCGAACTGGGAAGTGGTAACCTCAGGTGTGCCCCAAGGCTCCATTCTCGGCCCACCCCTGTTCACATTATTTATTAATGACGTAGTCAAATGCTTCGAACACTGTTATTTCCTTTTATATGCTGATGACATAAAATTCTTTGCCACTGTTCGGTGTCTCAACGACTGTCTACAAATCCAGCATGATTTGGAGAGGTTTAATACATTCTGTACCCAAAATAAAATCTTCCTTAGTTACAGTAAATGTAAACAAGTTACTTTCACTAAAAACATTAAAATTATTGACCATAATTACCAAGTTGGTCACTATTACCTCGAGAGTGTAGACAGCATAAGAGACTTAGGTATTCTCTTTGGCTAGAAACTTCACTTGGATCGACATATCGAAAATATTGTCAACAAAGCATATTCCATGCTAGGATTCGTATTTCGAACCAGTCGACCATTTCGAAAACCTCAATCGTTTTTTTTCTGTATTTCACGCTGGTACGCTCCCAATTAGAGTATTGCACCACTGTATGGAATCCTCTATATGAGGTACATAGTGCAAGTATTGAAAGCATTCAGAAAAAGTTTTTACGTCGGCTCAGCCACAGGATGAGTGATACCAAACGTTCTTATGCTCAAATGTTAGTTGACTACAAATTACCTACTCTTTCTGATCGACGTCTGCAACTTGATTTAATGACTCTCTATAAGATATGTAATAACCTCATTGATTCACCATGTTTACTGCAACTGATAGAACTGAGAATGCCCTCACGAAATACTCGACTCATGAGCTTGTTCCATCTTAGTCAGCCACGCACGAATGCTGGCATTATAGATCCCATTAGGAGAATGTGCCACTTGTATAACGAGAAGATGAATGTCCTGGACATATTTTTTCACTCTCAGCATACATTCAAAAATAAAGTTAGGCTAACTATTACATGAACACCTATTTTATGAAACATTTCCTGATTTACATTGCCTTTAAATCTAACAACTATGTTGTGAACTTAGATTAAGTTAATTTAGTATTTTTATATTAGTGAAGAATGGTTTAGGATGCAGGCAAGTTCTATTGCCATATAAAATTCTTTCTGTTAAAAAATGTCTGTATCTGTGTTTCCTCCAATAAAAAAAAGTAGAGCAAGTAAGAAAAGAAGTAACAGCAAAGCGCATAGAGTAATAACTACAAAACAAACGCGTAATGCATGTTTTGATGGTTTCATGCCAGAATAGTTTATTATATACCCTTATGCTAACTACGTACGAGATATGTAATATACATGAAAAATCTTTACGGAAAGAAAAATGTTACAGCCTTTGCGAGACTGTGGGATAGTCAATATTGTCAAGGCTCCACTTTGCGACACCTTTTTAAATATGCACTGGCTACTCTATTTAAATTGACTTTTCAATATGCAAACTTTCAAATATTAAGATGATAGCCCCTGATACTCTTTCAGGGCTTTGGGTTCAATTATCTAGTTACTTTGTTCTAAAAAAATGATTTTCATGTATTTTTCAACTATTCATTCAAATTGAATGTCACTTCTAATGTCAGCTAAATGTCAATAGTAATTCTCAAATCTCAATGACAAATGCCCAATTTTTACAATTGTACATTATAACTTTATATAATACGGTAACTTCTTGTTTCTTAATTAATTGCACCTTTTAAAATGTCTTTAAGGAATTACTCACCCTTGTATATTGCACTTCCAAAATGTTCAAGACTGCAACCTATCCTGTAGCCACAATGGACTCCTTCAAGGAGCTTCTTGCAATGCAGCTCTCACGTACAAACCTCCAGCGCCAAGCCTCGTCCAATACCACGAAACCAAATTCCCTGACAGCAACCAGCAAACAGAATAACCCCAGATCTGCTCCTGTTTCTGCCACCACCTTCCGAAATGGACCCTCTCTAAGCAGCGCTCTGCAATGCAGCAATTACGTATGGATCACCAGCTTCGTCGAATACTTCAAAACCCAAAATCTTTGACAGCAACCAGCCAACAGAACAAATCCAGATCTGCTCCTGCCTCTGCTACCTCCTTCCGGAATGGACCTCTAGCTTCACTGATACTTCTACGTTCTCTCTACTTAGTAACGCCCAAACTGATGTAACCTTTTATTATCTATATTACTTGTCAATTGTATTCTTTCCAATAAACGGTTTTAATATAAACTCTTCAATTAATCACTTGTAATTAACCATGCTAGTATCCATTAAGTTTACCAATACCAATTCTCTTCTGTAGTTACTTCGTTACTTCTCTTCTTTGCTATTTAATATTTCACTTCTTTAAAACACCACGTAGATTTAGATAAATACCCTTCGTACATTATCAAAAACTTTTTATTCAGTAAAAGAGGGTTAAATTCAATATTTTAATGCGACCAAAATAAAATTCTTACATATTTTTTATAGTTGTTATTTTCAATACTGGGAACAAACTTCCTAACTACCATATTTTCATTCTTTCTCATGAAACTTTTATAAACATTATCGACCTTTTTTAATGGGTTAATATGAATTGTACGAACATCCCAATTTCTTTTATTCATTTTAATTTTATCTACGACCAACGTATAGTGTAGCATAACAATATATTAACATTTACCATAGGGATGGACAGAAAGGGAAAGAATATGTAGAGGCCTATGCCCAAAAGTAGGTTAACCATGGAATTGTAAGTGCAAGAAGGAAATCATAAATGTAGAAAAAGTATGTTAAATAGGTAGCATTCAAGAACGTAATGTCACGGAAGAACTTACGACACTGGCTAGAATAAAATGAAACTTGCATCACATAGTTTTAAGGTTCAATGCTGTAAGAGATAGACGACAAAAGAGAAAGAGCAAAAAGTATTTATGCAGCGAACAAAATATCATCGACTAGAATTAAAAAAAAACATGTAACACATGGTTTTATGGTCCAATAATATTAAATATAGATGAGAAAAGAGAAAGAATAAAAACGTAGTAAAGCTTCTCCATGCATGTTATAGTTTTTAAAAATCGTTTATTATGCTTATTTTAACCATGGAGAGGAGAATCGAAAAACCGCTAAAGTGACTGTAAGGCTGAATGCTGTGAGGGAGGGATAGACAAATATAATTAAAAAGAGATTGAATTCTGGAACAGGATTTAGTTCTTGGAGATTGTGATTTGTTTAACGAGACTGCGCTAAAGAAAAAAGAAAGAGGCGACTTTTGGCGTGTATATGAGTTTATACATATTTATCTTTAAATGCTCATGATATTGTAGATGAACGAGAGGCAATCTAACTTTAATGAGAAAACATCAAATAGATGGAATGAGACAAAAGGAAATCATATTGATTGTTTGCAACACTGATAAAAAAGTATAACACATGGATTGCCGGTTCAACACAAAATTACAAAAAAGTGACATTTTCAAGTATGCGAGGGTTTTTGAAAATTGCAATTTCTGCTAATATTAAACATGCGATTACTAGTGGAAGAGAGGCAGTTTAAAGTTAAAAAATATGATTTGACAGCCAATGCTATAAGGCATAGATAGACAAAAGAACGAAGAAGAAGCAGTTGCGATAGGGCATCGAAAACCCAATAATAAATTTATCTGGCGATAAAAATAATAGGCAAATACGATAATCTTACAAGCAGAATAAAGCATTTATACTAGTGTCGCATAAGATAAAATATATACTAAAAGGAGGATATTTTCTCAGCGCAGACAATATCGAGCTACGATCACAGCATTTAGGTAATGTTGAGAGACTACGGGTTGGTTTTTACTTAAAAACAATGTTATATTTGCCAAGCTAGCTATAGTTAGCTGTATCACACAGAGAACAAGCATCGAATAGGGAAAATTGCCTTACAAGACGGCAATAACAATTCGACTGCGGTGAACTATATGTTTAGTGTGGGCGTAAGAACAATAGTGAACTAGGCCTCAAAGCATTGTTAGAACAATTTCTCGAAGTTAATACTTTCCGTATTTTGAGCCCAAATATTAGCCTTTTCCCGATTCATTTTAGTCAAACTTTCAGTGGTGTACTCAAAATTTTAGTCCATACGATATTTATTTCCGCTTATTTTATATGCTAACGCATTGCAGTCCATTTGATATTCGTCGAAATTTAATTCTTCGTACGCTTGTTTAACAAAGCAAGTTTTGTTCTGCCCTCGCATGCTCATGGGCGTTTTAATGAGTTCCTGGTTTCAGTCAGGCGATTGTATGGTCCATAGAAAATTCCTTTTGTACGTGAAATTTAGTTGTATCAGTTGGAAATCTTCCGAGCGTTCCGCATAAGTAGGACAAGGATCAAGTTAAGTAGCGGCTGCGCAATTCATTGTGGCTTCTGAGATCTTAGTGCGAAGGTTCACTCAGCGTTCGGCCTGCAACTCGTGCAAAGGTGCTGGGCGCCCCGAGTCCTCATACCGAACCTGCTTATCGTAAAGGCGCTTCATTTGTACCCGAATGGGAATGTAACGCCGCTCTTACGCTCGATTATGGCCCCACCATATGGTTTCCAACAGTTTCCTGTCGTTTCCTTTCTTTTCGAGGCATAGTTGTAGTGCGACACACAGCTAGAATTGGATCCCAATATGTAACGTCTGTATTCCTCAAACTCAAGGTATTTGTTAGCCCATAAATTTACAGTGAAGTGTTTTCCCGTCAAGCTATGCTTTTGTTGTTTAAAGTGTAAGATGTCAAACAGACACTACCGTTTTAAAGTGAATTCTTAGTCTTATAGTCAAATTTTATTGTTGATATGTTGTTTTGCATTGTAAAGCCAGTAAAGTCAAGTAACTATTGTCGTTGCGTCACTATTTGAGTGATTGTTGATAAATTTTGTTTATGTAACGTAGTTCTTTCAAATTAAAAGTTTATACTGTTTTGAATGTAGCTATGTCAATTGTTGTCGTTTTTGTCACTTATGTGTAGTTTGAACGTCACCATTTAACCTAACTAACCTCTTTCGTCTATTATTTTAACTATAACCAGTAAATATTTCCATGTTCATTGTTATCCACTTACTTTATTACTTTAATAGAGTTTATTGTTAATTATCTACGTTTTCATTGGTGTTTGCATGCGTTTTTGTGTTTTGTTTTGTACAGGAATCCAAATGATGTAAGCAAGTGTAACGAAAGGTAGGTTCAATTCAGCTGTTGAAGTCGCTACCTCAAGTTGTGCCAAGGTAGAAGTAGAAAGGTGAATCACCCGCTTCCACATTCAGAGTGCATTCACCTGTGTTGTTGATTGTGTTTTCACGATCTAGTCCGAATGTGGCAACGCACCGTTTCTTTTACCGGAGTACAGCCCTAACTCAAAGGTCGTAACGAACCTGCCCTCTCCACTGAGTTCTTGTAGCCGGAGCAAAGTTTTGTTATCGTACATCGTAGCAAAGTTACGGCAGCGTATTTTAGGTATATTTCCCGATTATGTCGTAAAGTCGTGTTTGTGCGGTAACAACATACGTTTGTGTTGTGCTCCGAAAGGTACATTTAAAATTATCAACTGGTGTAGTAAGGTTGCGGTCTGTAGATAAGCTTTACGATTGGATTTGAAGCAAGCCGTTATCATGCCTGGAAGGTTAGTTCGTGTCAAAGACGATTTTTCTTCAAAAAAACTTTGGCTGGATACAAGGCACAAAAATGGTGCGTACAGCAGGGCAGATCTTCAAGATGGCCCAAATAAGACCCTCGAAGGACAGAGAGTGAATAGTCCGTTAAAATTGCTTAAATGTGAAAACTTATCTGTCAAAATTTGCATTCCCAAGCTGTACTGTACAAACATTAGTACATATACACAAGGATCTTCTAATCAACATTCCGGCGTCAAATTGGATGGATAAGGGAGCTACACTGCAAGATCAACATCACCGATCGGAGCAAAGTAAACAGAAATTGAATTTTGCGGTGGTGACTGGTGAACCTAAAAATACGTTATTTTTTGATATAATTTTAAGTGTAAATGCTTTGTTTGCGGACCTGGTTTTATTTTATCCGTTAGTTTTAACAAGTTCAAATAAGTCAAGTAAAACGTTTGTTAGTAACAACTGAGAAGCGCTCACAGGATACCGCCAAAATGTATAAATAACGGAGATTAATTTTTGGCGTGTTATCGAATTCACGTTAGATACCTTAATGTTGTAGGAGATAGTTAGCCAAAAAGTTTATTGAAATACAAATTATGTTGTTGTTCCTTAATATCCAAAGTCACACATATAAAAATTGATAAATTATTGACGTTTCGCCACTTTAGATGGCTTCTTCAGAAATGAATGAGATGCGTTATTACTAAAATACAAGGGTTAAAAATTAGATTAAAGTGAAACACAAAACTTTGTCAAGGCTTACCAAGATGGCTTCCAAAAATTTTTATAATAATTATTAACAAAGTTGTAAATGACTTAATAAAGCCACATTGCAGAGTATAGAGTATAAGTTGATAAAAATTGATGAATTTAAACAATCATTAGTGATTGAGGTTAAACATTAACTAAAAATAGTCAATCTAATTAAAACAGTTAAACTTTTATAAGGAAAAAATTGAAAGACATCTTGCTTTGATGAAACAAGCTGCCAGAATAAGGAAAAGTGCAAGCTGTCAAATGTATGCGTACGCATATTTAACTTGTGGTCAGGTCCGTATTTCGGAAAATTTTGATGAGAGACGAAATAATTAAAATTTAAATAAATTTAAGGGAAAACTACAAATTGCAAAGAAAAATTCGAACAGGTTTACTCAATAAAAAAAATGTTAAATAGTAATAAGGGAGTTATTTAAATAAATTATGGTAAATAGTGCTTAGATTTTCAATGTCTGTGTTATAATTGATAGCATTTGGGCTTTTTTAATTTCGATCATTTCTAAGCACTTTCTTTTACGAGTGTTAGCCTCTTTATGTAAAATTTTAGGTGTTGTAAAATTGAAGTTATGGAAAGTTTCTATAGTGTGATCTGTGAGTGCAGTTTTATTATTGGAAATTGAAATTAAGCTTTTTTAATTGAGTATTTATGTTGGTATATTCGTTTTTTTAATAGTTGTTTTGTTTCGCCTATGTAAGTATAAATACAGCTATAACAATCAATTTGATAAACTAAGTCCGATTGCATGTTGATAGGTGTTTTGTCTTTGAGGTTTGAGTATACATGCTTTCCTATTGTATTGTAATTTTTATAGGCTGTATTGATGTTATATTTCTTTAATTCTCTTTCTATTTTTTTCCGAAATATTAGGTATGTAAGGTATTGATATATATTTGTTTAGAGAGTCAGGAATATTAAAATCAGAGCCCAAACAGTTAGGTTGTAAGTTACAAGAAGTATTTTGTTTGTTTTTTATTTTTTGTAATAGAAATTTGATTTGTTTATTTAGAATGTAAGTAGATAATTGTTATTTATAAGGATGTTAGTTATTAATTTTAAATTGTGTTTATGAAATTGTTTAGAAGATAGTTTAATTGCCCGGTCTACTAAACTGTTTATGACACTTTTCTTGTATTTTCAATTAGTTATAGAATTGAAATTTAGATATCTGTTTAATTTTATATTATTTCTATACCAGTTGGTAAGTATTTTTCCGTTGGATTGTCTGTATAATGTTAGATCTAAGAAATTTATGGAATGTTTTGTATTTTCATTTTCAATAGTGAATTAAAGTCGTGGATGTATATTATTAAATGTATTTAAAAAATTAATTTATTAATTGGATCTGTTGCAATAATTATGTCGTCGACATATCTTTGATAGAGGGAAAAATTAGGATTCTGTTTCAATATTTCAGTCTCGATATCTTCCAAAACTAGATTGGCAATTGTGGATGATATAGGTGAGCCCATAGCACATCCAAAAGTTTGTGAATAGATTTCATTTTTAAAGGAGAAATAAGTAGTTTGTAGTACGAAATCGACAGCATTAATAAATTCATCCATAGGTATTTCAGTATGTTCTTTAATTTTTTGCAGTTATTTCTTATTGTTTGTATTGCTAGATCTATAGGTATATTGGTGTATAGTGACACTGCATCTAGTGAGAATAAAGTGTGGTTTTTATTTAAAGTTGTATTGTCAATTTTGTTTTTAAATTCCCAAGAGTCCTGGACACTAAATTTATTATTTGTCGCTATTTTAGTTAATATCCCAGATAAGAATTTTGACAAGTGTAGGACTCATGTACGAAGCAACAATTGGTCGTAATGGTATGCCTTCTTTATGTAATTTTGGCAGTCCATATAGTTTAGGTGTTAAAGGTTAAAAGTAAAACCTGAGCGATGTGCAAAAGTAAACGTAGACAACATTTTACTTTTTAAGGTAGTCACCCTGAATATATTTGGCTGAAAGTCTATTCGATATTGAGGCGAGTAGACATGTAATCCGCATGCAAAATATCGTCTTCTTTCAACAAATTGTTTTTTAACTATATAGCTAACAGACAGACAGACAGAATGTTTTTCGTCATCTACCTTGAAAAGCGCAAACCTGAAGAAATTTTGGAAGGTGACCTTTTCACGATTATAATACTGTAGTTTGGAGGTTCTTATTTTGTTTCTTATTAATAGTTAGGCCGCTTGAAAGATCGATGCCGTCACTGGTTTTACGCTGGCGGAAGGGAAAGATGCGTTCGTTCTTCACGCGAATTCTAGCGGGAGGGGTGTAAAGCCAAGTACCTACTGAGCTAACACGTTGCGGTTCCGAATGACTCATTTTGTGTGATGTAATTGCCATGGTGTACCTATTACGGCCATTGCGGAAATTTCCAGGCCTTAGCCAGATCTGGAAGCTTTCCAAGAATAACCATATTTTTGAAGTTCTATTTCCGTTTCGTTGAGTTATCCGGGAACTTCATCATCCGATATCGAGCAAAGCTTCTTGGTAAAATTCTCCATAGCATAACTGGCTGATGAACACCAGGTGGCGCTCAGAATAATACAAGAACTTGTCCTCGAACCCAAAACGTTCTTTTGACTATGACAAGCGATATATTGTTCGAGGCTTTCGCGGTTACTCGCATTATTCTTATTCAAAATGAATTTCGCTTAGATCGTCCAGTCTTTGTAGATAAAAACCCAGCATTCTCTAGCTCAATGTAAGTTGCATTTTGTGAACTCGGGCAAGACCTACGTAATGGTCATGCTCTTTTGGTGACTCGTGTTGTTTCAGTATCTTGAGACGAGAATGCTTAGGCAGATTTGCCTTTGTTGCTGTTTGTGCACCCATATCGTCGGCTAACGTTTCGCAAGACATTGAAGCTTGCACCATCAGAATGGAAGTCGCACAAAGACTACGCGACTAAGCTGAAATTCAATGTTGACAAGAACAATGATCGCAAGCGAGCCCTTTTTTATTGCATGTTGTATTCGGGATTTCCTTGCGATATAATTATAGAATTTCAACTACCAGAGAAAATCTCAAATTTGAGAAAAATTAACCACTAACGGGAGTGGAAAAAATAAATAACCCCAAGAAACTTACAGCAGTGATGCAAACAAAAAGAAAATTTAACAGACAGCTTGAAATCAAATGCCGCATAACATAAACAGGAGAAAGAGGAAGGCGCGTTTTCAGGTGTTAGTTTTTAGAAAGTGTACTTTATATTATAATTAGAAGATTGCAAATATATGTAGCGCAGTTTAAAAAATTTTCAAAGTTAATAATTCTTTTAGTTTCAGAACACCTTATTACTTACAAGAATTTTTTTTCCTTAGAACTTAAATCTACATTTCTATATCCATAAAAACGAACAATTACCGTTAAATTGCATAAACAGTAAACTATAAAAATAGAACAATTTGAAATATTCAAGAAACCAAAAAATGCAATTAAATCCGCCACCTGGTCAATAAATACAACTAATTAATGAGCCAACGAAAGCTTGCCGATTTTAATGACAGGCGACAGAACAACTGTTACTGTAACTAAAGATTAAAATACGAGTTACAACTACAGATTGTTGCCAGAAGGTCTAATACACATTTTAAATTATTACGTTGAAAGTAGACGCGAATGCGTTAACTGCGGCTTAGACATTAAGTAATTGGACCATCTCTGAATTATGAGCCGTTAAGGTGTCTACAAACATTCTTGCTTTAAAAAATAGAGTAATTGGATTGATATAATATTCGGTGTTTATAATGTTCAACGCATCGTGTAAATGGAAGTGCACACGAATTATACTTTCACTTACGATAGATGATTATAAATTATAATCTAAATCTACTCTTTGCTATTTTCAGATATGAATCAGGAAATATCTTGATACAGCGTGGTAAAAGCGTTTATAAGAACAACTAACATATTGTTTCTATGCCAATTCAAGTTCTTCCGGTTTTTTCTCACAATCTATTTATCTATTATTATGCATTTGGACCAGAAAAAGGCGGCATAAATTCAGTGACAGGCTTGGAAAAGCCCCTATTATGTATTTCTTAAAAAAAAGTGACTTACTTTTACTCTATACGTTTTTACTGGATTCAAATATGCAGTTGCGTTTCCTAGAAGGAACGCCGAACGAAAGCACAATTACTGCAAACTTGAAAACAGTAGTGACAATTTATATGTTATCTAAGATCGTTCGGGTAAATCCTGCTCGATTTTGGAATTTTCCCACGCTAGTCGCTTATCTGAAGAGTGATGTGTAAATCAGTTTCTCCGCAAAAGGAAAGAGTTGCTATGCAAACTTGACAACTAGATCGAAGCGGATGCAAATGCGGCTTGTTTTTTTATCGAACCGGAACTAGTCAGATCTGTTTTTGCTATTTGCTGGAGTGTGAAGTGTTTGATAAGTTTTTCTGTTCTACAGAATAGTAACTATTCAAAGGAACTTCTTTAGGCGGTTTCGATATCAGCATAAAATAGAGCTAAACACTTAGTTATACCAGGCGCTGTCTAAAAGTAAAATTGCAATATGCAGAGTAAGTTTAAAGTATAGTGCAATTAATACACTTTATATTTTGATGTATTATCTTCTTAATGAAACGTATTTTTACTTCGATAATTTAGTAGATTTAGTAATATTGTGTTTTCACCTGTATTACATTTTATATAATTTATGTTTAATAGATTTATTTGTTTTAATAAATTTCTTCGCCCAGAAAAATATTTTTTTATTGTCAATTTGACTGGGTATCGTTTTTCGCTTTTCTTTTCTCTTTCTCTGAAACAACCATTTTTTGTATTTGGATGGAAAACCTATAAAATGCCTCTATTTCGCAAAGGATTGTGGGATTTCTACCAACTAAAACCCCTCCCTAGTTACGGAAACCATCTGGATTTCGGCTACATTTCAAGATGAAACAACCTGGATTATCTCAATCTATAAGAATAGAAAGAATGGAGTGGAAGACGCTAGCCCATTTTGGGAGCGGTGAATTAAGCATTTTGTGGCAAATTTTCCACGCACCACGCCATCTCAGCTTTAGATAACGTAATCTAGGACAACGTCCACTCTTAGCAGTTAATCTGATACCTATCTACAGGAAGTGTTTGCAGTTTTCGATATTACGATTTGCGTTTAGCTTCGAGGAGCTTCTACGAGTGTGCGAGAATGTGCTCAGGTGTGTAATTTGCGCATAATTTGAATATATGCAAACGCAATCAGGACAGGCGTTAAGCCAGGGCCGTGTTAATACATTTTGACATTTGTGTTTTTAAAGATAATTATTTTAGCGTTTTGCAACTTCTATAAATTAAAAAAAAACGTAACTGGATTTTTTTCCATTTGATGCCAACTTGTTGGCCGTCACTGTATATGATGGCATATATGTGCGACAACTTTGGCTAAAAAAAAATTTGCAAGGGAGACGAGAATTAATTATTACGAAGCACAACGAAGGATATCGGTATAAAATCGAGTCAACGGTTTATCAGTAGCTACTGTTACCCGTGAGTGCGAAGGAGTAGTGAGAGTCGATACTGTGGCATTTCAGATGTAAAGGTGAGAAAGAATGGACATTTGCATCCACATCCTTTAAAAACTTAAAAACAATATTTCCGAACCAAGATTCGCAACGTCTGGCTCGGCAGTCGAGTATGCATTCTACTAGGCCACACCGACAGCTTAGTTACGTTACCGCTTAACGTCTATTATTGGTACCGAGAATGCAAATCGGCAAACACATAAAAGAAGCGCACAAAATCCAGTCCAAAGGAGATGAAGTTCTTTGCATCAATATTTCACACTAAGTGGCGCAGAAATCGTCCTAATAGATCACTCCATTCTCGATATTCAGTGTTTACTAGGGTGGTTCTACGTTATACTTAGTGGAAAAAACTTTTCGAATTTTTTGGTCGCACCCCCTAAAGTCGTTGTAATGCCGAAAAAACAAACGTATACAAAATTTGAACCCAATCGAATAATATTAACACGTGCCACCGAGCCCCGGAAGTTTCCAAATTGCAGATTTTAACTTAATTCACTTATTATCAATTAATATCTCGCGAACATTAAGTCGTATCGAAATTTTGATAATGACATAAATAAAAGAAAATTTAATTTGCTACTAATTTAGTTATATGCATTTTTTTTGTAAACTTGTTGGAATTTAAAAAATATTGCGTTAAGTATTAAAAAGGTAAAAATTCTTGAAAAATTGCTTTTTATATTAATAACTAAAAATATAATATAATTAAGCAAATATATTTATTTGCAAATTAAATAAAACGAACAATATTAAATAATTACTGAAGTTACATAAATTGAAAGAATTTTATTTACAAACTTAAGAATAAAACAGACATACCAGGTTACCTATATGTAAAATAATTAAATGCATATCACAATAATTACTTTTTTTTTTCTAAGGAAACTTTACTGGAATCCGGATATTGACGCCGATAATCACTAACAACTTGTAGCAAGTACTGTTTTTGGTCCTCTTTCTTGGTAATTAAGCTATTATATTTTTCGACCAGTTTAATACTTCTTTCCGCAATATCATTTGTGACGTGAAGCAAACAATTACATATACTTACTTAAATTTTCCATTTCTTCGTAAGTTCATTTTCTTCTTGCATCTTCTCTTTCCAGTCGTTATTCAGTTCTCTTCTCTTGTTGATGTAACCTGATATCAATACCAAGCATACTACCCTTTTTGCCTTTGAAGAGACAAAAACTGTTTATCTTCTACATCTATTAATTTTAGAGCGTTCGCATGTGCGACATCGAACAGGTCGTCAAATTTTTCATAAAATTGTTATTCCTTCCTTTTATGAATCCGTTCTTTATTTCCTTGTTTTAGCAGACTCCTTCATTCAGAGTATAATAATTCCAGCTTTTGTACATAATGATGTTTTTCCTTAGCTGGAATCCCTGATTTTTACCAAAACACTATTCCTTGAATAATTAATTTTGAACTTTTATGTAAATTCACTTTAACTATTCGCATATTAAAAAAAGTACTTGTAAAACTTGTTCGTTTGAGAGCAATTTACTACCAATAATTTAATGTGCATCATTTCCTATTAAAAGTGCTTAGTCTTTTTCACGAAGAACCTTTGACGTTGAGGCCATTTTATGCTTTAAAATTTTAAAATGGTATATCCTCCCTCTAAACATCTGGTTTGTATTGACAAACAAAGAAACTGTGTTCGACAGTTTGACTCGTTTTTTTTAAATAACTGATTCTAAAAATATTTCAATATACTTAAAATAGGTCAAAAAAAATTATTATTGAATTTCAAACATTTATATATCATAAGATCTATTTACTTGTATTATCAAAAATTGCCTAAAATTGAATAATGGATTGCAATTTACTTCAAAATTGTAATACTTCTACGTTTTCAAATTAAAAATAGAAAGAAAAAAAATCGAATTATTACGTTTTTCTAACACTTGACGCATTTTTTTAACATCTGGTAGGTTTGCGGACAAATTGCATATAACTACAATTGTAGAAAATAAAATTTCCTTTTATTTATGTTATTATCAAAATTTCGATAGCACTTCCGGTTCGTCAGATATTAATTGATAACAAGTGAATTCAATTAAAATCTGCAATTCGGAAACTTCCAACGCTCGGTGGCACGTGTTAGTATTGTTCGATTGGGCTAAAAAATTTTATGAGTTAGTTTTTTTGGCATTGGAACGAATGTAGGGGGTGCGACTAACAAAATTCCGGGGTTGCAAAATTAGAACCACCCTAGTGTTTACATTCATCCGGCGAGACACCTTTACTAAACGGTTGCTGTCTTCAGAAAGGTTATGTATGTTTATGAGACTTTTCATATAATTTTGCTTTGGTCGTTATTGATTGAGCGATTGCGGCAAAAATTGAAAACTAGTAAAAATGGTGGAAATGGAAAGTAATACTTCGACAACACCTGCCTAATAATAATAATAATATGTGTTTAACATTGTTTTAACAAAATTTCTTTGAAATAAATAAACTTGTAAATGATGTTGCTGCATACTTGTTCAACACCGGTAAGAAGACAGCAAAAGCAGTCCTTGCAGATATATATCCGAAGAGGTTGGATGCCACTCAATATGCAAATTCGGTGATTAGGTTGCCAAAGAATCGAACAGTTTCGAAGAAGAGGACGCAGATCACGGCGCATTAATGGGTTCGAAACGAGGTTAGCACGAGTCCAGTTACGAAAATTTGCCGGTTCAGTTGCGTGTGCAAATTTCAAACACGTAACGGATCGCTGTCGAAGAAATTTCTTCTAGTTTTTGTCAGCCTCGTGCTGCTGCTGAAAAAAACTTCCTGCTTGCAGGTATCCGACACTTAGAAATTCCGCGGAATATGCAGCACGTCCGTAGTTAAGCTGATTTATCGGCTATCTTCCCTATTCTGTTCAGTTTAGAGGCACGTTAACTGCGCTTCCACATTCCGGCTGGCAATCAGTTGAGGAAATCGACAAACTAGCCCAAACGTCATCTGTAATCCAACTGGTTTAACCGAATGTTCATTGCGGATTTGCTGAATCGGGCCTGGGAAGCTGCGGTGCTGACACCTGCATAAATGAAACCCATAAATCATAATTAGTGGACAATTAATGATTTATGACTCGGATCATCAGCGATGTCTCATTAAAGTACGATTTGCTTCCGTATTGCACAAATAAGCTGTGACCAAATTCATGTATAATTTGTGCAGCATGATGAGAATAATGTTTTTTAGATGCATAACCTACAAAAGCAAATACAATATACTGGTTATGGTTCCTTATGCAAGTAAAGTAAATCAGGCACTTCATCTTTAGACTTATTCATTCTTGTTTAGGATATCAAAAAGATAACTATCCCAAGAGAATGACGATAAGATAAATAAACTGTATTATCTGCGGAAAACTTCTAATACATCACCTCCAATTTAAATTACTACTCTAATAGCAGTTCTGCTAATTGTTCTAAATGTTACTTATTCTCACATTTTAGGTTACCTCATGTTTTTAAAAATATTTTAAATATTTCTGTTATGCTCAACAATTATATATTTAAGATCTTGCAATTAACTCATAACGGTACAGTTTTTTTGCCATCACAAGGTGTAATGAACTCAAAAAATAATGAACACTTTAGACTGGATAATGTTTGCACAATTACCTTTGTTCAATCACTCAATTTAGCAGTAAAGTAATTAGAATGCCAAGGTCCGATTCTTACTCAAGAGTATAGACAAAGTACACATTAAATCTAAAATATTTATTGTTCTGACAATTACAAATAAGGTTCTCTTAAATTAGAATTGCATTTCTGGTAGCCAGTGATGCAGTCTCTGCGAGGATTTGCCTTATGTTGCCTTCTGTAGTTGGTCGGAACGGCAGTTTCTGGCGCTAAATATGACAACACCTAATGGCGGTACCATTTATGTTTAGTGTCAAACTAATATTGCTAAATTACATCTGCCGTAGACTCTCCCTACGTGTAAATTGTATTGGACAAACGTTGATCTTGCTCTAAGCGCATTTTGATAACCCCGGGAGCCTGACAATGTTGCAGGGCGCTGCTGATGGCTGAGAAAATACCATCGTAACAGGTGAGTTGCGCCCTTAATTATTTCTAGCAGTAAATTTGAGCTGCTTTTTGCGAAGTGTGTTGCAAACACATCGGAACCTTAAACTCGTCGTTTTTGCAGCTTAGTATTGGAGCACTGATCCTTAGAACGCAGGGAGGATGAGATGCATCTTAGGTACTGCACCTAACAACCCACGAAATTCGATTTGAAGGTTAATCTGGGGCCGTGATCAGGTGGTGGACCTCAATGAGCCCAGAAAAAGGCACGGCAACTAGTTTTAGGACATATTTGTAGCTGCCAAACTTCGATAAGTCACACAGATATGTTAGGAGATTTAGAGTCTGGGGTCGGGTGCTTTTAAAAGATTGTCTAGGTGGGTCTAGGGACTCAAGTGTAACACGGTTCTGGACGCTTTTTCGCGTAAGTCTAGATTTTGAATTATCGATTTCACTTAAGACCAGAGGGCCTAGCAGTTAGCGGCTTTTCCAGTTAGAGCTGGTTAGATGGGTTACTAAATCTAAGTCTCTTTAGCAGTCTGGATGCCTTTATTTTATATCTTTCTTGGCCTTTCTTGATATACTATTTTCTGAGGAAATTTGGCCATTTGGTTTATCTTCAATACGAGCGCAAGGAAGATTCAAGCGCCGATTCTGGCGTATTACCAACGTACAAATTCTAATTATATTATTTATGCTTATTTCATCATTCACAGCTATCGTAGAGTTGTTGATAGTTGCTACTACCATTTTCTCTTCTCTTAGTTTGCTTCCTGTAAGGATATGTTGCCGTCATATTTATTTGATTACCCATCGTCTAGCTCCAGGTGATCGTCGTTTAGGCCTCTTACCTTCAATTTATTGTTGGTCACGTACTTTAGCATACTTTTGCCATTTCAGATAATTTGTGAGGTTTATTAACCTCTTTCTTTTGCGTCGATGCAATGTGGCAGTATTAAGGGGCGATTCTTCTCTTATTTTGAGCTCTGAATCAAGATAGGCGCCATAGTAATATAGCAAAACAATTGCTTTAACAATTTTATATCTTGGTGTTCAGAATTAATCCAGAAGCTCACAGCGATAATTACAGGAACTAGCACTCTCGCGGTACCTTAGCTGGGGCTGTAATTTATTGTCTACTTGTCTTGGATCAGTTGTATTTTATCTAGTCTATCGTATTGGTCTCTTTTGACTGACTCTGACGCTATTAGAGTTTTCAAGGACTAGCGGTCTAAAATATCTGTATATTATATTTCTCCCACTAATAGTTCAATATTGCGGAAAGTATCGTTTACCCACGCCCAGTGTATAGATCACCTTTCTCTCTACGTGGTTAATTTCTGGCGGATCGGTAACAGGCGAACACCATTTCAAAAATGTTAAACGACCGAGCGCAGAATGCGGATCGCATTATTAACTACTATGGGTCAACTTCCAAATGAAGCCGGTCATATAAAAAAGTAACCCAGAAAAGAACGGAGATACAAGACTCTAATAAATTTCAATATTATATGGAAAGAAACTGATGAACATAGAAGGTGGCGTATATTAAACATGGAGAATATCAAATTCTGAATAATAATCCGGTAGAAAGTGCCCAATCACTAAAATATCAAAGCATTATATAGCTGGTAGCCCCTGTATCTCATTGAAGAACATATGAAAATCATATTAAGAGATTTGGTCGATGATCAGTTGATAAAACACGCCAACCGCAATGAAATACGAGAATTTTTTTGATTGCATTTAAACCATCAAAGTTAAAAATGGTCGAATTGTAAGAAATTGAAAATAAAGCTTAAAATTATATGAAATATAGATAGGGGAAAATGAATATAACTTTTTTATAGAGAATTTATAAACTTTATTTTCCGCATGAAAAATAATTTCGATATAGCTAATGATTAGCGAGATATAAGCAGAAAACCAAATCCGAGCACCATATTTTCAAGATGGCGGCTAGAGCGGAACAGTTGCATTCAGGACTTTTAGTATGTGTAACAGTATGCCTAAATGAACATCTTTGCTAAGTTTTAAAACTTCATTATTTATTTTCGTTTAATTATCTATTTGACTGGACTATTTACCATTTGGATGCTGCTACCATTATCAAATTTATTCGAATGACATACTAACACATCTGTAACTAACCTATGTAAAAATATGACTCACGGTAGTTAATATTTATGACACTGCATTCGTATTTATTGTTGTGCTAATCTCTAATTTCGTCAGATTCACTTGTTTCAGTTACTCGAACGATAAGTCGAAATCAGGGAGTTTGACTAAGATGTTCTTCAGAAGTTGCAATCTACCAGAAAAACATTAAGCTTACAGTTTTTTCTCAATAAAAATAGGTTACAATTAGTTTTAATTTGCTGTTACAGCTATTAACATACGTAGGACTGTTATGAGTATCATAACTGCCGCAGATGTGGTTTTGAATCCGAGCTTGTAAAGTGTGGATTTTAAGACATCTAGGCTGTTATGATTCATAACATCTGTGGTTTGTTAAATAGTCTATCGGTTGCAGTATGGTAATGGTTGCAATGTACGGTAAAGATATATTACCGTACAGATACAGTTGTTTCAGTATGGTAATGGATGCCGTGTAGGTTAACGGAATATTACCGTGCATATACAGTTATGACTTAGCTACCAGTCTACTTTTGTATATATAAACAAAGGCTTAATATCCTGAAACCAGTTAATACATACGATAGTATGATCAAAAATTATTTTCATCTAGTATAGATATGGAATAGTTCATAATTTATGAATGCAACTATAACTCACTTGAAAATCAAATGTCAGGTTTGATATTTGATAAACATAGTTGTATTCATAGGTTATGAACTATTTCATAGATTATGAACTATTTCATAGCCATACTAGATGAAAATAATTTCTGATCATACGTTAGTTGGCTAGTTTAGTTGGTTGTGACTGAGTAATAAAATTTGAGGAATATTGTCTATGGTTTAGTCTTTTATGGTACAGTAAATCTTTGTCTCACATTTTTAATTTTGCTTTGTAATTTTACAACTGAACAAAAAAGGCAGGAAAAATGTTAAAAACATATAGAAACTTTACAAACAATTCCATAACTGCGCAAAACTTGAGCTAATATAATAAACTAGCTGACCCGGTAAACGTTGTTCTGCCCAAAAATAATGTTGTTTTTGTACATACATCTGAATATGAGCCAAATCAGACCATAAAAATATCTCGACTGCAAACCACCTACCGGGTCCATTTTTTGTAAAAATATTTTTTTCCACGTAACTAACATATTCCTGCGAATTCAATTGTTTTGAACGCGTCCTTTCATGTGAAAAAACAACCTCAACTTATATTTTTACAGTTTCTGGACCTCATGCTCTTTTTGAAGTATTGTAAGACTGGGATCGGCTTCCTCTTATAGGACTCGTTCCTCATGGTAAGTTCGAAACTATAGCACGGATATTTGCTTTGCAATACTAACCTGAGCTTTTTTAGGCTACGGGAACTGGCTCGGAACAGCTTCTCCTGATGCTCGCTGCTGGAAGCGGAACCCTAGGATGCTAGAACTGCTGCGGTGTACTCCTACACGGCGTGCGGACGTGGTGCTACCAAAATTTCAAACGCTTGACCTCAATTGTGCTCAAAATCTGATGATCGTAATCTTCTCGTCGTTGGCGAAGTGGTTCGGAAGGTGGTCTTAGATGAAAATAATTTTTAGGTAATGGATTTTTACACCCACATTCTCACATATGCACTACAAACTCCTGATCACGATGGTATAATTATTTTTAATTTATTTCAATTGTAAATGACTTAAAACTCAATTAATCTGGAGAAACAACTTAGACTGCCATGAAATAATTTCTATTCAATTGTGTCTCCTCGGGTAGTTAACAACAATTGCCTATCTAAATTCATAATTGTGGATGTTAATTAAGTACAAATCAGTTACTTATAAACTAAATTTTAACTTATATTATACAAATGTACAAAATCTTAATTCTAAAATTATTGTTGGTTCACGTTCGTATTTACACTAGGTTATAGCGCCACTCACTATGTTTTATTTGGATTGTCTGTTCACTTATATCACTTCACTGACTTATTTTTTAAACACCAATCTCCGTTCATTTTCTGTTGTGTGAATTTCTTGTATTTTATAATAATTGTCTGCTTTTCACCATTCTTCAAATATTACCGTTCCATTTTCTATAGCCTTATTGATCTAGTATTGTGCTCTCTTTGCACTGTATTGAGAACATTCTGTCCTCTTACCTTTATTAGAAGGTTCATAGAACTGTACTTATTCAATTATACTGACATGTAAATTTATTTAACACGCATGTAATAACCCTTTGGTGATAGATTTGTTGAATTTTGATTGGCTTTACTTTGCACCAACCTCTTAATTTTATGCTAATTTATATTTCTGTGACTCTAATTTACGAATTGAGCTCTGCCTTATTGCTATTTATTCTGAAGTAATTCCATTTAATATCGGCAATGCTTTACCAATGTAGTTATGAATTAAAATTTCTGATGTAACTTCTTGCAGTTGCCTGATTTACCCCAGCTCTGTGCTTTATTGACTTGCTTTATTATCTATGCTGCAAGCAGAGTTGAGTAACGGGGTAAATACTATCTCAATATATTCTGAATATGAGCCAAATTGGACGATAAATACAATTTATCGAAATATCTCCACCCCAGTGCCACATATTGTAAAATGGTTGTTCATAAAAACCAGCCTACGCTCTAAGTCTAAAAATTAGAAAAATTAAGGCCATCATACAATTTAATCGGTCTAGTATCTTCGGAGGAGGTAGCGAACAAAGATACATACACACAAAGAAAGAAAGAGACCACCGATTTTATGGTATTGAAAGATAAAATACAAAAGCCAAACAAAATCACAAGCTTGACGGGTGTGCGAATTAATGCAAGAGGGTATATAAATTTGTTCTAAAACGAACGACTTTACTAGAAAACAGAAATAATAAAAATTCTGGAAAAATATACAAGGGAATTCATAAGTATGGTCATTAAATTAAGTGGGTGTATACTGATATTACTAACAATTATTTGCTTTCGGAAAAAATCTTATTAGGGAGTGTGTGTTAACTTTGAGAACTACTGGCTAAATCAGATGAGAGTGCATTGACGTAATGCACCGAATGTGATTTGCAATACCCAAACAAGGACTTTTTGCAAAGTTCTGTCTTATCGCAACCACCTGAGCGAACTTTAGTTCGTAGATAATTACTCCTCTGACTATCAATCAGTATAAGCAATTATATGTTTGTGGGATTATTATAAATTTTTGAGGTATGGTTTATTATGAAAAGTTGTTCTGTTTGATGTCATCTAACTACCTCTAAATTTAATGATCATACTTATGAGTCACCGTATAGCTATATTGAAGAAGCACATTCTATAAAAAACAAAAGTAAAACCAGAAATTACAGTAAAAACGTGGTTTATAACGAATATGTCAAGCCACAAGAGCAAAGTATGCAATTAGTATGCACAATGTAAAAAAATTAAAAGTAAAAAAAATGTGGACTTCTTCGTTCTGCACACGGTTAATAGGTTTGTAAATTCTCTGTGATATTGAACAAGGGATTAGCAAACGAGAGCTTGGATTGCATTTCAAATCACTTTAAGGAAAATTAAATATAGACCTCTGTGTTCAAACACAGAAAAACAGTATTAAGGAGAAGTAGAACACGTTGAAGTAAAATGCAGCCATATAAAGAAACTGATAGAATAGTAATTCTAAACCAACTAAGTTTATCCATAAAACTACAAGAGCAACACTGATTCGATCAACTCTGCCAATAAGTTACAAAACCAAAAACTAAAACCCAATGGTACCCAATATCAAGTATAAGTAACAGAAAAAATAGAGAAGGAAACCAAATTAGAAAAGCAAACTTTGCAGTAGTTTAAACATAAAAAACAGAACAAAACAAGAAGATTAGAAGAATTCGTCAAAACGAATAATGTAGAAGGATGACATATTTTTATAACTTTTGCAGATGTTCAACTGTTTTTCTTTGATATGGCATGACAAAATCTTGAAAGCTAAAATTTTTATTAACATTTTCTGCCTCTCTTAATATGTGCTGATGTATTATTTATTAATTTTAACTTTTTATTACAACAGTACACCCTTTTATACTAATTTAATGTATTTTTAACAACCCAGTAAAATAATAAAGGTTCAATACATATAGACTCGTATTTAGAGTCGACAACTGCAAGGTATTTTTCAGACTGAATGGAAAATCGGATACATTGTGTATTATCATTTTTTTTTAGATTTTAATGAAAGTGCCATCAAGGTTATTTGGTTTGAAGCTGCTAACACGAAATAGTTAAAATTGGATAGCGAGCAGTCGAATTAAAGAAATAATCATTCATTAATGGCGAAGTTACAAAGATCACAATAACACCAACATATTGCTGTGATTTCTTTTGCAGATCGTGACGTTGCTTATAAATGTTAAATCTCAGCGTTCTTATAAAATAAAAACTCAATCACTTACCTGTAGCACAACCTTAATAGCATGAACGAAGATTAACAATATTAACCTGAATTTTTTTCTCGGAAAAATGCAATAAAAGCTTTTAAACAATTCAATTCAAATAAATTAAACGCTACAATTGAGGGCAAAAATTTATATTATTTTAATTTCAGTTCAGGTAAAACAACACAATATGGAACTAATTGCGTGTAAATAGACAAATAAAAAATCATGTTAATAATTGACACAAATGGTCCATGTTATGATCAAATTTAATGTAGTTAAGGCTTAATAAAATCAAATTGTTTTTTTAAGTTATAATCAAGTTACTTGTTTAACCAAACCTAACAAATATTTCTGTCACCATGGATACTTGGGGCTTACAAATAAACAAACAAATAAATTATTTTAAATTGACAATCTTTAATTTTTAATTATTAAACTAAAACCTACCAGGCTATTATTACGCAATTATAGTCGTTTTGACTTCGACTTTTTGTTTTTGTTCTATTCTGCACAGAATGAAATAATTATTCGCACTCACATAAATTTTGGGGCGTTCTACCGGATTCTTGGGGGATGGCGCTGGCCTGCACTGCTACTTTTCTAGATGCGGGTACAATTTTCTCGCTCCTGTTCTGCTTACAAAATCTCTGAATGCGTACTGCACATGCACGGCAGCTAAATTCAGTTATTACGTTGCTCGGCCATGATTTTGCTTTTTTGCGAGCGCGTAAAAGAGGCGATATGCTGCACGTCTTTGGGGGACGCTCAGCTAATTTTTCACTTTTAAAATTGTTAAATCATGTTTGTATTTACTCCACAGCTTGTGGCACTAATGTTCTACGATTTTTACTAATTACTATTACAATCGGCAAAGCCTTATACCAAAAATACCGGTTTAGATATATATTTTGTTGGAGTTTTACGACCTTCCACGCTCTTTTTTAACAGTTATTTTTAGAGAGAAAATGTATTTCTCTATAAATAAACAATTGACTGAAGATTATCATAGCAACCAACAAATTGTAAGTACTGCCTTATCTGTTTTATTACTTTAATTTAGGTGAGGTAGAAAGTAGAAAAGGAACTCAAGTTTGAAGTAGAATAATACAGTTAAACAAAACATTGTATTCTATCGTATAGGTATAAAGTAATAATTAAATAAAGTGAATTAATTAAATATGTACCTATCCGTGCGGCAAATGTAGAGGAGATATGGGTACTGGGTATACCTATATAAAAAAGTTGAAATAATCGGATTTGGTGTCTTGGCGAAGAAATTGTAGGTATAACAGTGAGGGATAAAATATCAAAATCTAGTACACATTTTGAAATATCATTCTCTACAATGTAACAATGGCGGAAACTCGCAAAACCCAGCAGATTATAACAACTGAAATGAACAGTTTACGATATATTGGGGAAAGCAAGATTTGACAGATTCTTTTATGCTACAAGGGATATACGTATCCCATATAATATTAGTTTTTTTAGAATTTCTTAGTTATGCTAGTAAGTATATAGTACAGGCGCCAGGGAAATCGTTAGTAGGGCTTTACGTGCAATTCTTGGTACCAGCATTTTGGGTTAATGGGTGGGTGGGGGGCTGTGCTCTGAGTCTAACTTTAAGTTTTCGGATCGATCGGAGAAATTGTTTTTCCGCAATATCGGAAGAAGTGTTGAAAACGGTTTTTTAGCAATTTCTCGTTTCCTGTTGCTCTGATGCTGAAATTGCATCAATACAAGTTGTAGTTTATGAAATTCCTCACAACTTTTGAAAATACCTTTTTTCTGCAACCGTCTGAAAAGTCATACTTTTTAATACCAAAATCTGTCATTGAAGTGGACGTTTTTCTTACTGACACAAAAAGGCATATGTTGCTAAGAAACACTTTTAGTTCCTAGGAAGTAAAAGTACTTTTACTTCCTAGGAACTAAAAGAACGATTAAGTTTTCCGAATAGCTTTTATTTAAGAAGGCACTACACAGGTGTTAAAAAACTAGCCAAGCAGCACAGAGCTGAAATTAAATAACAAATAACTTAATACTCTATAACTCATAAATATACATAATAATAATTAATTTGTAATGTTAATATTAAAATTGCAATTTGAACATGCTTGAAAATTAAATAAACCTGATCTGTCAACCATCTTGAGCTTTTTAGAATTATTAATATTACTTTGAGCATCAGCAATTACGGTATTACTACTTTTTTGAATGCTTAATCTTCGTAATTAATTATGCCAGTATTGTCAGTGTTGATAGGATGTATGATTTTACTGGTGCTAGGTTGATCGAGTCCCAATATTTTTTCAGCAATATCTTTCTTGTTTCTTAAAGATTCTTCGACGTATCCTTCTGCCACAGTACTTGATTTCCAACCCCCGTGTCTTTTGAGACACGTGAGGTCGCCGCCAGCATCGACTAGAAACGTGGCAGAAGTTCGTCGTAAGCAATGACCTGTAAATTCCTTCGCATTATCTAAATTTAAAAATTTAGCAACTTCTTGTGCAACACTGCTAATCTTATGAATTCCTACTACTTGTCGATGGCATATTCCATTTTGGTATCTTATAAAAAAACATGGTTCTTCAAAGTTCTTTGGGCGAAGAGCTACGTATTTTCTATAAATATTTAAATATCTATCTCCCATAACCGTGAACGATCTGACCTTATTAGTTTTAGTCTTCAGAATTTTAATCAGTAAGGCTGATTTAAGATCTTCGATATCGGTAATTTTTAAGCGGACCAACTCATCGCAGCGGCAAGCTCCAGCAACTCCCAAAATTAAAACAACCTGTAAAAAGTTAAAATTTAATTATCTTAAAATATTCGTTTTAAAATTAAAACACACACCTTGACCATCAGGTATTGGTTATCCGGAGCACACTTCAAGAATTGGTCCACCTGTTCTTTACTTAAAATTCTTGATTTCTTAGGCGTGTACCCATGATTCTGCTTTTTTAAAAAGGTACGAAGTTTTGAAAATTTGTCAATATCTATTCCATTTTTAAGACTAAGTGTTGCTTTAACCATCGAATATTGCGCCCAGAGTGTAGAAGCCTTCAATTTACTGGACAATTCAGCAAAGTATGCTATTAGTACACTCTCCGTATATGATTTTATATTTTCTCGTTACACCAATTTACAAATTTATTATACGCACTTTCGTATACTTCTCGAGATTTATCGGGCAGAAGATTTGCAACAACTGCTTTTGCACGGCTTAAGATTTCTGGTGGTATATAATCTTTCACATCTTCGTATTTACACATTTTTGGTAAACTTGTTACGCTTCGTTTCTTTTACTTCTCAGTTTGACAGAATAAATAAAATTTGAAACAAAAGTCAAGGTGAGTCAATGATACCTACTTATACTAGCATATTTTAGTAGTGTTCCTCTCATCTTAATTTTATTTTTAAATGCGATTTTTTCGGTTGCAGAAAAAATAGTATGTATTATACGGATTAAAAGTGACTCTGTTTGACGCGCAATTTTGCGTTTGCTCGGCTACGCTTCGCTCCGCCTTGCAAATGCAAACATAATTGCTTGTCAAACAAAGTGCCACTTTTAATCCTAATAAAACAATGTACTATTTCTCGTGCGCTCAACAATTCAAAAGTTGTTACCCCATAAAGCCAAGAAATTAAGGGTTGAAATGGGTTTTACGTAAATATATCGCTTTCAGTTAATCCTACGATAAAAAATACCCTCAAATTTTTTGTAGAACAACTAATTTGCATAAAATTTGTGTATGAGTATTTTTCCATTTAGACAATTATTTACCGTTCTACAGCGCCGCAAATGTCGCAAGTCACGTAAACCGTACATTTAATGTGCACTTTCGAACGGCCCTGTTCCTTTGAGGTACAGTTTGTAGCGCGTCTTTTAATGTGGTTTCCCCGATATGCCTACTCCACGAAGTGTATTTCTAACAGTCTCACACTTCCCATGGTCTTTTTGATGGACCGGGTTCTGCATCGTTGATCCCACTCATTGCAGAATCGTTGATTTTATCGCCCTTGTCAAGTTGTGTTTCCTTTGAAAAGAACTCGGAAAGAGATAATATGTCATCGTCGTAATTGATGTGATATTCGTCAACATCTGTAGTAAGCATTCTGGAGAATTCCTGCACGTTCTCACAGGATTCTCCGGCGAGAAGCAAATGACGGTGCACTTTAAACCCGCCCTTTCCACATTTGGTCTTGCACCCGCATGAAATTAATTTTATTATTGCAAGAGGCGCGGGAGGCTCAGTGCTAGACACCTGTGTAAACGTACGGTCACTTTTCTTTCAGCCCCATCTTTCCGCGGGTAGAGTGTCACTAAACTTAAACAAAATAAAAATTTATATTCAAAATGAACGATTCACGACTCACCATGTGAAGAACAATCCTCGGTTATTCCGTTATTTGATTAATTTTTTAATCTAGACTGTAGTGTGTTTTTCTTTGCAAGCCCGGAAAACTGAATACGAAGGATACATCATGCGTGAAACACGGCGATGCTGTATCAAAGCATATCTTGTTTTTGCATGCATTTTCTGGTTGTGACACAACATCGGCTGCTTACGGTATGGGCAAAGTGAAATTTCTTAAAACCCTAGAAAAGACACCTAGCCTGGAATCTGCAGTAAATCACTTTGCACAGAAAGACGTAGACTCGGATATCATCTCATTAGCGGGAGAGAAATTTTTTATTGCGTTGTACGGTGAAGACATCCATAAAGACAAGTCAATCAACTTGCTGCGATACAAACACTTCGCGAAATCCCTTGCGAAGTCAACGTTTAATCTGGCATCCCTGCCACCTACAAAAGACACGGCCAGGATGCACGCATTCCGGACATACCATCAAGTTCAATCCTGGCTTGGAAATGACACTCTACCCGCGGAAAGATGGGGCTGGAAGAAACGTGGCCGTACGTTTACACCGGTGCCTAGCACGGAGCCTCCCGCGCCTATTGCAATAATTAAATTAATTTCATGCAGGTGTAAGACCAAATGTGGAAAGGCTTGTGGCTGCCGCAAAGCGGGTTGAAAGTGCACCGCCATTTGCTCCATATGCGCCGGGGAATCCTGTAAAAACGTGCAACTTCTCCAGAATGCTTGCTACAGATGAAGACGAATACCACACCAGCTACGACGATGACATATTTTCTCTTCTCGAGTTTGTTTCAAGGGAAACAACTTAACCAGGGCGACAAAATCAACGATTCTGCAATGATTGGAATTGACGATGCAGAACCCGGCCCATCAAAAAGACCAAGGGAAGTGTAGAAATACACTTCGTGGATTAGGCCTATAGGGGAGACCACGTAAAAAAAACGCGCCACAAGCTGTACCTCAAAGGTGGTGTGGAAAACAGTTGGTGCGACACACTCAAAGGAACAGGGCCGTTCGAAAGTGCACACTAAATGTACGGTTTACGTGACTTGCAACATTTGCGGCGCTGTAGAACGGTAAATAATTGTCCAAATGGAAAAATATTCATACACATATTTTATGCAAATTAGTTGTTCTACAAAAAATACCCTCAAATTTTTTGTAGAACAACTAATTTGCATAAAATTTGTGTATGAGTATTTTTCCATTTAGACAATTATTTACCGTTCTACAGCGCCGCAAATGTCGCAAGTCACGTAAACCGTACATTTAATGTGCACTTTCGAACGGCCCTGTTCCTTTGAGGTACAGTTTGTAGCGCGTCTTTTAATGTGGTTTCCCCGATATGCCTACTCCACGAAGTGTATTTCTAACAGTCTCACACTTCCCATGGTCTTTTTGATGGACCGGGTTCTGCATCGTTGATCCCACTCATTGCAGAATCGTTGATTTTATCGCCCTTGTCAAGTTGTGTTTCCTTTGAAAAGAACTCGGAAAGAGATAATATGTCATCGTCGTAATTGATGTGATATTCGTCAACATCTGTAGTAAGCATTCTGGAGAATTCCTGCACGTTCTCACAGGATTCTCCGGCGAGAAGCAAATGACGGTGCACTTTAAACCCGCTTTGCGACAGCCATAGGCCTTTCCACATTTGGTCTTGCACCCGCATGAAATTAATTTTATTATTGCAAGAGGCGCGGGAGGCTCAGTGCTAGACACCTGTGTAAACGTACGGTCACTTTTCTTTCAGCCCCATCTTTCCGCGGGTAGAGTGTCACTAAACTTAAACAAAATAAAAATTTATATTCAAAATGAACGATTCACGACTCACCATGTGAAGAACAATCCTCGGTTATTCCGTTATTTGATTAATTTTTTAATCTAGACTGTAGTGTGTTTTTCTTTGCAAGCCCGGAAAACTGAATACGAAGGATACATCATGCGTGAAACACGGCGATGCTGTATCAAAGCATATCTTGTTTTTGCATGCATTTTCTGGTTGTGACACAACATCGGCTGCTTACGGTATGGGCAAAGTGAAATTTCTTAAAACCCTAGAAAAGACACCTAGCCTGGAATCTGCAGTAAATCACTTTGCACAGAAAGACGTAGACTCGGATATCATCTCATTAGCGGGAGAGAAATTTTTTATTGCGTTGTACGGTGAAGACATCCATAAAGACAAGTCAATCAACTTGCTGCGATACAAACACTTCGCGAAATCCCTTGCGAAGTCAACGTTTAATCTGGCATCCCTGCCACCTACAAAAGACACGGCCAGGATGCACGCATTCCGGACATACCATCAAGTTCAATCCTGGCTTGGAAATGACACTCTACCCGCGGAAAGATGGGGCTGGAAGAAACGTGGCCGTACGTTTACACCGGTGCCTAGCACGGAGCCTCCCGCGCCTATTGCAATAATTAAATTAATTTCATGCAGGTGTAAGACCAAATGTGGAAAGGCTTGTGGCTGCCGCAAAGCGGGTTGAAAGTGCACCGCCATTTGCTCCATATGCGCCGGGGAATCCTGTAAAAACGTGCAACTTCTCCAGAATGCTTGCTACAGATGAAGACGAATACCACACCAGCTACGACGATGACATATTTTCTCTTCTCGAGTTTGTTTCAAGGGAAACAACTTAACCAGGGCGACAAAATCAACGATTCTGCAATGATTGGAATTGACGATGCAGAACCCGGCCCATCAAAAAGACCAAGGGAAGTGTAGAAATACACTTCGTGGATTAGGCCTATAGGGGAGACCACGTAAAAAAAACGCGCCACAAGCTGTACCTCAAAGGTGGTGTGGAAAACAGTTGGTGCGACACACTCAAAGGAACAGGGCCGTTCGAAAGTGCACACTAAATGTACGGTTTACGTGACTTGCAACATTTGCGGCGCTGTAGAACGGTAAATAATTGTCCAAATGGAAAAATATTCATACACATATTTTATGCAAATTAGTTGTTCTACAAAAAATACCCTCAAATTTTTTGTAGAACAACTAATTTGCATAAAATTTGTGTATGAGTATTTTTCCATTTAGACAATTATTTACCGTTCTACAGCGCCGCAAATGTCGCAAGTCACGTAAACCGTACATTTAATGTGCACTTTCGAACGGCCCTGTTCCTTTGAGGTACAGTTTGTAGCGCGTCTTTTAATGTGGTTTCCCCGATATGCCTACTCCACGAAGTGTATTTCTAACAGTCTCACACTTCCCATGGTCTTTTTGATGGACCGGGTTCTGCATCGTTGATCCCACTCATTGCAGAATCGTTGATTTTATCGCCCTTGTCAAGTTGTGTTTCCTTTGAAAAGAACTCGGAAAGAGATAATATGTCATCGTCGTAATTGGTGTGGAAAACAGTTGGTGCGACACACTCAAAGGAACAGGGCCGTTCGAAAGTGCACACTAAATGTACGGTTTACGTGACTTGCAACATTTGCGGCGCTGTAGAACGGTAAATAATTGTCCAAATGGAAAAATATTCATACACATATTTTATGCAAATTAGTTGTTCTACAAAAAATATAAGGGTATTTTATATCGTAGGATTAACTGAAAGCGATATATTTACGTAAAACCCATTTCAACCCTTAATTTCTTGGCTTTATGGGGTAACAACTGTTAAATTGTTGAGTGCACGAATTTCCAAAAGTTGTGAGGAATTTCATAAACTACAAACTTGTACTAATGCAATTCCAGTGCCAGAGCAACAGGAAACGAGAAATTGCTGAAAACCGTTTCAACACTTCTTCCGATATTGCGGAAAAACAATTTCTCCGATCGATCCGAAAACTTAAAATTAGACTCAGAGCACAGCCCCCCACCCACCCATTAACACAAAATGCTGGTACCAAGAATTGCATGTAAAAATTCCCTGGCGCCTGTACTAATAGTAGAAACACTCGATCAGTTTTACTCATTAAAAGCCACAACAGTAAGGAAATGCAAAGCAACCGCTTTATCAAAAACTTGCACATCTATGGATTGAGTAAAACTAACAATATTAGTTTCTGTGTTTGCTACCATAACATCAAGGAGATGAATTTTTTACCAAAACGTACATTTATTTTTTCTGAAACTGAAAAGGGAAAAGCTGGATTTTGATGATAAAGAATGTCCTCATGTCATTTGCCTTATCTATGCTGAGGATACAAAAACATAACACTGTAAAGACATTTTTCTTTGTTAGGTTATGAATTGACAATGTCTTGTCGATTGCTTCTTTCCAATACTAGACGCAGTTCGTGCCACATCGCTACAGGTTCATCAATTTTTCGCCATCATTTATAGATTTTATTGACACAGCGCTTAGACTTCACGATGTGCACGTGCATTTACTGTCTTAGAGTGATATTGGGACTTCATATTCCTCAAGTAACCTCAAGTGCTCAGGTTCTGATACCAATCAAAATTCGAAAGTTGAAGTATTTTCAGTCAACCCAACTGCGTTACTAGAACATTTTACTATTTTGTTGTTTTGTTCATGAATCGGCTTGGGTCTATTGGGATTTTTGAGAATCTCAGAACTCTTTAAAGATGGGTTCTGGTAGCCTCTTCATACCTCGGATGTGGATGGAAAACCACCTTGCATAGTTCTGACGATCAAGAGCAACGTACCATGAAACTAATAACTTCTGTAGATATAAATTCTCATCGTCGTGGAGCATTTCGAGTACGTGGAGATGTATAACTGAAAAAATTTATCTCGCGTGTATGCTAAACTCTTATTGTGGCGTGGTACTTGCGGATTTCTGTACGATTCTAAGTATATCGTTAAAGAATAAACCGAGTACTTGGTATTTGTTGGAATTGCTTGTTGCCGAATTAGTACTAGTTATTTTTAGAAGTTTTGTAGTGGCCGTCAAGTTCGACAGTTTATAGTGGCGTTCAGTTACTTAACGTACGAAAGTTTCAACAACAACTTTTGTACGCGATAATTATATTGCGAGGAAGTACTGAGGCTGTGGCTGTTGCTCGTGGACAACTAATACACAGTTTGAAATGTAGTAAGGATGTTCGGACGCCCTTCTGCGTTGAACTTGGTTCCTTAAGTGAACGAAGCTTCACATGTGAATATTAGCACTGGCGTATAAGCAATTGCAAAGAACATTTTTACCAATTTAGTTTCTATTTTAGTGTATTTGCATTCCATTTTGTCAATAGAACTGTGTATATACATAAACATTTCATTTACAACTAGTAATAATTAAGAATAAAATCAATGTCACCACTACATTCCCAACAAAACAGTTAAAGTGACATCACTACGAATACATTAAGATCCACAAGATTATAGGTGTATGCCTCTTACGATTTTATTTGACATTTATATAAGTTTAGCATTTGCCATTCCTCTTTATCTTTTATGCATAGTTTTCTGGCGCAAGATTTATATTTCGGAGCTAATTATACACATTTTAAATAAACATTCGGTTGCAGTAATTTCGGATTTTTTTTGTTCTGTTTGCTTTATGGAAACACTGTATGGTTTGGGAATTTATGCCAAAAAGCATTTGTTTGGACCGTCTCGAACCAGTGGCGCTTTCGGACAACCCACCCCATCTTGTTCAGGAACTAGCTGGCGAAACTTTTCTACACTGTTAGGACAATTCCCTGGATGACAGTGTTTTGTTTTTGGCATAATATTGAGCATTATTTTTTAATTTGTACAAATTCCACGTGCAGCAGGGTATATGTAGTTGTAAAAAATAGTGCATGTGTCCGGTATATCTTCATCTACTCAAAATTTGCTGTTAATCTAACTGATCACTATATTGATTTACTCATTAAAAATACTTTATTGTTGAATGATAAGCTTCCGTGATATTTTGAATTAGATAATTTAAAGTTTTTATATTAATCCTAACATTCTATAATAAAAGTAATGGTAACATTAACAAAAAGCTAAAGCAAAAGTAAAACACCATCATATTAGCAAAAACCAAAGTACAAATTATGAAGTCTTCCCAGGAATTATATAATTTCAAACTTAGTAGAAAATATTTTTGGCACTTTGAATAACCTCTCATTTACTGAAGGTATTAAAACATTTTTCCAAAGGAAAGAATCGGAGATTTATTGTGAATAAATAGAGATTCGGATCGGCGATATACGGAACAACTTTCAAAAGAAAGTGACATTTGATTTACATTTTAGCGAGAAGAAAACAGAACATTTGTTGGACGTAAAAATCAGTACGATCCCTGCATTTAATTAGACTAATTACACCTTGAAAACGTCTGCAATGACGAAAATCAGTTTGCTGCAATTCTAGTTAGTTTCAACTTTCAGCTCAAATCAGAGCGAACGTCGGCCCGGGGCAAGCGCATTTTCCGAACGTTAACCGCATTCTCTTCGATTTTTGACAAAATAATTGCGCCACTTGCACAACCCCCATTTGCATATCAACTACTCGTTTTAATTAAACGCTAATCGAGACGTATCGCAATCTCGACGCCTCGTAATGGCCCTTGTTTTGTGGAAAATTTATCGGAGTGAAAATTGCGGTGGACTAATTTATTTTTGACATGCTACACCTTGTAAGACAAGGCGACTTATTTGCTCTCGTCTGGCGGCCATTTGGTGATAAGGTTCGATTAAAGTAATATTTAATGCTTTAAATGGTTTGAGCGAGTGTAAGTTTGTACAAGAATGATGGCTTCGCCTCCAGTTAATTCCAAATTGTGGAACTTAATTAGTGAGCAGCTGGCGACTGAAACTGATTTATTGCTTTATTAGGATGTGTCTGTAGTGACCTGTGCTGACTGCACTACATATCAACTGGTTAATATAGTAACACTAGGTTTTTATTCATATAGTGTATTTCAAAAACAAAAACTCACTCGCAGCATGTTATGATCAAATTGAAGTTTGCCATAACTTGATACATACCCATTGAAGCAAATGAACTACGATAAGTCAGAGAGAAGTAAATTACATCTTCATTTTGCACTATTTTTCTAAAACTATATAAACACTTAAAAACAATTTTTGTTATGATTAATACACTCGTTGTTGTGTAAATGCCATTTTATTTTTTTTTCCAATACCTACCTAAATATCTGCATTTTGTTCACTAAAATCTCGTTATTAAAGTACCTCTTTATTTACTAGTGATTAAAATAGTTTTCCCGCTGATCATGTAAGTCAGTGATACAGCCTTAGTAACAAAACGTGTAAGTCGGTGATTATATTTGTTTGCTGCTTTTTCTTGACAACGGAACTTAATATTATTATTAAGTTCCTAGGATAATAAAATTAGCAAAGCAAGATGCAGATTGAGACGTTTTGTTTATAAATCGCAAGTGTTGATGTGACATGTGACACTCATAGGTAACACGACTCACGAAAATTAATCCTGGTGACAAACCAAACGATTTTTTCAAAAATCTAGGAAAATTTCGATAAGCAGCGGGAAAATATAATAAGATAACTCGGAATGTAACGCCTATTAACATTTTCGGCAGGCAACAAGCCGCGACTTCGTCTTGGCTTGTACTTGCCTACCTCAAATGTTAATAGGTCCTACATTCCTTGTGACTTAAATAGCTATTTTATTCACTTCTGAATACGTAAAATATTATAGTATGCAATTATTTAAACCCATTTGTATGCGGAGCCCCGAGGGACCGATTGGAGAGGGGCCGAGCACCGAGGGCCCCCTTGGAGAGTGGCCTAGTCCCGAGGTTCCCCTTGGAGAGGGGCGGAGCCCCGAGGGCATTTTGGCTAACAAACTCCTCGGCTCATGTGAAAATTCGCCTTAATAGCTATAAATTTTAATTTCTAAAGTCCTAATGTGTAGGTATTGGAAAAAATTTTATATATCACTCTTGAATAAAGACATTTTATTAACTCACGAAAAGTATTCACGAGGGGTTTCGCCCCGTATAAATAACTATTTTGCTTGATACAAGTAAACTTAATGCAGTGTACACTTTTGCCTGTCACAGTGACAAATGTTTTCATAAACAAAACGCAAGAAGACATTCACCTATAGACTTGAGTTAAGGCATGACTAGATTTTGTATCTTTCTTTTCAAGGCCTGCCCAAATGAACTTTTTTTGAAACACACGATATAAATGTAAACAATGCATTAAACATTACTACTCCAAATTATATTTTATTTTTCAAATATTAATGTAAGCACGTGGTATTTTATACACATACTATTGCCCCCTTACAGTACGTACTTATATGTTTGTTGTTCGCGTTATTTGCTTAGTTAACACTGCTCTTCTCGAGTGTGCTATTATAATGCTATTTTCTATCTTGGTATAAGGGATTTTCTCCAGTTTTCACTTCCAGTAATTTTGAACCCTAAGTTGGTAAATAATTGATATACAGTGTGTCCGCGGATTGAGGTGTAAATGACAAAACATTTTCGAGTTAGATGTTAATCTTCTAGGAATCACTCCTGTTTGTTCTCAAACCAAGATTTTGAGAAAATCAATCAAATTAATTAATTACAGGATGTTTTTGAACGTTTTTTTAAAAATGGCCAAGAGTCAACTACATTTATTAAAAGAGATAACAAAAAAATGATATTAAGGAAAGTTGTTTAAAATTAAGAGTCATGGTTCACTCTGAATTTTCAGACAAATCGGCCTACTTTGATTTAAAAAAAAATTGGTTTTTATACCAACATACTTTTTATCGTAGCTGTGGGAGGCACTGCACTATTTTTTTAACATCTTAGTTCATGAACTAGTTAGAGTGCCTCGTATAAAACGTATGTTTGTATAAAAAGCCAAAAAATATTTTAAAAAATCAAAGTAGACCGATTTGTCTGAAAATTGAAAGTCTGCCATTACTTTTAATTCTAAACATCTTTCCTTAATAGTTTTTTTTGTTATATCTTCGAATAAAGGTAGTTTACACTTGGCCATTTTTTAAAAATAGATTTTAAAAACACCCTGTATATTAATTAATTTATTAATGTGGAGAAAATTAATGTCAAAAAGAATTTGAAATTATGTGAAATTTCAAGAATGCATGATTTTAATTATTTTTTGAAGAATAAAAAATCACAAGTCGTCAACATGTTTATTAATAAGTTAAAAGTTTAAAACACAAAACGTTTCGCAATTTTAGGTTGCTTCATCAGTTGTACAAATCTCCTGCAAAAAACCTGTATACTTACATAAAATTATATTGTAATGAATAGCTATATTGTAATGAATAGCTTAATATTTCCATATAACAGTATTAACCCCTACAAGGGGCTGTTTTTGATCTACATGTGCTACCGTTTTTAATTAATTTTTTAATTTGTAAATTTGTCTTCGTCACCAGCGTAACTAAACAATGTTTTATGAGTTTTAAAGTGTTTTACAAATAATTTATTACAATAATATAATACCTTCAACAAACTCTTCTAAGTACTACCCTACAATATAATTTTATGTAAGTATACAGGTTTTTTGCAGGAGATAGATGTATTTCCTAATCCGATTTATTTTGCTCCTTTCAGAAATGTATTCCAGTATTCTCAATATTTTCTAATTTGTACAACTGATGAAGCAACCTCAAATTGCGAAACGTTTTGTGTTTTAAACTTTTAACTTATTAATAAACATGTTTACGACTTGTGATTTTTTATTCTTCAAAAAATAATTAAAATCATGCATTCTTGAAATTTCACATAATTTCAAATTCTTTTTGACATTAATTTTCTCCACATTAATAACTTTAAAATTATAAATGTCATTTCTTATTTTGAATTATTAATTAATTTAATTGATTTTCTCAAAATCTTGGTTTGAGAACAAGCAGGAGTGATTCCTAAAATATTAACATCTAACTCGTTTTTTTGTCATTTACACCTTATGTGAATTCAATCCGCGGACGCACTGTATATTTTCAGCCCTCGATTTGATATGGAAACAGTTACGTATAGGCATTGGTAATTCATTTCATAAAAAAATTGCTTTGCTTTAATCTAAAACAGTAGCGTTTGAGTATCGGTAGCTCGATTTTTATGACAGAAATATTAAAAATGAAATTTTAATGAATTGAGGGAAGATTTGCATCGTACAAAACAGGGAAAAGTTAAATATAACAATTCATACTCTGACGTCCCAAATCTCAAACCTTCTTGATTTGAAAAGCATTCATCCATGTTTCATATCGGTGGGATAAATTCTTCTTAATAAATATATCTTTGCTAAAAATATTGTTTAGAGAAATAAAACCAATAATCGTATAAAGCCAGATCTGGGCAACGTTTGCTTAGCTGAGGGCGTAATTTCGGGACTTAATCAGGTCGCAGGCCGTAGGTAAGAAATAAGTAGGGAGTACTGAATAAAAAAGCGATAAAAATTCACACATTAATTTTATTAATTATAATAGCATAATCAAACATATAAAAAGCAAATTAACAAAAAAAGATAAAAAAATCAAATGAAAATTAATGAGAAACTTGAGTTTGAAGCTGAGAAATAAGATGATCAATATTGGGGTCAATATCACTAGTACACAGGGGCAAACTGTTTTCTAAATTAACATCTGTAAGCCAAGTACGATGCTTATTTTTATTAATGTTCATGATTGAAAAAAGCTGCTCACATTTATACGTGCTTCCGAATGTGCAAATTATTTTTTCTACTCCTTTATTAGTAAATTGCTCATTAAGCACTGTTTACTTGATTAGTAAATTCGTTGTTACAAACAGTGTTACGTAATGATAATGACTAACACGTAATTTTTTTTATTACGTTACAGTTAGCTTCTGTTGTTTGTACGAAGCGGTGTAGGGATGTGACTGCAGCCGCCTAATTTTTAAAATGGTGTGACAGATGATTTGACAGTTAATAAAATATTTCTTTTTCGTTTAACGAAATGAGTGTGACCGTAGAAAAAGTATAGTACGCAACTCGGGCTATAGAGCAATTACACGCTCGTGGAATTACACACGCGCCGCTACGCGGCTTGTGCGTAACTTTTCCAACTCGCGTGTAATATGCTTCCTACAGCTCTCGTTGTGTAATATACTATTTCGTGCGAAAACTCTCAGTTGTGGATACTTTTCTTGGGAAATGTATGTTCTGTAAAATTCGCTTAGTTCCACATCATCAAATTTAGACTTCAAATATGAGTCTTCTTGAAGCTCGATCAACTCTATTTGCAGGTGAAGCGGAGCTTTGCAAAAATATTGAAAGTGCTATCCATATTGTTAAAATCGGTAAACCGATTAGTGAATTGCTGTGACAGTAGTTTCAGTTCTTTAGCATAGCGACCGTATTTAATGTTTTCGTGACTGGATAATGTTAAAATATGAAAACAGTTTTTACTTTTCATTTGTGTTTCTCACAAGCAAATTTTGTTTTGAAAAGCTTTAAGATGACTGTACAGCTGATTTACCAATTACTCTTGTTCTTGAAGCTTCAAGTTCAGGTCGTTTAAGTGTCCTGTGATGTCTACCAAGAATGCCAAGTCACAAAGCCATGTTGGATCACAAATTTGCGGCACGTTTTCTCTTTCTTTTCCATAAAATCAGCTATTTCTTTTCTAAGGTCATAAAATCTTTTTAGCATTTTACCTTTGCTTAGCCACCTTACTTCGCAATAGTATGTCACATCATCGTGTTCTGAAGAGAGTTCATCAAAAATGCTTTAAACTGGCGATGGTTAAGACCGCGGAATCTAATGAAATTGATGGTATTTAATACCACACCATAACGTTCTTCAATCGAATGGACTTAGAGTACAAGTTTTGTTGGTGAATAATGCAATGCAGAATTATTAAATCACATTCTTGCACATTCATAGCAGTTGCTCTTTCCTTCAGAATTCCGATAAAACCTTTTCGTAAACCGACCATTGAAGGTGCACCATCTGTGCACACTCCAATTAATTTATATCACTGCAAACCATATTGCTGAAAAGTACTTTGCACATCGGCAAAAATATCTTTTCCAGTAGTTGTCCCTTGTAGCGGCCGTAAAGCAAGTAATTTCCTGTCACTACCAATTCTTCATCAACACCTTGTATAAAAATAGCTAACTGGGCTGTGTCGGATAAATCTGTACTCTCATCCAAAGCAATCGAAAATGCTTGAAAACCAGCCAATCTCTCAGTCAATGTTTTTTTGATATCACTAGCCATCATATCTATACGTCGAACAACAGTACGTCGCGATAAGCTCACTTTCTCAAACTCTTTCTTCTTTTCTGGGCACAAAAGTTCTGCAAATCTACTAGGCACTCTTTAACAAACTGTCCCTCAGAAAATGACTTCGATGTTTTCGCTAGTTTGGAATTAACTATAAAACTAGCTTTAACAACACTGTCTAGATTTGATCTTTGTGGATGGAACATTTGTTGCTATTTCCCTAAATCGGTAATGAGTTTTTTAATTTTATCCTTTCTTAATTGGCCCGTAAGTAAATTATATTGAGCGAAATGCTTGCTGGAGTAATGCCGCTTCATATTGTATTCTTTTAAAACAAACACATAGGTAGGTTTACCACTTTGCATGATAAAAAAGTATTCATCAGTCCATTTGTTTTGGAATTGACGACATTCTGTGTCCACTTTCCGTTTTTTTAAACCGGAAATCTTGATAGATATTTTTCTTACGAGCTGAATTTGCTTGAATATTTCCCGCGTCTTTTCTTATCAGTTGTTAAGAAGTAATGAGTTGACACGCGCGCTGCGCGGTTTATATATTACCCGAAATAATCAACTAGAATACTCTCGATCGTACGCGAATATGCGATGCGAGCAGTCAGGCCGACTGTTATGACTAACGTTATGAATAACGCTTCAAGGTCATCGGACGGCTTTCCGAATGTTTATCTTTATCTGTTTGTCTCTTTCTAACGACTATTTCTGACTCGATCTGTGGTGTTCCACTGCGTACGCTTAATAATATTTTTTATTTTATATTTATTTTATTTTTACTGTTGCTTGACAGTAATTACAAATAAACTATGTGTGCTAAATCTTTAATTTTTTTGCGCATTATTTGAAATTTTTGAATCTCTCGCAGGCCGGATTGAAGCTGGCGGAGAGCCGGATCCGGCCCGGGAGCCGTGGGTTGCCCATATGTGGTATAAACAATCATAATAGCAACTGGTTACAAGGCATTCAGGCAGTTCTTTTTGAACTTTATTTATAAAAAAGTTTAAAGAATACACAATATTCGCTAAATATACTAACGGTGTTCAACCAAACAGAAATTAGTATTTAGTACCTATATAAAAATGGTTGAAACATGCAAAAGATTTTCAAAAAACTAGTAGTGTCAAAGAAACTGTAGATCTAACGGCACGATCTTAGCAAGAAAACGGTAATGAGAAAAAACAAAATCACAAGGAGATGAAAATGAAGAACTGAGAACCGCAAGGAATTTAATGTTAGCAATTTTTAATATCACAGGGTCTTACTGCGAGGGAGCATCCAGAAACCTAGTTATGGAAGCAAAAAGATATCGAATAGACATTTTAGTAATTCTGGAGACCATCCACGTAAAAAGGAATCGTGAATACAGAAATCGAGGACTACGTATTTTTCAGCAGTAGCCCAGCATACTGGGCATCGGTTTTTCGCAAGTGGACGTTGTCACACTAAACAGTGTTAAAATTCAAAGATAATTAGGGGTAAAAATATCTTAACATTCCTGATAATATTGAAACAAGAAAAGAGAACTCCTGGTAATGCCAATTGCATCAATTTTCAAATGAAAAAAAAAACATTATCAGAGGTGGGATTCGAACTGCAACGCCCGCGAGCTCTGCGCCTGTACGTCGCATGCTGCCACGCAGGACTTTTCACATCTGGGCGACACTCAGCATTAAACATAACGCATTTAGTCGTTGCTCGTTTTTGATTCTTACAACTTTTAATCTGTATCTGTTGGGTCATATTTTATCAAGGGCAAAGTCTGAACTTTGTGTAAATTATTACTTTTATCCATTTCTTAGTTGAAGCAAAAATAAACACAATTTTATTTTTTAAGATGCTCGCCCTGTAAATATTGGGTCCAAAATCTACCCTTTTTCATCACTACAGAAACAGAGAGAATTTTATTGTTTAAGGTGCTCGGTTTCATGCCAGGAAGGTATATAATTGGCATGCAAAATATCGTCTTCCTCCATCGAATAGTTTTTGAGTTATACCAGCAATAGACAGACAGACGAAATTGAGAAAATCTTATTTTCATCATATAAAGACTCGGAAACGTGAAGAAATCTCGGAAAGTGATGTTTTCTATGCTTACAATACTTTATTCGTATTTTAGACGAAGGAAGAAAAAAGGAATTACGACATCATAAACTAAAGTTCGAGTCAGTGCCACAACAAATATAAGAATTTCAAACGGAGCATACAACATCAGTATAATAAACATTAATATTAACTGAAAATTGTGATGAAAAGGAAACAGCCATTCTTTTCAAAATCTTGAAAAAATTATATAATGTACTAGCTGGCCCGGCAAACGTTCTGCCCAAAAATAATTTGTCTCTGAAACCCCGTTTCACCACTATAGAGTTTTAATTTTATGTCATGTCCATCGTTTTTGACTTAAAAATAAATGCCATTTTTGCAATCAACGTCCCAAAAAAACCTCAATAACGACACCCACATCGATTTTTAGGCTTATTTACCCCATTTCACCCCTTAAGGGGTAGCGGACCCGACAGAAGTTGTCCTGCCCGAACGTTGGTTTGCCTGCTGTTAGCGGGTACAGCAAAGGTTTTTTCGATATTCTAATTTTAAATTTTTTTAATTTAAAAAAAATATTGGCGTTTGGGGGGGGGGGGTGAAATTTTGGAGTTATATGTTCTGATATGCGAGAAATCTTTAAAAAATCGTCAATAAATTTTTTAAAAATTTCAGAACCCGATTGCAGCGCCACCTACTGGGCCCAGTTGTGAATCTAAACCATCCAGGAACCCACTCAAACACACACAAAAAGTTTCATCAAAATCGCTCCAGCCGTTTAGGAGGAGTTCAGTCACATACACACGTACAGATGAATTATATATATAAAAGTTTTCATTTTTTAAAATATTGAAGGGGGGGGTGAAATTTTGGGGGACCCGACAGACGTTGTCCTGCCTGAACGTTGGTTTGCCTGCTATTAGCAGGTTCAGCAAACGTTTTTTCGATTTTCAAATTTTCGATTATTTTTATTTTAAAAAATATTGGAGGGAGGGGGGGGGATGAAATTTTGCGGTTATATGTTCTTATATGCGGGAAATAAAAAAATTCGTAAAAAAATTCCTAGAACCCGACTGCAGCGCCACCTACCGGGTCCAATTGTGAATCTAAACCATCCATAAACCCACCCAACACACACACAAAATTTCATCAAAATCGGTCCAGCCGTTTAGGAGTTCAGTCACATACAGACGTACGGAAGAATTATATACAGTGTGACCAGTAAAGTCCGCATCATATGGGATTTTTTTTATTAATGGCTTTTTTCGAAATTTGACTTTGGCATCAATTTGTGCTTCTATCGAGATGAAAATTAACCAAAAAAATAGTAGTCACGTCATTCGCATTATCTGTAAAATTTTATTTTTTTTTCAAAAAAAATTTAAAAGTGGAGTTATTTCTCAAAATATCGAAAAAAGTTATTAGAAAAAGTTTTTCTAAATGCAATTTTTAGCCCATATGAAAAATTTCAGTTGTATAAGATAATTTAGATTTTTTGCCCATTTTTTTTAAATTGCACCACTGTTGCAAAGTAAGACTCAACGCAACCTACATAAAACTTCTTAGTTTTGACAATGCTTTATTCCAGACACATTTTGTTTAAAGTAGCGCCATATTAAATATGTGTTTTTCTACAAAATCCAAATAGGGCTATTAAAATTTAGTCACATGTGATGCAAAGTTTATTTGTTTTGGACCCTAGTATAGAAGGAATGTGTGTTCAGGCTGGGGGTGTAATATTATTGATAGTGGAAGAATCATTACCAGAAACAGGATGTAAGAAAAAATAAAAATTGGATTCATAGACAGTGCAAGAAGGAATTAGAGACGAAAACAGAGCTCAGAATAAAAATTTTGAGGATAGGACTGGAAAGTGGTGTAGAAGAATATAGAAGACGACGAAAGAAAGAAAAAGATGTGTGCAGACAAGCAAAGAGGCAATCTAAAGAAGAGCAAATATCAGAGATAAAGCAGATGCACAATGTGAATAAACAAGAAAATAAGAAAGTTCTACGTGAAAGTGAAAAATAAAGCAAAGATGTAGTACCTTAAAACGGGGTGAATAGGGACAGTGGGGTGAATGGGGACGAAAACTTTTTATTAATATGGAAATATATAATGCATTATAAAGTTTATGTTTTTAAATTGCTCACAAATGTCGTTGCCGGCCCTTTTAGAGACTTTATATTTTACTATTGGTAAATAAAATAACACTAACGGTTTGTATTTCTCGTTTTAGCTGTCACATGTTTTACACGTTATTTACAAATGTCAAAAAGGTTTGTGGCGGCAAAGCAGTAGGTTGTTTGATTATTGTTTTCGACAATTTTACATAAATAAGTATACATTTGTGTAGGCGTCTGCAAAAAAATAGAGGTTACTACAATCTAGTAATTTGTAAATAATTATTTACGATAACGTTACATTTCTTTTGATTTTTAGGGGTGAATAGGGACATAACCTGAAAAATGCCAAGGTATTATAAACCAGGTGTCTTAACAAAGCGGCACAAGAAATATACCCAAGAAGATTTAGGAGATGTTATAAGAACCGTGAAAAGAGGAATTAGCATAAGAAAAGCAGCAGAACGATATAAAATTCCAAAATCTGTGATTCAACGGTACGTTTCACAAACACCACAAAATAAAGTAAAGAATAAAGGTGGTAAAAATGCGTTAACACTGGAATGTGAAGCCAAAATAGTAAAATGCATTATAACGTGTGCCAAGTGGGGCTACCCTATGTTGGAATTTGAAGTGAGGTCTTTTGCCAAATATCTTTAAAGACAATATGCCAGGAAAAGATTGGATAAAAAGCTTCCTGTTAAGGCACAACAGTGAAGTAGCACCCAGAATTTGCCAAAACATTAAACGAAGCCGAGCTGAAATTACACCTCAAGAAATTAATGAATGTTTTGATCATCTTACCGGTACTCTGAATGATGTTGAAGAACACCTGATTATCAATTATGATGAAACAAATCTTGCTGATAATCCTGGACGTCGAAAAATAATCTGTAAAGGTGGTTGTAAATACCCCGAACGGGTGATGAATGAATTCAAAAGTGCCACTTCCGTAATTTTTGCTACTGGTGCTGACGGAACGCTGCTTCCTCCACATATTATTTATAAGGCTACCAATATGTATGACCTGTGGACACTAAATGGCCCAGCTGGAGCACATTACAATAGAAGCCCATCAGGATGGATGGACGCTCAGTGCTTCCTAGACTGGTTTCAGATTATATTATTACCCTACTTGAGAAATTTTGCAGGAAAGAAAGTTTTAATAGGTGATAATCTTAGTTCTCACTTCTCACTTAGAGTTGTTGAATTATGTGAAGAAAATTCAATTGCATTTGTTTTCTTACCTAAAAATTCCACCCACATTAGTCAACCCTTAGATATAGGCCTCCATGCCATTAAAAATGGCATGGAGGAACATTTTAGAATCTTGGAAACTAGGTGCAGGTAGCAAGAAAACTACAATTGATAAACAGACATTCCCTAGCCTGTTACGAAAAACCATTGATAAACTTTCTGAAAATGGTAGTGAAACTAAAAGCATAAAATCTGGTTTTAGAAAGGCTGGAATTGCTCCACTGGATAGGCAAAAAGTTGTAGCTATGCTGCCAGAATCGTCATCAGCAAATGATGGCGATTTAAATGTTTCAGATAGCTTAACTGAATTCCTACGTGAAAGAATATTTGGAAACAAGCTTAATGATGGCTTAACATTGTAAAGAAAGAAAAACGTAAATGTCCCTGCAGGGAAAAGCGTTAAATCATCAGATTTACCATCTAGTACTTCTATTAATGCTGAATTAGACAGATCAAAGAGAGCTGCAACACCTATAAATTCTGACGCTGATGAAATGGACATAGTGGTATCTGAACCCGACAGTGACAATGACGATCGAGAAATATTAACTAACTTTACACCAGATCAGTTAAAAGAAGGAATCTGGGTCGTAGTCAATTTTGGACTAAAAAACAAAAAGTTGTTTATCGGTCAAATTAATCGTGTGATAGATGCTAGTAAAACTTACTTAGGAAAATTTGTAAGACAGTCTAATAAAGACACCACAATTTACTTTTTTCCAAATGTAGAAGACCTGAGTGAGTTTGATCAGAAGCAAATTATTGCCATAATAAATCCACCTAAACTATTAAGGAGAGGAAGAATGCAGTTCGGAATTAATTTAAATCGTCTATGATTTTGTTAAAAACACTTAAAACCTATATTTTTTATTGGTAGATATTTAGTTTCTCATTATTTAACCTTTGTTGAGCCTTATTTAATATTATTATTGAATAAATAATTTTGCTTTCAATAAATGTTTTGTTTTATTACAAATTCATGTTTTTCTCTCAGTTTTAAAGTACTACCGGTTTTTATATGAACATAATATATTTTTAAAAATTATTTTTAGTGTCCCTATTCACCCCAGGAAGGAATTTAAAAGGTACAACAGCTATTTTATATGGTGTCCCTATTCACCCCAAACGTAGGGTGAATGGGGACACTAACAAAATATTTTTTTTAATAAATAAACATCTTTACAAATATATAAAAAACATATAACACCCCGCAGGTTGTACTTTGGTTGTGTATTTTTTATTTTGCATTAGGTTTATAGTAAACTGTATAAATAAACATGAAAATAATGTCCTTATTCACCCCATTTTACGGTAGTAAAATGAAGTGTTACAAAAACAAGATGGTAAATTTTATAGGAAATGATCAGCAAGTAGTGGGAAGATAGACAGGATATTTTGAGGAAAATTTAAATGACACAAATGAACAGACAGAAGAAGAACCTGAAGGAACGAAGACAGGCCACTAAATCGGGAGAATATCAATGAACCACCATAAGAACAAATAATAAATAATAATAAAACACGAAAGCGACAAGACAAAATGTAATATATGCAGAATACATAAAATATGAAGAGGACTAATGCATGGAAAGACTTAAACTTTTGCAAAATTATGGAAAGAGGAGAAATTACCAGAGGATTGGAAGGATGCATAGTACCCGTACATAAGAAAGAAGATAAGCAGAATGTTACTGGTCATAATATATGAAGTAATGGCAACAGCAATAGGATATAAACAAGCAGTACTCTGAAACCATCTTTGGTAAATATCAGTGCAGTTTTAGGAAGCGGCGTTCAGTAATTGACCAGATTTACACCCTCAAGCAAACAATTGCTAGCTGCTATGAGCCCAACATCGAAGTTCATGTCTTGTTTACTGGTGTTTGCGAATACATAAGTGATTAGTGATCACACAAATAATTACGCTCAAAGGAATGAGAGATAGCATTTCCCACGAGTAGGGTGACCACCTTTAAATTTATACAAACCCTGAGATCCTTCGTGAGTAAAAAAAGGTTTTCTTCAATGAGAAAAATAGAGAATGTTTATACATAGAAAACAAAAATTAATCAAATAAAAACAATGTTTTTATTCCTTATTATTAATGGTCAGCAAATATAATACAGGGTGTAACCAAATATACTTGCCCATATCGTACGTCACAAATTGGCCAAACAAATTCATACTGGTGTAAACATAGTTTCTATTCTCAACCTTTACGGGGATACTAATGGCTTGGGGGGGGGGGGGTAAAATTAGGTTTATATCATTTCACTGCAAATTGGGAAAGGATATTCAAATGAAAATTGGCAAATCTTTTCTACCAGTAGGAAGCTTATTTATGAAATAGTTTTTAATTTTTACGTACGGTTTTAAGAGATTGCCAATTTCAACACCATAAAGCCATATACATTTTTTTTAAATCTTAAGTAAGTCTTCTATTGGTAGAAAATATTTCCTTGACAAGTGTCTCATTAAATTTAGTACTATTATTCATATATTTTCTAATTTGGTTTACCAAACAATATATTGTAGTGGCAACGAGCACCACATTAAACAGCTAATATTTATATAATAGCTTCTTTTTTAGTTAGCCCTTATTTAATTTTAAAATCAATTATGTATTTTAAATAATTATTTTAATCGAGTACTTTTATCAGCGAGGTTCGCCAATCTAGTGATCTGTTAATTGGATTTTAAATTGTATTCTTAAAATCTTTGACTATTAAATGACATTTAATGTCATCTTGACTTCTACACCTTTTCAAACCAGGTATTGACAATTATACTTTACATTGAAACACATATCAATCAATTGACCTACGTAAGTACTGTATTAAGTTTATTTTTACACTTTCTTTTACTGATTGTTATTCAAATAGCGGCACTCTTTTAGTTTTACACCCCCACATACACCTGGTTTACGATTTTTGTATTTCGCTTAAATGTGGGGGTGTAAACTAAAATAATGTTTACGGGCACCTTATTTAGTTTACATCCCCACCAACACCTGGTTTACGATTTTTGTATTTCTTTTAAATGTGGGGGTGTAAACTAAAATAAGGTTTACGGCAGATTATTTAGTTTACACCCCCACCTACACCTGGTTTACGATTTTTCTATTTTGCTTAAATGTGGGGGTGTAAACTAAAATAATGTTTACGGGCAGCTTATTTAGTTTACACCCCACTTTTTTCCTTTGTTTTGTATTGAAGCATTATGATTTTAATTGCGAGATTAGGTTAGGTGAGTTTAGGTTAGGATAGGATAGGATAGGTTACGTTATGTTAGGTAAGGTACGTTGGCGTGTTGTGCCTGGTGTGCGCTCACGGCGGTAGGTGGCACTGGTGGTGGATTGGCTTGTACATTCTCTTTGCAAAAAGCAGAAGTTTATAAACGTGAATAATTTGTTTTACTTAATTTTCAATAAAAAGTTTGGGGTGTAAACTAATTTAGTTTAACATAGACTATAATTTAGTTTACACCCCCACATACAACTGATTTCTGATTTTTCTATTTAGCTTAAGTGTGGGGGTGTAAACTAAAAAAGTACCCATAGACTATAATTTAGTTTACACCCCCTAAATGTGGGGGTGTAAACTAAAAAAGTACCCAAATAGCTTTTATAAATTCTTTACACAAACCTTAAAACTTCTCTAGCTTCCACTGTAGAAATCCAACCAACAACAGCTTCCGATGTCGAGAGTCTGCAACGCCTACCGCTTATTCCTCAAACAGTAACAACTATGATGATCCGTCAACCCTCGAACTTCATATATCCTGTCAATAACTCCTACTGTTCTTAGAATCCAGTCCTGCTCCCTTTTAAACGTCACCGTGACACCAATCGACTCCAGGTAAGTTTCAATATTAGTGATGATCGAAATCTAACCTTGTTTATTCTGCAGATAGTCCTATGTCTCCAGAAACACCCAATAAAATTATCCAAATCAATCAGCTAATTATGACAACCTCCTTTCAAATACTTGTCTTGTCTTCCATGCAACCACCAATGTCACCAATGAATCCTTATTATGTCTTGTATGTATCAATAAATCCAAATCCCATTCAAATAATATAATCTTCTGTGTTATTTATTTCCGATTCACTATACGGTACAATCTCTTCACCGATTGTGTATCTTTATTTTTAACGTTATACCTTCACACCCCATTATACCATTATACCAAATAAGCCATTAATTTCAAGTTTTTATTATTAAAAAGGGGTTTTCAAATTTTTAAGTAAATTTTTTATGAGTTGTTTATGTAACTAATTAAATAACATTTTTATTCCTGTTACATACAATTCTTATTGCCCTCTTATAAATTTTAAATATCCTATTAGTACATGCTATTAATTCTTATCATTCTAACAAATACATTTGTCAATTGTAACCTTAGCTTAAACTTTATTAAAATTAAACTCAACCATCAAATTTGTATACTCAAATGTTATTTCATTATCAAATTAGCTCACTCATTGTCTCAATTAAATTTCATTATTCATTTCCAAATTAACACCGAATTCTATCCAAGCACTTCAAGATTTTTTTTTTAAATTATAATTTGGTTTAAAGAGTATCGACTGCAAGGCCATTAACTCCATGTTGGTACAATATGTTACATTTGTCTATATAAACCTGTTTGAATAAGATAACTTATTACTAAATCTTCTTGCTTCTTGTCGTTGCTTAGGGCGATTGCCAAGTCGGAGGAGATTCCATTTGCTGATCGTTCGCGATCGAAGCGGGGACATTCTAGAATTAGATGTGGTACTGTTACAGGTACATTGCAGGTTCTGCATACTGGAGGGTCATCTTTACAGAAGATGTAGTTATGGGTCATGCCGGTATGCCCAATTCTGAGTCTGCTTAATATCACTTGTTCCTTTCTCTTTGGTCGATCAGTCAGTGGGGTTGATTGATTGATTGATTGAATTGTGAGTTGATGACAGGGTTAGGAGCCTAGAACACTGCAGCCTTAGGCTTATTGTGTTACTCATCATATCACATTATTCAGTGAAAAGTTTTGCCGTCTTTATTAGGTTTAGTAACGTTTTCACTAGGTTTTCTCTAATTAGAGTTTCTCTTGTATTGGCTCCACCCAGGAGCGAATGTCTCCATCGGGCGAGGGCTTCACAGTCAAAGATAATATGAGAGGCTGTTTCGTCCTCTTCATTACATAGTCTGCATATGGGTTCCTCATTTAGGATGCCCATTGTATGCATGTGCTTGCGTAGGTTGCAGTGTCCAGTTATCAGTCCTGTCACTTGCCTAATTTGGTGTCTGCTTAGTCGCAGTACATCATCTGTTAGTTTTTTAGATGGTGTTTTTAGCATGGTCTTGCTGTGTCTTAATCCATCCACATGGTTCCAGTGGTTATGGTGCGATCTTTTTATCCACCCAGCCAACCAGCCACGAGCAGAGGTTTTAGAAATTCCAAATACTGGTTCAGGACCATTAAATGCTATTTCTGTTCCCTCTTTTGCGAGGGCATCAGCTTTTTCATTGCCTTTTATCCCCTTATGGCCCGGAACCCACATGAGGGTTACTTTGTTGTGGTTTGCCAGGGTTATTAGATTTTGAAGGCAGTCCCAGACTAGTTTCGAGTTAATCCGGTAGCTAGCTAGGGCCTTTATGGCAGCCTGGCTATCAGTTAGGACAAGGATATCTTTGCCTTGATAATTCCTCTTTATGTTTTCCTGTAGACAAGTGTCTATGGCATGAGTTTCGGCTTGGAATACTGTTGCGTGCTTCCCCAAAGATGCACAGGCTTCAAAATGGGGAGATTCCCCATATATCCCAGCTCCAGTACCGCTATCAGTTTTGGATCCGTCTGTATACCAGACTGGTTTTCCTTCCTGACCACGTCTTTGTGCCAGCCCTTCGTTCCATTCTAGCTGAATGTAAAAGGGTTTGTTAAGGTTATGCCTGATAGGCATTGTGTCACTGCTCATTTCTAGTAATGGATTAGTGATATTGCTGGTTATTCTGGTATGACCAGAGACGAAACTGGTTTGCCAGTTGCCATTATAGTTCAGTCTATACGCCGCCATCCTTGCCTCTGCCTTGATTATGATATCTAGGGGAGGAAGGCTTAGCAGGGTTTCCATAGCTGCAGTTGGAGTGCTTCTCATCACCCCTGTTATACATAGGCAAGCCAGCCTTTGGAGTTTGGAAAGCTCCAGTTTGGCTTGCTTTTGTTCTACTTTTGGCCACCAGGTCAGCGATCCGTAGGATACCATAGGTCTCACCACAGCAGTGTACAGCCAGTGTACCATGCTTGGCTTAAGTCCCCAGGTTTTGCCCACTGCACGCTTTGTTGCCATAATAGTTCTTTTGCCTTTATGTGCAATTTTTTGAATGTGTGAGCTCCAGGTTAACTTAGCATCCAGGATTATGCCCAGATATTTAGCTTCTTGGCTCACTTGCAATTGTTCATTGAAGAGGTTTGGCAGTTTTAGCCTGTCCAATTTCCTTCTTCTAGTAAATGGAACCAGTACCGTTTTCTGCGGATTTACACTTAGGCTCTCTTTGGTGCACCACCTCTCCACAATTCTTAGAGCTTTTTGCATAATCTCTGAGACTGTGTTATCAAATTTCCCCGAGATGAGTATCGCCAGATCATCGGCATACCCCTGGGTATAGTAACCTTCCCTATTTAGTTCGACTAAGAGCTCATCCACTACCAGGTTCCACAACAGGGGTGACAAAACTCCCCCCTGTGGGCATCCTTTGGCAGCTTCCACCTCCATTGTCTCACCAGAAAGGGTTGATTGTATTTTCCTGTCATGGAGCATGTTACTGATCCACCTGCAGATGGTGTCTTCTACCCCACGGTTTCTTACTGCAGCTATCATTGACACGAAGGAGGTATGGTCAAAGGCTCCCTCAATGTCAATAAAAACTGTCAGTGCAATTTCTTGGTAGTTAATTGCCTCCTCAATTCTCCGCACTAGTTGGTGGAGAGCAGTTTCGCATGATTTCCCCGATTGATATGCATGTTGATGGGGATGAAATAGGCTTCCTGAGGGAAAGCTCTCTCTGATATGTCTTTCAATCAGTTTCTCTATCAACTTTAACATAAAGGAAGATAGATTGATAGGTCTATATGACTTCGCCTGAGAAGAGTCTCTTCCAGGTTTGGGTATGAAGACAATTCTAGATTGTTTCCAGACAGACGGGATGTATCCCGTTGCCAGGCTTGCTCTTAGTAGTCTACAAAGCTTTGGTGTGAGGATCTCTTTCCCTTGTTGTAGAAGCACAGGTATTATGCCATCAGGACCAGAAGCTTTGTATGAGTTAAACGAATCTATGGCCCATTCAATACTTTTGTGGGTAACGATTTTGTTTGAAATTTGCCAGTCCGTTTTTTCAGCCCTTATAATCGGGTTAATGAGGTTTGGCTGATGCTCGTCTGCAGGATAAACCGCATGTGAGTCTGGAAAGTGTGCTTGAAGAAGAAGCTCCAAGGTTTCTTTACTTGTTTCCGTGAATTTCCCATTTGGCTTTAGGATTGTGCCAACGGGTTCCACAGGATCTTTAGCCAGAATCCTCTGGAGTCGTGCTGCTTCAGAAGTGTTTTCAACTTCTTGACAGAAGTTCCTCCAGGAGTCTCTTTTGGCTTTGCGTATTTGTTTATTATACTCGGTCAGGGATTGATAATAATTATCCCATTCACCGGTTCTTTTCGCCTTGTTGAAGAGTTTGCGTGTGTTTTTTCTTTGTAGTGCTAGATCCGAGTTCCACCAACTAACATCTTTGTTGGTGGCTCGTCGTGTGACCCGGCAGTTGTTGTGATATGAGTTTAAAATAGCCTCCTGAAGTTCAACAGAGGTTAGCTCGATATCAGTACTATTTTTAATCTCATTTTTGAAATTAATTAGATTGACTTGTAGATCCTGCTTGTAATTCTCCCAGTCCGTATTTCTCGGATTACGATACTCCGAAACTGGCTTATCAAGATTACTGATTTCCATTCGAATGTATCTATGGTCCGAAAGTGACGGTTCCTCGGACACATGCCAACGAGTTATCTGAGAGCTAATACGAGAGGTAGCCAAAGTGATATCAATTATCTCTTCGCGAGTTCGTGTTTTAAAAGTTGGTTTGTTCCCCCGATTCAGTATATCCAGATCTTTGGATACAATAAAGTCAAAGAGATACTCACCCCTTCTGTTGACGTTGCTGCTACTCCATGCAACATGGTGAGCATTGGCGTCAATTCCAGCTATGAGCTGCAGGTTTGATAGCCTGCAGTACTCAACAACCTGTTGTAGTTCCTCAGTTGGAGGTGGATTGGGAGAGTCAAATGGAAAGTATGCTGAAACGATTATTATCTCCTTCAGATTTCCTTCCATTTGTGTTGTTAATTTAATAGCTACTTGATCCCTGCAACAGAAGTTCATTAGTTTTAGAGCATGAAGTTCTTCCCTGACAAAAATGCAGGATCTCACGTTATCAAGGTTTCTATTATATATTAGCTTACCTTTAACAGTTCCAAGGCCTGATACTTTTCCCCTGAAGAGCCAGGGTTCTTGAATCAAGGCTATGTCTATGTTCTTGGAGACCAAGTATTTACAGAGGGCAGCTGTTGCTGCCTTGCTATGCTGGAGGTTTACTTGTACTGCCTCCAGCATCATCTTGCTTGTCAGTCTTCTTTGACACCCTGAAGGTTATCTGAGATAGACCTAAGTAGGCTTTAAATCCCACTTTGCTCAGTTCCTTCAGGGAGTTCTCATCGATCGCAAGGACTAGGGTAGTGCCCTGAGTTTCGGAACGACTGGAGATCACTCTCCATTCCTCAGTGGCCAGATTTTGATTCTGCGTTTTCAGCAGGGGAAGGATCTTGGTGGCTTCTTTGGCCTCCAGTAGGTCAGTGGGGATCCATACCACCACTCTGGAGGTTTTAACCACATCCTTTGCTGTTCCAACACGAAGGTTTGCCCCTTCCATGGTTGAAGTTGTGGCGTCTTTTCCAGCAGCCATTGCTTCGAGGTATCGTTTGCACAGGACACGTATAGCACACCAGCATGGGCGTAGCTATTTGTGAACTGTGGTCCAGTTCCAGGCGCACACTTGAAGATGTCTTTAGTGAGAGCCTGTTGAATCTGCTTAGCCTGTTCTGGGGTTAGTTTGCCCTCAGGGAAGGTTTGCAGAGTAATTGCCATCTTAGTGGCTGAAAGGGATTGACTGTAGGACTGTCCCTGTACAGAAGTACTGGGTTTGTCCTTTGAGTCGTCACCCTTAATCTTTTTTATATCTCTTTGAACAGAGGGGGAGGAGTGCTGCCCTCCGTTCGGGTTCTCTTCTTGGGGTCTTGAACTGGGTCTTTAGTAGTCCCCAGTTCTTTGCTCTGACGGTTTGCCCTAGGTTTTCTAGGCCTAATGGGCTCCCCTCTAGCTATTGCCGCTTCTATAGCAAGTCTACGGCGTTGTGACCCTGAAAGTCTTTTCTCATGCTTACCTGAAGTTGGATTGGCTTCAGGTTGGGCGTTAGATTGGGTTTTTTCCTCGGGTTGTGTACTGCCCGGAGGATTCGCCCCAATAATGTCCGCCACCGAGGAGGGAGAGATTTGACCTAGGTCTGCCTCAGTTTCCATCGGGGAGGGTGTAGACCTAAAAAGGAGTTCTAGGCCTGGATTTGAGTTTGAGTTTTCTGTATCTTCCATGTTGTTCCACGAGTAGCTACAGACTAAAAATAAGTGGCTTTATACAATGGGGTGCGCCCGGTGCCCCAAGGGAGATCCAGAAGGGACTGATCATCTAGACAGCCACGCATCCCTTGGCCTGGTCTCACCACCATAGGATTTAGGTTTTATTATTGAGGTTTACTCCTCTTGGTCCGGGCGGTGAAGCCAAGACCCCCAGCACAGATATCTCCCGTAATACATGACTACAGCAGAGACATCCATGTATGGTGTAACGACAATGACGTGACCAGAGGTTCGTCTTTGCCGGCATCGTTATCCCAAGTGCAGACCCTTGGCCACGACACGACAGCTGGGTTTGGGGATGTTTATCGACTTCCCAGTCTAGATCCGCGAGGTTCAGTCTCAACAGGGCCACCACGAGAAGGATGCAATCGCTAGGATCGCATATCACTGATCGTTGCCAGTGATACCCTGCGGTCTTCCTTGTTGTCAGGCGGAAGGTGCAAGACCTGAGCAACTTGGCTGCACTGCCTCGGCATGAATCTTCACAGCGTTTATAGCCGTTCAGTTCAGCTGGCAGTGCTCGACCCCAGTCAGTGGGGTACTGTGTTTTTAATTCTGCGCACTTTATTCGGGAGTTGGTAGTTTAGCCACTGGGTTTCCCATTTCTCTATTATGCTTCGTTTTATGAGTGATTTTGCATCTGTTATGGTGGGTTTTAGGTCCTTCCGAGTATGTGGTTCACTGATAGCTCTGCTCTTTCGTTTCCTCTGATGCCACTATGGGAGGGTATCCATATGAACACTATTTCTTTGCCCAGCGTTTGTAGGTTGTATAAAATATTCTTTATCTTTTGGTGTAATGCATCTGTTGGAACTAAATTCAGCAAGGATTTTAGAGCACTTAACGAGTCGCTGAGAACAAGGAATTTGCTAAGAGGGTGGTTTATTAGATGTTCAAGAGCAATTTGGATGCTGTATAACTCCGCAGTGTATATGCTTACTCCTTTTGTTAGTCGAATTTTTGAAGTTACATTGCCGATCACGAAAGCTGCTTTTATTTTATCACCAGTTTTTGAAGCATCAGTATATATATGCATATAATTCTTGCAACCAGCACAGATAGAGTTGAATGCTGTCGTATAGATATGATGGGATGTAGCATTTTTAATATAACAGGTCAAAGATAGATTAACAACAGGTTTAGATTGAATCCAGTAAGGGGGTTGCGTGCTAAGGGTTCAGTGATACTTAATGTGGAAAGATTGTGTTCTGATAAGAGACGTTGATAATTGGAACGAAGTGTTTGCAGATGGGTTTGCTGATAGGTAGGTTGATGATTAGATTAGAGAGTTATCTATTTGATAAATATATTTCTATTGTGTTTTTTTTTGTTTATATACGAGTATTGTTGGTTTTTTGTGATTTAAATTACTAAAAATATAAATAGAATAGGCATTCTTTCTATTTCTTTGTCGTATTTGTAAAATACTCCCTCAACCATTAATGATTTTATATTTTGTAATAATAAAGCTAAGAGATAGAGTAACAAGGTCAACACATCACCATGACACACACCTTACATAATGGTCGCTGCGCAAGTACAAAAGGCGAGCTCCAACTTTGTATCCCGAAGCCGGGGCAAGTTGAGCATTGTACCGCCAGATGCAAGCGGATAAAGCACCAGCCTCTACACCGCCAGGTAAATTGAGGTTATAGATAATACATACATACAATAATAAAGCTTATGCTAATATTATGCATACAATAGTGTTCAGGGGTACTTGAGAAACAGCTAATATGCTAAGGGATGCCCAGTAAATATGGTTGAGAACCGCTGTCCTAAAGTTAACGGTTTTGGAGATAATAACGATTTTATACAAAAAAGACCAATGTTATCTAAAAATTATGATTCTTTAAGAATGAGAAATGGCAATTTAAACACTTGAATACGGACAATAAACAACGAGGTTTGAAAAGAAAAATTTAACTATTATTGACTCAAGAGATAAGAATCACGAAACAACGAAAAATACTTAAGTACATTACCTCTAGTATCAAATGAAATTAGATTAAAAACAAAACGAATACTCAAAAATTTTGTACCTAATTACCTATATGAAATTTCTCCTGGTTGCTGAATACGATTGAACCTAGAAAGAATCTAAAGTAGCAGTTTTGCTTTTTAGGTATTAAACAGGTTGAATTTGAAATAGAATCCTATTATTTAAGAAATAGGCAAATATTAAAAGACATGATACGTGCGCCGCGCGCGAAGTTTGCAGCTATTATATGAAACGTATCTTATTTTCATTGAGATAATTGACGGTTAAGTTACACATTTAGACATTATTACAAAATTAATGCAACCCGGAGAAATTATTACAAAACCCGGAGCCCGGAGACGCGGTGTAGAAAACCTGAGACTCCGGGTGAAACCCTGAGAGGTGGTCACCCTACCCACGAGTGATATCGTTCAGTTCGCCGATCGCCAAAGTTATCGCTATGGCAATCGACACACCAAACAAGCGCACTATTACTTTCAGAACTGCTACAATGAAATGAAACTACAACAATAAATATGAAAGCAAATTAAATAACAAAACTAAAAGAAGAGCTTCAGGCTGCTCGTGACGAGATTAAAAAACTAAAAAAAATATCGAAACTGCCCATTTGGGAAAGTCTTATAGTCTGGCTAATTCGAATGAGGAAGAAGAATTAGTAACCACGGAAACAGAATGGCTACTACATAGAAAGAACCTACATCCTCGTCAGAAAAAATGAACGAAGGCCACTACATTAAACGCCAGAACAAACTTAAATACTAATAAGAAACCTAAGCCGCCACCTGTGGTAGTAAGCGATGTAGAAAAAACTCTCAAAAATGCACTGCAGTCAAGAAAAAAAGAATTCAGGAACAACTTGATGAATAATAATCAGGTAAAAATCAACGTATAAACGAAGAATGAGAATAGAGGATCAAAAATTATTAACGAAAGAAAACGGTAATGCCACACCTAAGAAAATAAACAGATCAGGGCCCCATTTCATAAAACAACTTTGCAACTTTTTACTTTGCACTTTGCAATTTACAATCAATTTTTATTACCTACATAAAAATATTTTTGAAAAGTTGAAAAGTAAAATTTCATCAAGATTATGCAAAGTACAAGTGAATAGTTGAAAACTAGTGAAGTTATATTTTCTAAACCGCAAAATTTTTCAATTTTTAGAATTTAAAAACCGCAAAGTGCAAAGTGAAAAGTTGCAAAGGTGTTTTATGAATTAGGATCTTGGCCTATAAGAGTAATGGTCAGAAATCTGCACCCTACATGCAATGCTGAAGACACAAAAGCGGCAAGCCATAGGTTTCAAGATTCTTGATGTAACAAATAAATATAAGAAGACCAGGGAGAAAGATAAATTAGTAATTACTCCTTTACCACTGTTTATGTTAACATTCCACAACGAGGAGGACACCAAGAAAATCTTCGAGATACAACATATTTGCTACCTAAAAGTCAAGATTGAAGTACTGGGGAATAACAAATTAGTGCAAAAAATGTCAAAAATTTGAACACACCCACAAGTTCCGTAAACAAGCAGCTACATGTGTCACATGTGCAGGTAAAAATTTAACTGCCGAATGTAAAAAAATAAGAAATACCTACTCCACCGAAATATTCTGTGCTGGAGAGCTTCCTGTAAACTCCCGTGGATGTTTAGTAGCAAAGGAGCTACAGTAGAGAAAAAACACCATATCCAAAAACAAAAATGTACAACAACCGAGACGATTCACATCGCGAAAGACAACAAATGATCTCTCATATGGTCAAACATTGTAAAGTAAACAAAATTAATAACCAGACTGACCAGACTGAACACCAAATCATTATGCAAATGTTACAAAACTTAATAGCCAGAATCGAGAGAAACTGCATCAGGTAGTTTTATGCTCAATTGTGTTCAAAGCTTTTGAATAATCTAAGAGAATAAGCACAGTGACTTTGTCAGAGAGCCGTGGCACAGCTATGTCCTTTTCTGAAACCCGACTGTGTAACAGGTAGTATCTTATTTGAATCTATATGTTCACGGAGATGGTGTTCAATGATATTCTCTATAATTTTTGACATCCCTGGTAAAATATTAATTGGCTTCAGATCTTTAAACGTTTTAGAACTATTTATTTTAGGTATAGGATTAATGATAGCATATTTTCAGGCTTCTGTAAAAACAGATTTGTTTAAACAATAATTAATGAGATGAATTAGGTATGACTGGCAAGAGAAAAAGGACAGAAAATTTAATAACAGTAATACATATACCATCATGACTCATAATTGCGTTAGTTTTAATGACAGATATCATTTTTAGTACTTCCATTTCATTTACAGATTTAAAAAGAAAATATGAATTAATAGAATTTATAACAATAGTCGAATAAAAAGTACGAGTACTATGAGAATTCGTAGAAATTTGAGGTATAAAATCAACAAAAGAATTCTTTAATTTATTATTACTATCATATAATTCAGGGGGTAAGTCTGCTGGACCGATTTTTTCGAAATATTGAGTTCTTTTAAGTTTTTCCAAAATAATCTTGTGTTGTCACAAAATAAAGAATTATTAGTATGTTTTTTCTCTTCTAACAGCACTTACAACTTGATGCCGCAGTTGCCTATAAAAATTAGGATGATTGGGATTCTTCTTGTTAACATAGAATTTCGACTTAGATCGCGTAGTATTTGTGGATAAACACCCAGTATTCTCTGACTTAATGTGCCTCGCACCTAGTGAACTCGAGCAAGACCAGTATATGATTAAGATTTTTAGTTTTTCTGAATTTATATAACGCCCAATCTCTTAACAACATCATGTCGTTAAGTGTATTAGTTAGCCATGGAGCGTATGCTTTAGTAATCCGAAGTGTTTTCATCTGGAGCAAACAAATTTAATAGAGTTAATAGGAAGGTGATCTTTCATGCTAATAGTGGAGGTGTCTTGATACGAAGCTTCGTTTTAATAGAGTTAGTATATTTTCGTTAAAAAACTTGACTTTGTCATCTATAGTATTTATATAATAAATATTCCATTGAATAGAACGCAACGCATAACAAAATTCAATATAATTAAAATTTCGGAAACTTCTGCATTTTTAAAAATAAGAATATACGGTACCCCCCACCCAAGAAAAGCGCCCTTCCGTGCTTTCTAAGAATACTTCGATACTCAGCATCACTCGGTTTCGCTAATACAATGAAATGCTATGAACCAGTTATTTATAAAAAAAAAACAAAAAAAAATTTTTTTGCCGACGACCATAGCTCAAAAGTTGATGTTGCCTTCATTTTCGGAGGACCTATCGTATGAAAACGATCCAAGACTTCAGGAAAGTTCCTGGCGACCGGAATCGTGTACACATACGAACATACATCCCCCGCACAGCACGTTTAGGCACCCCCCAATACGGGGGGGGGGGATTGATCTAGTGGGCTGGGATCTTCACCAAAAGATCCGCACCGCCGAGATGGAGATTTGATATAGTGGGTTCATTAGTCGGTTGGCTCGCATTTTAGAGATATTTGACTCGGAGTGGTTTTCGATATGAGGGAATTTCAATACTTCGTACACTTCGTGTCGAAGTAATTTTTGTTTCTTGAGTTTGGTAAATTGATACCAAAATGACCAAAATTAGCATTTGCTGGTACAACAGAGGATTAAATTACAATTTCCGTTTTAGAAGTAGTATAAAATGAATAAGTGTACTAGAGGTTCCTGTTACACGGTTCGGTTCGGTAATTAACTGAGAAAATCCGAAATTTTCAAAAAAATCCATAATGCAAGCGGAACCTACCGTTTCAACATTAAGTAAATCTATGTTAAAATCACCAAAGCGGAAGTCAGACTTGGCATCCAACAATATCACAGACAAAGTTGACTCTAAAAATGTTATAAAATGAGGATAAAATTTTTGATGTGGATTGTATACCATCCTAAATGCATATACAGGGTGTTAGGAAAATGAGTGCAAATATTTTAACCCGTAATAGAACTCATCATTCTGAGTAAGTTTTCTTTACAACAATTTTTCGAAATCTCATCTTTTTTATATTCCCCCCCCTCCTTCCCGATTTTGACGAGGCGTTCGATGTATCAAGTGTAGTAGTAAAGCATCAAAAATAATGAAAGAAAAAGAAAAGGTGCTGCAGCAAGGAAAACAATCTTATCGTAGTTTTTGTGACAAAAAATGCGTTACGTGGTTCATCGTGTCAGTTTAAAGCCTACCGCGTCGGCTATCGCACGTTTCGTTGGAAATTTCGAGTTGTTGAGTGTGCTGAGTGCCAAAATGGCGAATTATACCAATTCTGAGTTAACAGGCATGGCGATCTTGTACGGTGAAGCATTGCGAAATGCAATGGAAGCACCACGTTTGTACAATGAGAGGTTTCCTGGGCGTCGTCTTGCAAATGCACGTACTTTTCCGGCAGCTGTGCAACAGTTACGAGATTTTGGCGAATTTAACCCAAGTAATCACCAGTTAATACAATTAATTGCACAACTGACGGAACGTGTAGATGTTGTAGCTGACATAATTCGCCAAAATCCGAAAATGATTTCAAGAACACGACGAATTCAAGTTTGCATTGACAACGAAGGGCATCATTGTGAGCATTTACTGTAAAGTGAGTAGGTATATTATTAAATCACACACACAAATCATTTTTTCTTTCATAATTGCTACTCGGCCTACGGTTAATTGTAAGATCAAAGTGTAGTATCTGTTCTTATCAGCTTAAAAACTGAAACATACAAAATTAATTATTATTATTTATTACTGACTTAACGCAAATTTTCCATTATTGATGATTTCATTTAAAATGCGGTCAATGAGTTACTTGAGTTATTATTGAGGTAGGTCAGTAACCAGATGTTTCGTAACGTCTTTATAGGCACTATGCAGTTTTATTTAAAAGAGATTTTTTGTTGCTTGTAGCATTGAATTAAAATCTTACTCCATAGGCGGGTATACATTTTTAAGGTAAAACTGTTTTGAATTTTAACTCAGTTTTGAGAGTGTTTTCGAAAAAACGATAAATGGAAAAGTTGTTCAGTTTAGCGCGTTCTATTACGGGTTAAAATATTTGCACTCATTTCCACAACACCCTGTATACGAATCTGGAAGTAAATACTCAACCATATTGGTTCGACATCGATAGAGGTGTCAATGACAGTATAACGTAATGATAATGCAAGATAAAGTGCAATTCCTCCGCCTCCGGCCAGTCGGTCTTTCCGTATTATATTGAATCCACGAACAAAGACATCTTCCTCCTTAATAACGTTAGGGGTTTCTTTCGGTAACCGCTAGCATATTAAATGAGTTGTTAAGGACATGCTCCCTAAAACCAGAAAAATTATAAACTAGTGAACGGCAATTAATACGAAAACAATTTAAATTTAAATCTGAAGGCATTACAAAAATTAGAAGTAACTGACTGTCGCGTCGGGCAAAATGAGAGCGAAATAAGACAACGCATCACGATAATAGTAAGTAGTACTCGTAAAATGAGAAAAATTAAGTTAAACTTGTTTATCGAACCACGTAATCAAAATTAAAATTTAAAAGATTGAAAATTAAACAAATTAAACATACCAAACAAAGAACTTACTTAACTATATTAAACTAAGTAGAAAAATATATTATAATCAGAATAATAACTTATCAATAAATTAGTAATAAATAAATGATCGGTTACTCGTAATGAAAAAGTAAATGTGCAACAAGTGATAAGTAAACAAAATAAACACATTAAAAATGCTCATATATAATACCGCGAGCGGTCAACGAATTTCCGAAAATTTTTGTCAAAGTATATAAGTGTATATTGTTTCGGAGATCAAGTTATAAGTAACAAAGTTATAGCTAAAAAGAGTTTTCAGATGTAGGTAAAGTGCCTCTTACAGTGAATTCTAGTGTATCAAACATTTTTTACTAGTGCTGTACATAATAGCGCGCATATATACCAACATTCAAATCGGTATCTTTACATTTGTGGAAATTAACATAAAAAGAAAAAAGAAAAAATTGAACTTTAAGGATCTACAACTTCTTACTGGAGGGACTTTGTACTAGGGTATATTAGGTTTAATCGATTTATTATAATATAACCCAAGGACTCTATGACTAATCGGTGGGGATGCAGTTCTGGGATACCCTGCATAATCAAACATGGAAACCAGTTTGGGTCTACGGAATTCAACTGTGGGGTTGTGCCAAAGCGTATCACATTAACAGTATACAAAATTTCAGAACGTAGTGCATCGTTAATGCACCATGGTACGAACGCACCTGTGATATCCATTGTAACCTATAAATCAAGGATGTGGCCAGCGAAATTAGATGATATGTAGCTAACCATGAAGCAAGACTAAATCAACATGTTAATATCGAGGCAATCCAACTCGTCGATGTACACGACCTTAATAGAAGACTGAAGAGAATAAAGCCGTACGCGGTAATGTAAGTGAAAAAATCTGGTGTGATACACTCACACAACTTCCTTTTACAGTGATCTTATAATTAGTCAAAAATTTAATTTTTAATTTTTAAGCATTTGTCAAAAATTTTCAAAAATTACGAATTCTACAAAAACGGTACAAAATAGAGCGTTAGTTGAACAGACAAATTTTCTCTAAAATCTTAAGCAGAATTCAAAAATGAAATAATATACCGGGTGTTCCATTTAAAATAGGAGTTAATAAAAAAAATTGAAAAAAAAACAAAAGAAACCCACTTTAGAAGTTTTCAACTGAAAAATCACCTATCTCACGTCAATGCACATTAAAAATGTAATAAAAATGTAATAAAAATGTAAAGTTTGAAAAAAATCGTTAGAGCCGTTTTTGAAAAAATCGAAAAAAACTGAAAAATCACAAGAGTAAACACCTACTTCCGGTTATGCGATTTTCTTCAAAAGCTTGCTGTCTCATCTACATAGTACACAAAACTTATATATGAAGTTTCAACGCCATACCTCTTTTCGTTTTTGAGATATTCTGTTCACAGACAGACACACAGACAGACACACAGACAGACAGACACACAGACAGACAGACAGACACACAGACCAATGAAAAAAAATATGTTTTTTGGGATCAGGGGACTCTAAAACGTGAAGATCTGTTGAAAACTCAATTTCGAATTTTTGGGGTGAATCCAATACTTCCTTTATCGTAAAAGGAAGTAAAAACAGAGCATAGTGCTGAAAATATAGTGCCGTGTGCTGTGACAGCTCTTCACAGTCTTGTTTATGGGCTGGAGAAGATCTTCATGGCAAAAGAAATAGCCCTCTGTGCCTTCGCGGATATTGAGGATGCCTTTGATAACACCTCATTCGAATGCATAGAAAGAGCTGCCATGAGAAAATGATTTGATCCTCCGACTATCAAATGGATTAAAGCTATGCTCGAAAGTCGGAAAATTACCACAAGGCTGGGAGGAGAGACAGCTACCATAACGGCCACTAGAGGCTGCCCCCAAGGAGGAGTATTATCACCTCTACTGTGGTCATTGGTGGTGGACGTTCTCCTCAACCTGCTCACACAACACGGCTTAGAAATACAAGGGTATACAGATGACCTAGTAGTAGTAATATGTGGTAAATTTGGCACAATGGTGTCCCACCGTATGCAGATGGCTCTTGATACCATCCAGAGTTGGTGTCAAGAACAAAGCCTAAGCGTAAATCCAAACAAAACGATCATTGTCCGCTTTACTAGACGAAGGAAGGTAAATTTAAAAGCTCCCACGCTAGAAGGATCGACCATTAACTTCAGCAATGAAGTTAAATACCTACGAGTTACATTAGACCAGAAGCTGAGGTGGAACTCACATATTGAAAAACTGCAAAAGAAGGCAGTATTAGCAACTCTGGCATGCCGTAGGCTTGTTGGAAGAAACTGGGGTCTAAAACCACAATTGATCCACTGGTAATATGTGGCTATAATGAGACCCAGAATCACCTGTGCATCAGTGGTCTGGTGTCCAAAAATCAGACAAATCACTACTCGGTTACAGCTAGAAAGGATACAACGTCTCTCATGTGTGAGTATAACAGGTGCTATGAGCACTTGTCCAACTGCAGCTTTGGAAGTCATGTTAGGACTAACGCCCCTACACCTTCAGGTACAAAAGGAGACAATGTCCCATGCGCTCAGGCTTGCAAGGACAAATAAATTTAAGTCAGGTAACTTGACGGGCCTCTTAGAAATTCTTTCTCAAGTAGAACGAACGGCCTACACCGCACCGTTTCGGATTTTATGTCAATAAAATACAACTTCGACCAACCTTTTAAAGTGATCATCACGGAACGGGAAGCATGGACCTCAGGAGGGCCCTCCTTTAAAAGAGGATCTCTCCAATGGTACACAGATGGTTCAAAGATGGAAGAAGGAGGGACCGGCGCAGATATTTGTGGACTCGGGTGCCGAATCTCCGAACCCCTAGAGGTTACCACGCTGAGGTTTATGATATAAACCTATGCATCAACATAAACCTTTGAAAGGGATACAATGGTGCAACAACTGATATTTTCACAGACAGCCAGACAGCAATAAAGGTCCTAGCAGCCTACAGATGCCAAGCCAAGCTTGTTTGGGAGTGTCTGGATAATCTCAAGCAACTGGCAAACAAAAACCACGTCACGCTATGGTGGGTGGCAGGGCATGAGGGTATACCAGGCAATGAAAAAGCTGATGAACTCGCTAGACGAGGTGCAATGACGCCATTCACCGGACCTGAACCCTGTTGTGGAATACAGAAAAGTCACATCAAACATGAAGTTAGGCTATGGGAGGAGCAGATGAAATCATCGTACTGGGAAAATACACCAGGACAACGCCAGGCAAAGCAGTTCATAACTGTTTCACAAAATAAAGCAAAAATTGCTTTGCCTCTCAGTAAGGTGGAATTAAAAACCATCACATACCTAATTAAAATACCATCTTTTCAAGATTGGAAGGCTGAGGAACAAACTTGCCGCTTATGCAATGATGCAGCGGAAACGGCAGAACATATTCTATGTGCATGTAATGCTGCATGTCGACGTAGGCACAACAACTTCGGAAAGGCAACTATGACGCTCAACGAAATAAGGGTCTCAAAACCTAGATATATTTTGAGGTTTAATAATAGCCTACAACTTCTCTAAAAAAAAGCAAGGGCTGTGAAGTTAGAATAGAACCCTCTACCATTATTATTATTATTATATTATTACAGTGCCGTGTGCGAAACGGTGTCAGCTCAAGGCCCCCAAAAGATGAACTTTCGATTTTAGAATGTAGTATTAAGAGTTCATAGATAAATTAATGGTTGGTCTTTTAGGCCAGTGTTAATATATAATTTAAATATTATAAGTAATATTTAAAGTTATTAAAAAAATGCCTTGTTACAGGTTTTAAGCAAGCGCATGGCTCGATCAAAAGAAAATAGTGATAAAGCTGACCATAGAGCATAAGCGGAACAAAGTTGAGATGAATGAAAAAAATCAGGAAATTTTTATGTAACAAGAGGCGACAGACACGGGGCCCACTATCGACGAAATTATTCAACACATTTAAAAAAATTATGCGAGATAGTGGTCTTACAATAAATTAAATTAAATTATAGATATTAGCGATACACGTTTGATTATGAGCATCGTAACGAAACGGGGGTGAGCCGAGTTTTGCGGAAATCAAGCGAGTCTCGTTCAATGCCATAAGCAAACATGTATTGTTCAATATTTTATCTTCATCAATAAATTCTGGATCGTTTTTTTTAATATAAAAAGAGTGCGGTAATGAAGCTCTTAACGATACTACAATTAATTTGGTTAATAGTCTATTACAACACCGATGAAGATAAACAAATAAAAGCGAACAATTTTTAGCCTATGCTGATTATGTAATACTTATGTCACGATCAGCAGCAGAGTTAAGCAATTGGCGAGGTGCACAAAAAGTCAGGCTCGGAAAAGGGACTTACATATAGACATTTACTAAATAAAGGACATAGTATCAAGCTACAATACTCTTGGAAATCTAATTTTTTCCACACAAAGAGGCAGCAAAACGATTAGGGTCACTTACGTTAGTTCGAGTAAGCACAAAATAACACATGTGGACAAATTTTGTGTTAATGTGCCCATAACCGGCACTGAATTTTCGAAGACTTTACCAATTTTATTCGACGGAAATCCATGTCGGTTTGTGCTTCTGTTTTTTAGGTTACATTATCTGTCTTTGATGACGCATTTGCAATTTGTTTTTTTTAACTGTCACTTACGTGAGAATAAATAGTGTCAGTTATTTGTGGTGTTAGGTATCCAGTTTAATTGATGGTACTTTAATTTGGAGCAATGTATATAGCTTTCTTCAAACAAATTGATCGAGACTAGTTTCAACAGAGGACATTTGGGATATATGCAGCGGATGCATCAACCAGCGGCGTATGGTTCCAGTTTTCAGCGGGCCATCAGCCAGTGGTTTTTATATGTATTATGTGCTCCTTTTAGCCCGAAAATTATTTATTGTAATTACTGAGCTCTGCAATCATATCAAACTTGCAAGAATGGGAATTGTAAAGGTTAATAATTAAAACAAAGTTTTCTCGTTTCGACACTCATTTAATTTGAACAATAGGCTTTCATGAATCCACGAAAATGAACTGATGTTATGTGTTACAGTTTTTTTAAACCCTGAGTTGCTCATGCATAAAACAAGAGCCTCGTAAAGTTGCTTGCTTATGGAAACTTCGTTGTGTGCGCCTAGAATAAATAATTTATTCATGCTTACGGCAATTATCAAAAAAATTGTGAGGTATAAACAGTATCTGTTATTTACCAATTCAAATAATTAATTTTCAATTTTAATTACGTGCACCGTAGCAAACGAAATAAGCATAGCAATACATATAAAGTGAGAGCTTTTTCATGCCGTTCATATCAAATCCACACACAATGCAAAAATATTGACTTTTCAAGGCTAACATAAATAACCATAGGGATCTTTAAGAGTCTCCAGGTAACCACTAATGTCACTTAGCAACCCAATTGTTCGTTATGTTCGATTTGAAACAACCCTAGCTATATACAAATGTAGTACTGTACGTTTACCACATAAAATAAGCTTACAGGGTGCTTAGTAGTTCATTGGAATGGGCGCGAGTCAAATCAGTCGGTATGGGGAAAATACTTTTGTTATTGTTTAGATAGCCACCACGGTGAGTCATCAGCTGGCAAAG